>CM065687.1:43602956-43610456 GCA_017654935.2 Phymorhynchus buccinoides
CAACCCGCACCACCCCTCTTCCCATTCCGCGCACCCCTCCGCCCAGCCCAGCCAGCAGGCCCCGCACCATGCCATGTGATTCAGCTTAATGAACATTGAGTTACTGCATAAGGCAAGCCTTGGCTTAAGGCTGTGTCAGACCAATTGACATAGGCTAGAACACCAAGGCTACATCAAAATGTTGTTGTGCTCTGCATAGGTACGGGGATTGTCTTTAGCCATGACAAGCTCCTAGCATAACATCATCAGTATCCAAAATCCTCTGATGTCGGCGTGTGGCTGCCCACGTGGCGGTGTAATCAAAAACGGTCACACACGTAATGTTCTCATCCCTAACTGGTGCATTTGTGCCATAATGTTCAAGTACTTCGGCTGCCAGGGTATGACATCAACAACACCAACAACTGCATAAGGGTATGTGCACATTAGATTCGCAATCTGCAAGTTCTGTACGGAAACCCCTTTCACTTAGGCTTACATAAGAAATAAACGCATGGGATTGCGGATGAGTTTCTGTGTCAGCTTATTTCTTATGAGAAGTGAATGGGGTTTCCGTACGGAACTTGCGGATTGCGGACCTAATGTACACAGACCCTTAAAGATTATGGTTGCTGAGATACACACGCACCAAACACATGGACTCACTCAAAAATGATGCACGCGTTGATGCATCCACACAAAGCAGGCAAGCAAAGGCAATGCACAAGCATGACCACACACACGCTTTCACGCTCGCATACACGCATTTACGCACGCGCACACATACTTCTATATTGTTTTATTCTTATCATTTCATTTATGCTGATGCTGATGCTGTGCATGTTTTTAAAAAAATATTTTGTTTCTTGAAACAAAAGACACTGGTGGAAATAAATGAATCGCGAATGAATCAAGAAAGCACTTAAAGAATGTTCACCTCCTTGACGGCAATTCAGTTCCTCCGTGATGTCTTTGTTAGGCTGTGTGTATAAAATATGTGGAAACCCATCCGTAGTTTCCATACGCAACCCGTAAAAGAAATTGAAGTAGGAAACACGAAGGCAAGTGCACATATATGCGGAAATGCATCAGCATTTTCCGGGCAGAAAACCACCTGCGCGTGTAATATATATGCACACGCCTTCAAAATGTGTGTGTTGGGTTCCAGGAACGCCACAGGGGCTGTCCGGTCAGGTCTCCCCCACAACTCCATGGGCAGCGAGCGACCAGTCATGCCTGGGGTGGGTGGTGCCGTCACCGCTAACCCTCACGGGACTCACTCTCAAGGTCACCATCCCTCCTCACAGATGTTGCAGAGCATGCCCAACGCGCACAACAACCCCCACCCCCATAACCCCCATCACCCCCAGCCCGCACAGACTCACCACGCCCCTCCCATGCACCCGGCCATGGCGGCTCGCTCGGTCAGCAGGGACGAGGAGGACACCATGAAGAACTTGAGGAAGACTTTCGCCGGCATCTTCGGCGACATGTAACGTACTGCATCCCTACCCGGTCAGTGCCACTGTTAACGCCGTTTTGGTTTGACAAAACGGCGCCCGATTTTGAACCGCCGTTTTGTCCAAATGAAAGTTGGAGTTATAAAAAACTCATTCTTGACAAGTTCTCTTTTAAAAAAAAAAATCTTTGTTAAATAAAACGAGTAACAACCTGACCACTGACACTGGTCACTTTGGCCTAATTTTACCGTTTGAATGCAAATTAGTGTATTAGGACCAGTGGTCAACCACATCAACAATTTTGATGTCATTGACCAACCACATCAAACCTTGTTCATTTGGACTAGGATCCTAATACACTAATTTGCAGGCAAACAGTGAAAATAGGCCAAAGTGACCACTGGTCAGTGACACTGACCACTGGTCAACCACATCAAACCTTGTTCATTTGAACTCCTAATACACTAATTTGCAGTCAAACAGTGAAAATAGGCCAAAATGACCACTGGTCAGTGACACTGACCACTGGTCAACCACATCAAAATTTGTTCATTTGAACTCCTAATGCACTAATTTTTCAGTCAAACAGTGAAAATAGGCCAAAGTGACCACTGGTCAGTGACACAGACCACTGGTCAACCACATCAACAATTGTTCATATGATCTCCTAATACACTAATTAGCATTCAAACGGTAAAATTAGGCCAAAGTGACCAGTGTCAGTGGTCAGCTTGTTATTCATTTTATTTGTTTTGCTTTTGTCTATAGACAAAACGGCGGATTGTTGAACCGCCGTTTTGTCCAAATCATAATAGAAAATTTGGACAAAACGGCGGTTAACACCACCAGAGAGAGGCCACAGTGCTAACGGCTGCGAGGATACTGGCTCTGTTAACCGCCGTTTTGTCCAAATTCTGCCGTTTTGTCTATAGACAAAACGGCGGGGTTAGATCCGCCGTTTTGTCCCAATTTTCTATTATGATTTGGACAAAACGGCGGTTCAACACGGCGCCTGATTTTGAACCGCCGTTTTGTCCAAATGAAAGTGTCAGTGGTCAGCTTGTTATTCATTTTATTTAACAAAGATTTTAAAAAAATGAGTTTTTATAACTCCAACTTTCATTTGGACAAAACGGCGGTTAAAAATCGGGCGCCGTGTTGAACCGCCGTTTTGTCCAAATCATAATAGAATATTGGGACAAAACGGCGGATGTCTATAGACAAAACGGCTTAATTTGGACAAAACGGCGGTTAACAGTGCAAAGCAGAATTCTCTGTAGAATATTGAACCACGAGTCAATACTCTCACTTGAGTCACTTTTTCTTCGTAACACTGGCCCAGTGATTTATTGTCGCTGAAACCTGGAACCTTCCGTCTGCAATGTGTGTCTAGGCTGAACTGAACTAACTCAATTCGACGCCATCTATCCTGAAGTTTCCTTGACTTTGATATGACTCCTTTTCATAATATTACCAGACATGACTGTGGGTCGTAAGCCTGGGTCTGTTTGAATGTAGTGAACCTTTGCTTTTAGCAGTGAAGTAGTTTTTCTGATAATCTGTAACAATTATCTGATACGTAGTAGCAAAGTAGGCCCCTAAGTGTGTGGACGTTGCAAAACAGTCTCAACTTCCAGCTGATATTTTCTTATTTTGAACATCATTATTGCTCCTGAACTTAAGCTGATATCATCTGGTCATCAGCAGCAGATCTTATTATTTTTGTTCTGCTCAAACTCGTTTCTTGTGCTACGGTGCCGTTGTTGTATGCAGACTCACTTTTATCTTCTCGTGGAATAGGTTGAGGGTAGTACATAGGTCTGGAAGATATGCTCTTTATATATGTTCTTCATACATTTGGACCAATCTGTTTTGATCAATCTTCTTTTTCTATATAATTTTTTGCTACACTTTTTTTTAGCAACGTGGAAACAAACGATAACAAGGCCCAATGGACGCAAATATATGCTAATAATGGTTGTAGGTACCTCTGAGTCTGGTGTCACTCTGACCTATGTTTTGAAGTTTGTTCTTTATTGACTAGCATACAGCATGTAATAATAAAACATATAAAACATGACACACATAGAGAGAGACATACACACATATACAAGCGCTCAGAAACATATTTTTAATAGCCAAGCATTTTCTGTTTCAGAAATATTTTCAATGATATGCTGTGCTGGGTGAAAAAACTGGTAAAGCAATCACGTAAAAAATTATTCATTAAAAATGTTCTATTATAGCTGTGCTGATTTATTCTCTATTTTTCAAACCACTCGACCTTTTTTCTTGTGATTATGGACATACATGAATAAGGATCAAGCAATCTTTGAAACAGATCAAGAAAAACGTGAGAAAAAAAAAGTAACACTAAGAGGTGGGAAATGATTTTAGCAGCATTTAGCTTGCAAGAGATTGCATGTGTACTATAGCGGGGGTTCTATGTCGCAAAATCGTGCACTTCATGCAACAAGCACCAAATTTGGCAGAGATGGCCAGATTTATGTCCTTAACAAAACCTGATATAGAGCCACCATGAAAAATTTGTAAAAACGTGTTTTGGGGGCATTTTTCAAAATGGCCGACACAAAAAAATGGAATATATTTTGCATAATTGTTCATTTAATGCTACAAACACCAAATCTGGCTGAGAAGGACAATTTCATGCCCTGAACATAACCTCATACAGGTCTATTTGAAAATTATTTTTTTTTTGAGTATTTGAGCAATTTCCAAGATGGCCGCCAGCAAAAAGGGGAATCGTATGCTGTACAATGATTCATTTTCACCCATAACACCAAATCTGGCAAAAAAGGACAGTGCTATATCCTGAAGAAAACCTGATGAGCCACAATCAAGAAAAGAACAAAAAATGTTTTTGAACAACAAATCAATTTTGAATATCACTCCCGCAAATTAAAGTTAGTTTACAGTGCTATTCATGATAATAGATGACGGAACCAAATCAGCATAACCACAAGTCATCCAGACTCTCTTCAAGCAAAAAAGCGTTCATAATGTAGATATTTTACAATAACATATATTGTGTACATAACCAGTTTTGTGTACTGCCAGCAGGTGCGGTGGCATGAGGGATGGGGTGGTCGGGAAGGGGGGGGGGGGGGCTGTGTAGGGTGACTCACCTAGTTGCTGCTGGGCTTCGATGACAGGAAAGCACAACTGCTGAGAGCAGTGCACTGTAGTCCCTGTTTCCAGCACCCACAGTGTTTTGTCCTGCAGGCCTTCTTGCAGCCACATTTCAGCAGTTCTCTGCACACTCTAGATGCTTCTGGAAGGCTGGTCCAGAAAGGCTCCCACTGTCCTGCAACGAACCGCCAACCCCAAGCAGACGGATTTGGAAGAGTTTGTACTGGGCGGTCTGCCTGGCCCCAAATGTAGCTGCCTTGGCAGATGGCCCTCTTCGTGTGCTGCAGCAGTGCCTCACTGGTTGGTGGAACATTCTCAATCTGCCGGCCCTTTTGGTTGAATAGGTGTCTCCTGGCACTGTTGACGTCGAGACAGTTGCTTGTCTTGTCATACAAGAGCACAACAAAGCGCTCCAGTGCTGCTCTGTCTGTGGATGTCAGCTCACATGGAGGTTCAGACAGTGCCATAAAAGTCCTGGTGACATCCTCAGAGGCACCCCATACATCCCACGCCTTCTTCTTCCTCACTCCACTGTGAAACTGTGAAAGATGGGCAGGCAACGTGACTTCTCCGGACCAAGGGCCCCTGCGATGTGATGAGCAGCGATGTGTCTGAGATCCTTCCCAGTACCCATGGACACCCACACCTCATGTGACGGATGGCGTGATGCTGCGGCAACAGCTAGGACGACGACATCAGTGTCCACAGTTCTGAGAAGGATCCTCCTGCTGTCCTTGGCAGCATGGCAGAGGTGGACCATCATCCGGCTGTCAGCTTCCTCATGTGTGCATGGAGACAGGTCACTCAGCTCTGCAGGACTGTTGGAGACAGCAATGGACCCTTGAGTGCTGATGATTTGTTTGTCAGTATCAAGCGTGATAGCACACTGAGCGAGGTAGTGGAAAAGCTCAGATTTGTTTGAGTCAACCCTGAGAAAACTGTGCCAGTTTGGTGGTATGACTGTTTCAGGGCTGACTCGTCTCCTCTTTCCAACTCCTCTGTTGTCCCTGGTGCAACTTTTCAAACTGTCAGATCTGTAGATGTCAAAGACAAGATCCAAACGATCAACATTCAGCAGCATCTGCGTGGCAGGAATACACTTTCTGCGTAGGATCCAAATGTTTTTGCAGCCCCTGGCCTAATCATGTTGACAACAGCAGCCCCATCAACAATCATCACATCCGCTGCAGGCCTATTTTCTTCCAGTGGATGCACAGCTTCAATGCACTAAAGCAGGCTTGCTTTTGAGGCGGACCTGAGTTTTCCTGCAGAAGAGAGTGAGGGAGGAGTGGCCTGATTCTCATAGGTGAAGAAATCATCGAGGCCTCCACTGCGTGTCTGGCAAGCTATGCATAGCCTGGAGTCATTCTTGAGGCTTGATAATTTGTAGGAGCTCGCATTTTTCTTCTTCCCCTTTACGCCTGAAATCAATACCAGGTTGTTTCTCTTGATGGGATCTGACAACAGCTTGGTCTTTTTCAAGAGTCGATCGTGGATGAAAGCCTTGAATTGTTGATCTCCAGTCGCCATCAGTTGTTTCATGGACTCGTGTGCTGCTGGACGCACAATGTCCTTACTGTGAAGTGTGATGAATTCTGCACTCCTCTTTGAAAAGGGGTTGCCTGCCTCTTGGGTGGTTGCAGTCAGCTTCATCACATCACTGCGGAAGGATTCTTGAAACGCTCTTGACTGCTCATGGTGAATTGATAACTCATCATTATCATCTCTTTCCAGGGATGTCTCAAACTCTTTGATGACACGTGAGACCAGGGCCACTGACCATCCACCGTCTGAGTGCAGACGGATTGTCTGTGAGTCCGACAGCGCCACCTTCACCTTTGACTATGGCGTTGTTTTGCTCATGGGCATGGTCTAGTGCAATCTTGGAAAATGGGCGAGCAGTTTTCTTGAGCACAAAGTGGCCTTTGTTGAACTCATGAGACTCATTGGCACTGATGTTCCCCATGTCATTTATGTGTACAGTCAGCCACCTTGCATAATTCTGCTGATCAAGTGCAAAGAACACTGGTGCCATTCTTGTCATTTTGGATCAACATATGTATTTTCATACAACGTTATCATCGTCCAACGTTTTAGCATTAGAAAATAATTTTAGCTTAATAATTTTAGCTTGATAATATTCACTGCGGGCACCTCGTGCTAGAAAATCGTCTGCAGTTTTGGCTCATCTTTTTTATTTATTTATCAAAATAAAAAACGATTTTGAAGTGGCTTCAAATCTGAAATCAATTTATAACATTGTAAAGAACAATATACCAAAGTATTGTGCTTGTTGCACGAAGTGCACAGTTCTGGTTAATTCTGCAACATAGAACCCCAACATAGAACCTTTCATTTAAATTACATAGAATTAATTTTTTTTAAGTGGTTTTCTTTGATGTCACGTTAGACGCATACGCAGATTTGATTGATAGGTAGTCCATAATTTAACACTACAATTATCATTGGAATAAAGACGGTGGATCTCTTTTTATATACGTTTTCTTACGGCGTTGGAGATTCGATTCGTGGTTGTTATTTTAAATGTCCTTTGTCAAAACCTGTAATGTATATAATAATACTCACTTTGGAAGATTTCTGTTTGATCATTTCGGTGACGTGTGATATGATGGTGTGTTGATAGAACTTAGTAAGTGTGTTGTGTTTCGACACAGACATTAGTAGGCATGTAGAAGTTAGGATGGCGCTATGTATTGCCTAATGCATTTCACTGCCATATTTTCTTGAACTGTCTCATTTGGTGTGCGTCTGGTCTAAACGCTGGCCGCTCGGGATTGTGAGAATAGGAAATTAGTACACGATCACAAAATATGTTTCATATTAACATGAACACGTTTTTATAATGAGCAATGGTGTGGGTACAATTAAAGGCGTGGATAAGAAGGGCAAA
>CM065687.1:43615456-43639155 GCA_017654935.2 Phymorhynchus buccinoides
AGGAGGAGGAGGAGGGAAATAATAATAATAAAAAGACGACGAAGAAGAAATAGACGAAGAAAGAAGAAAAAGAAGAAGAAGAAGAAAAAAAGAAATAGACGAAGAAAGAAAGAAAGAAAGACCAGAAGGAAGGAAGAAAAGAAAGAAAGAAAAAAAAAAAAGAAAAGCTTTTCAACAAACACAAACTCACAAGGGTCCAGCGGTTCCTGTCGTTCCCCGCACACTCCGTTCGCCAAGGCCACGCACTTGTCCTCCCTGGCGCTGAAGACGAAGGGGTAGGGGCACTCCCGCTGCCTCTCCTCCCACCCCCTCCGTCTGGGGAAGGCGCGGGTGCTGGAGGCCCCGCAGTCGTAGTACTGGGCGCAGTGGGTGGGGTGGGGCACCCGGCTCCTGGAGCCCCGGGGGCAGGGCACGTGGGATGATGACGTCATACGACTGTAGCCTGGTAGAACAGTGATGGTGAGGATGAAAATGTTGTAAAATTCAGGTGGTTTTTGTGTGTGAAAGGAGAGAGACTTTTTGACATTCAAATTTTTTTGTCATTGCCTTCAAGGTTTTGTGAGAAGGGTTAGGGGTGGGATTACATAAATCTTTAAATGTTAAACAGATCAATGCATTCGGTTGTCCGTACCGTATCCATAATCAAAGTAAACGAATGATTAATTTCGATGCATTGGTGTTCTTTAGATAAATGGTGTAAAGAACTTGAAAATCGCAATCAGAAAACCATTAAGACCTTGGTGGCCATTAAAAAATACCCACCAGCCAATGAGATATAAATGAGATATACCCGATGCTCTCTCTCTCTCTCCCTCCCTCTCGTAAAGATAAACATTCAGTATATTTTATTTATCAGAAACGACTTAATCCAACAGTCAGGCTGACACACACGGTATGAAATATTAAAGTTGAAAGTAATACATATCTGTTCAATATATTCTATGTGAAATCATTCGACTTATTCATCTTCTATTTTTAAATATACCTAAGGTATAGTCCAACACAGCCATCTCAATTAAGTCAGTAAATGGAGGGGAGAAAGAGAGAGAGAGAGAGAGAGAGAGAGAGAGAGAGAGAGAGAGAGAGAGAGAGAGAGAGAGAGAGAGAGAGAGAGAGAGAGAGAGAGAGAGAGAGAGAGAGGAGAGAGAGAGAGAGAGAGAGGGTGGGGCGTTGGCATCGGGTATATCTCATTTATATCTCATTGGCTGGTGGGTATTTTTTGTTAGGTCTTAATGGTTTTGTGATTGTGATTTTCAAGTTCACCCAAAAACGAACACCAATGCATCGGATAGACCCTATTCTTTATCTTTTTTTTTGCCCTCTTCACTCATAAAATCTTCAAACACGATGCTTTGGAGCCACTTGCATTAATGTAATGTAATTTTGTATGCTTTTGCTTTAAAAAAAACCAAAACAAAACCATACAACAACAAATAATGTCTCAGGTGCACCGAAACGTGCCTACTGAAGTTCAGGATCATCATCTAGTTTAAGAAGTGGGAACTGCATCACTTGGAGGCAAAAAATGAGAGTTGGAAGTGGCGAAGACTTCCAAACCATTTTTCAGAATAGACACATTGCCCAAAAGTAACGTTGCGCACCCAAAACAAAATAAAAAGAGACCTCACATATCAGGGTAAAGCCTAAATTGCCATATATGATACAATATGATACGATGATATACAAGAGAAAAAAGTATAAATTTAGTAGGCCTACATGTTCATTCTTTTGCTGTCCCATTTTCTGGGCCATACAGTGGCGTTTCTCCCACGCCGCTCATTCTATTATTCAGAGTCCCAACTCACAACCACACCCCGGATTGTCAGGTCGCGGAACCCGATACATGTACATTTAATATTGGTACTAAGTTTTTTAAAAAGAAGTAAATTTAGTATATAATATGAATACTAAATACAAGAATTTAATTTTAGGTTACACCGATCGAGAAAGGAGTGTGCAGGAACACAGTTGAGGGTTCGCTGGTCGAAGACGGCGCCCACGGCACACCTGAAGGTGACCAGCCTGCCCAGGGAACAGATGTGGAACGTGCGGCAGTCCTTGTCGTCGACCCGGAAGTCCCGGAAAGAGCGCTGCACGCAGGGCGTGAAGGCTGCAGCACCCACACTGATGAGCAGAACAACGATGGCTAATCCGAACATCGTGAAGTAAAGGAGGTCTTTTTTTTTTTAGAAGCGAAATATTTCCAAGAATGTCACAATTGTGCTTGTTATGTTACAAAAAGTGAAACGACTCTACTGTCAGTTTTCTTCTTCTTTATGCTTGATGATAATTGTAGTTAATTTTGACGAATGTTTTTAACAGCCTTTAATTTTTAATCTAAGCTTTGATTTTTTTAGTTTTTCGAACTGAGAAGTGTTTACAAAGTCAATTTGTTTTTCTCTTTTTGTTCTGTGAAAGTGCACCAACACAAAATTCTTGACCTCTAAAACTTTGTTTGGGAGTAGCTTTTGTGAAGCTGACTGCTGGGTTTGCAAGCTGCCTAGCTCTTTATACTTCAGCTGTTATCTCCCAACCGACTAACAGTGTCCACCCCAGGAGATGACGAGTCAGGAAATAATCCGCCCATCAAAGACCGATTAGGGACAGCCCCTGGTTGGACCCGGGAAGACCAGTCTCCGCTGATAACCCTGTGGCGGCACAGATTGTCTCCGCTGCACAAATTGTCTCCGAGACAATCCGTGCAGGGAGACAATCCGTGCCGCCTAGAGGGCACGGATTGTCTCCGCTGCACGGATTGTCCACCTGTATCGACCCTTACAGCACTGATTGTCTCCAATGCTAGCTTTCTTTCTCTTATTTTGTATGTCACTTTCTCTTTGTCACTGTCTCTCTCTGTCTTTCTTTGTCCCTCTGTTTATGTTTATCCATGCAAGCGTGCCTGCGTACACGCACATATGTGTGTGTGTGTGTGTGTGTGTGTGTGTGTGTGTGTGTGTGTGTGTGTGTGTGTGTGTGTGTGTGTGTGTGTGTGTGTGTGTGTGTGTGTGTGTGTGTGTGTGTGTGTGTGTGTGTGTGTGTGTGTGTGTGTGTGTGTGTGTGTGTGTGTGTGTGTGTGTGTGTGTGTGTGTGTGTGTGTGTGTGTGTGTGTGTGTGTGTGTGTGTGTGTGTGTGTGTGTGTGTGTGTGTGTGTGTGTGTGTGTGTGTGTGTGTGTGTGTGTGTGTGTGTGTGTGTGTGTGTGTGTGTGTGTGTGTGTGTGTGTGTGTGTGTGTGTGTGTGTGTGTGTGTGTGTGTGTGTGTGTGTGTGTGTGTGTGTGTGTGTGTGTGTGTGTGTGTGTGTGTGTGTGTGTGTGTGTGTGTGTGTGTGTGTGTGTGTGTGTGTGTGTGTGTGTGTGTGTGTGTGTGTGTGTGTGTGTGTGTGTGTGTGTGTGTGTGTGTGTGTGTGTGTGTGTGTGTGTGTGTGTGTGTGTGTGTGTGTGTGTGTGTGTGTGTGTGTGTGTGTGTGTGTGTGTGTGTGTGTGTGTGTGTGTGTGTGTGTGTGTGTGTGTGTGTGTGTGTGTGTGTGTGTGTGTGTGTATGACAATGTTAGGCAAAAATGTTTTGTTTTCAATCCATATATTATTGAAAGAAAAAATGTTGCTTCACTTTTGTCGTCTGACAATGAAGCTGTGTTGAAGTCAGTAGCCAAATTTATAGCTGAGGCACAAACAGTGCGCCAGAAATGTTTGACGGCAGTGCATAATGCTACTAATACTGTTGTTTAGATTATGGATGTTAAAGGGTGTCTACACCTCATTTAAATATTATGTTATCCGTGGGTTATTGTGTGAAAGGTCGAGAGAAGCTTCTCTTTCACTCGTTGCTTCTTGTTTCACTTTGCTAATCGATCGCTAACTTTTGTTCTTGTTTGTCCTTTTTCTGCCTATGTAAACTACATTTTCCTTTTACAAATGCTTTAGTATACTTGAATGTGACAAAAGATGTATACGGTACTGGATTTAGTCATGTTCATTCCTTATCTTTGTTCATAACCCTATATAAGAGAGAGAGAAATGTTATGATTACCCCCCTTGTCATTAGACCCTTTCAGGTAATGACAATAAAAAAAACGTCAAGTGTCAAGTCTCTCTCTCTCTCTCTCTCTCTCTCTCTCTCTCTCTCTCTCTCTCTCTCTCTCTCTCTCTCTCTCTCTCTCTCTCTCTCTCTCTCTCTCTCTCTCTCTCTCTCTCTCTCTCTCTCTCTCTCTCTCTCTCTCTCTCTCTCTAATCTCTCCCCACCCCGTCTCTCCCTCCCCACTCCCTCTCTCTCCTTGGGTATTTCTCGATTTGAGTGCTGATCGAGCACGTGCGCGTGAGTGTGTGTGTGTGGGTGGGGGGTGGGTGGGAGTTATGAAGATGCTAACCGTGTAATGTGTATGGGAGGTTGTTGAAAACATATTTCCCGCCCTTGTGTCACTCACGCGACGATCACTCCATGCACTTATGCTCTTTGCCATGCCTGCTTGTTAACCGGTTATCAATCTTCCTTAGTTTATTTTTTGTAAATTATTTTTTTATAGCTTTGATATTGTTATTTTGTTCATTTCGCTTTTTTTTCTTGTCTTTTTTCTTTTTGCGTAATCATGCAGACTGGCTATCATAGTTTTGTTCTTTTTCATATATTGCATTTGACTTGTATTTCACTTGTTGTGCATATGGCAGATTCCATTTTTGGAATGAAATGTTCCGATGGGTGCATATGTCTTGGAGTCAGTTGTACTTTCTCACTTGTTATTTTTGGTGGGTCGTTGGTGCATTATTGTATTAATTGTTTTGTAGATAATGGATAGTACTATTTCAGTCACTTCAGTTAATAATTGTCAGGGCCTGAATGGTAAGCAAAAAAGGCGTGACGTCTTTCATTACCTTAAAAATAAGAAGTACAGCGTTTACTTTTTGCAAGATACACATTTTGAGGAAAACAAAATGGAGCAATACGTTAGTTCAGAGTGGAGTTACCAAGCTTTTTTCTCTGAAGCTAGAGGAGTTGCAATCCTTTTTAATAATAATTTCGAGTTTAAGATTTAAAATGTATACAAGGGAAATGGAAACAGATAGTTTCTATTTGAAATTAAGCAGAAGGATTTTCTTTTTGCAAATGTGTACGGGCCAAACAAAGATGACCCAGAATTTTATAGCATATTAAATAACAAAATTAAAGAGTTCCATACTAATAATATAATAATTGGGGGAGATTTTAATTTAGTTCTTTATCCGTTAAGAGATTATGATAATTATAAAAACGTGAACAGCCCTAAGGCTAGAGATGCTGTGGACCGCCTGACAGATGACTTGCAATCAAGTGATATTTGGAGAGAGCTAAATCCAGATTGCCGTAGGTTTACATGGAGAAGGAACACTCCATTTCAGCAAGCCAGACTGGATTTCTTCCTTGTTTCTGATCATGTTGTTCCGAATGTAGAAGATATAGAATGTGGATATCGCACTGATCACTCCATGATATTCTTAAAATAGAAACTAAACGAAACATTTAAGCGCAACACATTCTGAAAATTCAACTCATCTTAACTAAAAGACAAGGTTTACATCGACGAAATTAACAAAGAGATCACAAATGTTAAACGAGATTATGCAGCGAGTCCATAAGAGAAGCAATTGACAACGTTTCACTTGAAAATTTACAATTGACAATTCCTGATGATCTATTCTTAGACTTGAATGAAGATAAGGTCAAAGACAATTTCTTATGCCGCCATGAAAAAAATGAAAAAGAAGAGCGAGGAAGAGCATAAACTACAGGAGGAACAGCATCTCGAGCAGAAGGAAATTAAAAATGATGAAGTATTTAAAGCCGTAGACTCTAAAAAGGAACACAGAATTCTGATCGCTTCTCGGCCTTTTGGCTGGGACATAAATTTTTGTTTATACCCTGGTTGGTTTGTTCAGCCCGTCGTACATGGCGAAAGCCGATACGCGACGTTAAACTGAACTTCCATCCAAAAGGAACAGCTGAAAGTAATTCGAGAAAAGAGAATAGATCGAAGATCAAGGGCTAGGTGGATATCTGATGGAGAAAAAGTAACAAACTATCTTTGCAACTTAGAAAAACGACATTACATAAGTAAAAGCATGTCTAGACTAAATGATAAACATGGTAATGTTCTACAAGACCAAAAGATATTCTGCATGAAGTTAAGGGTTTTACAAACATTTGTATGAAAAATCAGACGTGGAAGATTGATGATTTAGTGAGAAATATCCCACGCTTAGATAATGAAGAACCACAAATGTTAGAGGGTGATATTACAATTGAGGAAGCAGGTTTGGCTCTAAAAAAATATGCAGAATAACAAAAGCTCTGATGGTTTCACTACCGAATTTTTTTTAATGTTTTTGGCGTAGGATTGGTGCTTTTGTTGTTAGAGCCTTAAATGCAGGATTTGGAAAAGGAGAACTTTCTTGCGTTCAGAGACAAGGCATAATTGCATGCTTACCTAAAGCTCAGAATAAAGAACTGACCAATATCGCTGTTAAATGTTGTATACAAAATAGGATCTAGCTGCATAGCCAATGGATTGAAAGTATATTTACCTAAGCTCATCAATGAAGATCAAACAGGGTTTATGAAGAATAGTTACATTGGAGATAATTTAAGACTCATTTATGATATAATAGCGTACTTAGATGAACATAGCTTACCTGGGCTTTGCTAAACGCTGATTTCAAGAAAGCATTCGACTCGGTTAATTAGAATTTCATGCTTAAAGTTTTGAAGGCATTTGGATTCCAGCAGGAATCAAGAAAAGAAAAAACAGATCAAGAAAAACGTGAGAAAAAAAAAGTAACACTAAGAGGTGGGAAATGATTTTAGCAGCATTTAGCTTGCAAGAGATTGCATGTGTACTATAGCGGGGGTTCTATGTCGCAAAATCGTGCACTTCATGCAACAAGCACCAAATTTGGCAGAGATGGCCAGATTTATGTCCTTAACAAAACCTGATATAGAGCCACCATGAAAAATGTGTAAAAACGTGTTTTGGGGGCATTTTTCAAAATGGCCGACACAAAAAATTGGAATATATTTTGCATAATTGTTCATTTAATGCTACAAACACCAAATCTGGCTGAGAAGGACAATTTCATGCCCTGAACATAACCTCATACAGGTCTATTTGAAAATTAATTTTTTTTTGAGTATTTGAGCAATTTCCAAGATGGCCGCCAGCAAAAAGGGGAATCGTATGCTGTACAATGATTCATTTTCACCCATAACACCAAATCTGGCAAAAAAGGACAGTGCTATATCCTGAAGAAAACCTGATGAGCCACAATCAAGAAAAGAACGAAAAATGTTTTTGAACAACAAATCAATTTTGAATATCACTCCCGCAAATTAAAGTTAGTTTACAGTGCTATTCATGATAATAGATGACGGAACCAAATCAGCATAACCACAAGTCATCCAGACTCTCTTCAAGCAAAAAAGCGTTCATAATGTAGATATTTTACAATAACATATATTGTGTACATAACCAGTTTTGTGTACTGCCAGCAGGTGCGGTGGCATGAGGGATGGGGTGGTCGGGGAAGGGGGGGGGGGGCTGTGTAGGGTGACTCACCTAGTTGCTGCTGGGCTTCGATGACAGGAAAGCACAACTGCTGAGAGCAGTGCACTGTAGTCCCTGTTTCCAGCACCCACAGTGTTTTGTCCTGCAGGCCTTCTTGCAGCCACATTTCAGCAGTTCTCTGCACACTCTAGATGCTTCTGGAAGGCTGGTCCAGAAAGGCTCCCACTGTCCTGCAACGAACCGCCAACCCCAAGCAGACGGATTTGGAAGAGTTTGTACTGGGCGGTCTGCCTGGCCCCAAATGTAGCTGCCTTGGCAGATGGCCCTCTTCGTGTGCTGCAGCAGTGCCTCACTGGTTGGTGGAACATTCTCAATCTGCCGGCCCTTTTGGTTGAATAGGTGTCTCCTGGCACTGTTGACGTCGAGACAGTTGCTTGTCTTGTCATACAAGAGCACAACAAAGCGCTCCAGTGCTGCTCTGTCTGTGGATGTCAGCTCACATGGAGGTTCAGACAGTGCCATAAAAGTCCTGGTGACATCCTCAGAGGCACCCCATACATCCCACGCCTTCTTCTTCCTCACTCCACTGTGAAACTGTGAAAGATGGGCAGGCAACGTGACTTCTCCGGACCAAGGGCCCCTGCGATGTGATGAGCAGCGATGTGTCTGAGATCCTTCCCAGTACCCATGGACACCCACACCTCATGTGACGGATGGCGTGATGCTGCGGCAACAGCTAGGACGACGACATCAGTGTCCACAGTTCTGAGAAGGATCCTCCTGCTGTCCTTGGCAGCATGGCAGAGGTGGACCATCATCCGGCTGTCAGCTTCCTCATGTGTGCATGGAGACAGGTCACTCAGCTCTGCAGGACTGTTGGAGACAGCAATGGACCCTTGAGTGCTGATGATTTGTTTGTCAGTATCAAGCGTGATAGCACACTGAGCGAGGTAGTGGAAAAGCTCAGATTTGTTTGAGTCAACCCTGAGAAAACTGTGCCAGTTTGGTGGTATGACTGTTTCAGGGCTGACTCGTCTCCTCTTTCCAACTCCTCTGTTGTCCCTGGTGCAACTTTTCAAACTGTCAGATCTGTAGATGTCAAAGACAAGATCCAAACGATCAACATTCAGCAGCATCTGCGTGGCAGGAATACACTTTCTGCGTAGGATCCAAATGTTTTTGCAGCCCCTGGCCTAATCATGTTGACAACAGCAGCCCCATCAACAATCATCACATCCGCTGCAGGCCTATTTTCTTCCAGTGGATGCACAGCTTCAATGCACTAAAGCAGGCTTGCTTTTGAGGCGGACCTGAGTTTTCCTGCAGAAGAGAGTGAGGGAGGAGTGGCCTGATTCTCATAGGTGAAGAAATCATCGAGGCCTCCACTGCGTGTCTGGCAAGCTATGCATAGCCTGGAGTCATTCTTGAGGCTTGATAATTTGTAGGAGCTCGCATTTTTCTTCTTCCCCTTTACGCCTGAAATCAATACCAGGTTGTTTCTCTTGATGGGATCTGACAACAGCTTGGTCTTTTTCAAGAGTCGATCGTGGATGAAAGCCTTGAATTGTTGATCTCCAGTCGCCATCAGTTGTTTCATGGACTCGTGTGCTGCTGGACGCACAATGTCCTTACTGTGAAGTGTGATGAATTCTGCACTCCTCTTTGAAAAGGGGTTGCCTGCCTCTTGGGTGGTTGCAGTCAGCTTCATCACATCACTGCGGAAGGATTCTTGAAACGCTCTTGACTGCTCATGGTGAATTGATAACTCATCATTATCATCTCTTTCCAGGGATGTCTCAAACTCTTTGATGACACGTGAGACCAGGGCCACTGACCATCCACCGTCTGAGTGCAGACGGATTGTCTGTGAGTCCGACAGCGCCACCTTCACCTTTGACTATGGCGTTGTTTTGCTCATGGGCATGGTCTAGTGCAATCTTGGAAAATGGGCGAGCAGTTTTCTTGAGCACAAAGTGGCCTTTGTTGAACTCATGAGACTCATTGGCACTGATGTTCCCCATGTCATTTATGTGTACAGTCAGCCACCTTGCATAATTCTGCTGATCAAGTGCAAAGAACACTGGTGCCATTCTTGTCATTTTGGATCAACATATGTATTTTCATACAACGTTATCATCGTCCAACGTTTTAGCATTAGAAAATAATTTTAGCTTAATAATTTTAGCTTGATAATATTCACTGCGGGCACCTCGTGCTAGAAAATCGTCTGCAGTTTTGGCTCATCTTTTTTATTTATTTATCAAAATAAAAAACGATTTTGAAGTGGCTTCAAATCTGAAATCAATTATATAACATTGTGAAGAACAATATACCAAAGTATTGTGCTTGTTGCACGAAGTGCACAGTTCTGGTTAATTCTGCAACATAGAACCCCAACATAGAACCTTTCATTTAAATTACATAGAATTAATTTTTTTTAAGTGGTTTTCTTTGATGTCACGTTAGACGCATACGCAGATTTGATTGATAGGTAGTCCATAATTTAACACTACAATTATCATTGGAATAAAGACGGTGGATCTCTTTTTATATACGTTTTCTTACGGCGTTGGAGATTCGATTCGTGGTTGTTATTTTAAATGTCCTTTGTCAAAACCTGTAATGTATATAATAATACTCACTTTGGAAGATTTCTGTTTGATCATTTCGGTGACGTGTGATATGATGGTGTGTTGATAGAACTTAGTAAGTGTGTTGTGTTTCGACACAGACATTAGTAGGCATGTAGAAGTTAGGATGGCGCTATGTATTGCCTAATGCATTTCACTGCCATATTTTCTTGAACTGTCTCATTTGGTGTGCGTCTGGTCTAAACGCTGGCCGCTCGGGATTGTGAGAATAGGAAATTAGTACACGATCACAAAATATGTTTCATATTAACATGAACACGTTTTTATAATGAGCAATGGTGTGGGTACAATTAAAGGCGTGGATAAGAAGGGCAAAACAGTAGACCCAAAAGGTGATTCATTCATATTTCTTCTTCGTCGATCGCTCTGACAGTTTCCTGTCATTATGAGCGCAGATGCGTCATGCTGCCGTTATGCGCCTAAAACAGGCCCGTCTTCGGCTGCAGAAAATATTTGCAAGAATGTTTCGAAAAAAGGCAGGAGAATCAATCAATCAATCAATCAATCAATCAATAAATTCTTATTTATTGTCCCCATTTAAGACAAGGACATTTGTCTTGCAGTCAATATAAAAGAATACAAAATACAATGCAATACAATACAATAAATACATAGACATTAAAGAGACCGCACACGTGAACAGTCCCCACAACCACCACGGCAGCACAGTTCAGTCACGATATAACTGAATGGATCAGCAAAGCAGAAAGAGAGTAGATGACAGTAAGCAAAGGGAAAGGGCAGAGTCAAAGAGAGTGACAGATTATAGCAAGTTACAAGCACACGGTATCTCCACGGGGGATTCATTCATACTGTTGCAGTAAAAACAAAAGGAGTAGTGAACCTAACTCAACATTTCCACTGACCCGAAAGCCTGGCCAACTTTCAAACTACTGTATGTTAAATGCTGTTTGGGTTGGAAAAGGTCACTTGAAATGCAGAGGGGGTAAAAAATGAAGAGGTCAATCTGACATGATTGGAAGTAGACAGCGGATGTCACCCGCTGAAGAAGAACAAAGTTCGAAAGCTTCCAATGTCTAGCCTACTCCATCAGGTCAGATATACCTCTTCATTTTTCTCCCTCTGCATAATTATGTTAAATGCTGTTTTGTGTGTGGTATAATGACAGGTCAGGTAAAAGGCGAGGGAAAGGGGAGGGAGGAGAATCATTGCATCGGGTGAAAGCCAGAAGGTGCTATCATCCTTCTAGTCCTTTTGTGATGGTGCAGTCTGGCTGTCACCCAACCCCATGGGTGGGTGCCTGGGAGGTGGGCGGACAAAATGTCAACGAGATTTAAAAAAGAAAAATGATTGGAATGCGTTCACTGAAAAGAAATAAAACAAAATCAAAAACCACAAAAAAGAAGAAGAGAAACCGAAACATACTGCATCCCGATTTAAACTTATGACAGACAACGCCCACCTCTGTAATAATGCTTTCTGTTTAGCATTCCCATGTACACCGTAGAATCGACATAGTTATTAGATATCACCTAAAACTCGTCTGACAGGCCTCAATGAGGTTCACACAACTTTGTACACTGTGATGAACGTATCTTGTTGAAAAAATTGTATTTCACGTTTGTTCCTTTATTTCTTGTCGGCATTGGAAGAGTGTACGTGATAATGACATGATGTGATGTAAATCAGATGACTCTTTTGTACTGTTTGGTTTGCGTGTGATATTATGTTTTCGTCAGATTTTGACTCTTTGTCAAAGTTTTGCTTTTTGATAATAATTATTTGTCTCCAAAATTCTGTTTACTGATTTTTGTTTCTTGTCATAATCATGTGATATACGACTGTGTACATTATGCAAATGAACTTGGTGTCAATAGAGGAGAAAGAATGCATCAATTGACTTGTGTTTGTATGAGTTCGTTTTGTTGCTTTCTTTGTATTCAATTGTGCTTGTGTGTTTGCGACTAATGGTATAACACACACAGAGTGCACGCACACACGCACATTATCTGTTATAATCTATCTATCTGTTATAATATTTCTTCATTGCGTGTTGATTTTTCCCCAGTTTCCATTTTTGTTCTTTTCATTTTAATTGCTTCACTTTTTTCTTCTTTTTTGCTATGACGACAGGATGAAAAAAAAGCTTTGTTAGCTTATTCCTTTATCGTCAATAAAGATCATTTTGACTTGATTTGACACACACGCGCGCGCGCGCGCGCGCGCTCACACACACACACACACGCACGCACACACGCACGCACGCACGCACGCACGCACGCACACACACGCACACACACACGCACACGCACACGCACACGCGCACACGCACACACACGCACACGCACACGCACACGCACACACACACACACACACACACACACACACACACACACACACACACACACACACACACACACACACACACACACACACACACACACGTGAAGTATGTCTTGGCGCCTGCCTTTATTTCGGTTCCAGTGATCAGGGTATTTTTTTAAAGTCCAGCTATCTCAGGAAGACAAATATATTTATCCTTTCTCTTGATTATTCATCTGGTTAGGGTTAGTCAGAACAACAGATCTCAGATAGGTAAAATTTTACTCGTACGTGTGTATTGTATATGTGTGCGTTCGTGAATGAAGGCGTTGGAAGAGAAAGAGGCGGATTTTTTACAATGAACTCCAGAAATCCTGTGAATTTATACTGCAAGCATTACAGCTGATGTTTCTGCATATTACAACACAAAAAACAATATCCTTCCAATACACTTTCTTAACTACACCCACAAGTAAGGAACGTGTACGATGTCCTGCTGTTGTTGGTGGTGCTGCTGCTGCTGCTGCTGAAACCAATACCGACTTGGGTTCTGTTTATATTGGTTCGGGAACAATCGCCCCTGGTTCTGGTTCTGTTTCGGGGTAGGTACCATCATCGGTGGCTTACGTTCTGGCAAAGAAGCCACCAGCGACTGGCTAGGCCTACCGAGGAAGCTGGGCCGTTGCAGGGTATGAGAGCTGTGGGGGGTGAAGCCTTGCTGGGGAAATCTTTGAGGGATGTTCTGCTGGGTTCCATGTGGCTTCAGCTCGGGAACTTTGGGCTCCTCCACCTCGTCGTCGTCTTTCTTCACGCATTTCAACATCTCCTCGTCAAAGACGGACACTGCTCCTTCCTGCTGGCACATGCCCGTGTAGAGCACGCGCTGCTGGTGGCACATGACGTAGTAAGGCGAGCCCTGGCGGCCGGTCCAGGCGTTGGCACCATCGTTGCGCCCGCGGCATGACGGGTAGCGGACGTGGCAAGGCACGCACTCTGAGTGGCCCTCGCATTGGTTGGCTTGGTAGTCGCCTGTTTGGTGAGGGGGGTGAACAGAAGGGATAATGTGTGGGTGAATAATAATAATGTTTTACACACTAACGCGCGCGCGGACACACACACACACACATACACATACACACACACACACACACACACACACGCGCGCAGGCACACACACGCACGCACACACATGTACACGCACACATGCAGGGACAAGACAAAGAGACAAAAGAAAGAGAAAGACAGACAGACAGGCGGGCAGAGAGACAGACAGGTTGAGGCACATGTGCCTCAACCTGTCTGTCTCTCTGCCCGCCTGTCTGTCTGTCTTTCTCTTTCTTTTGTCAGTTCTCTACCTTGAAAAAGAGGGGTTACCCCCTCGAAAGCTTGGAGTAAAATTAGAACTTACGAAGGATTTGTTGTGTTTTTTTTCTTCAGAGAGAGAGAGAGAGAGAGAGAGAGAGAGAGAGAGAGAGAGAGAGAGAGAGAGAGAGAGAGAGAGAGAGAGAGAGAGAGAGAGAGAGAGAGAGAGAGAGAGAGAGAGAGAGAGAGAGAGAGAGAGAGAGAGAGAGAGAGAGAGAGAGAGAGAGAGAGAGAGAGAGAGAGAGAGAGAGAGAGAGAGAGAGAGAGAGAGAGAGATAGAGAGATATATATATATATATATATATATATATATATATATATATATATATATATATAGAGAGAGAGAGAGAGAGAGAGAGAGAGAGAGAGAGAGAGAGAGAGAGAGAGAGAGAGAGAGAGAGAGAGAGAGAGAGAGAGAGAGAGAGAGAGAGAGAGAGAGAGAGAGAGAGAGAGAGAGAGAGAGAGAGAGAGAGAGAGAGAGAGAGAGAGAGAGAGAGAGAGAGAGTAAGCACCAACCAAAAACTGTATCCAATGGGGACTAATTGAATGAAAAAATCAAAGACGCAGTGCAAGTTTGCGCAAGCGCAAACACATACCTCAATTTGATTTTGTTTAAAAGCAGCAGATCACATCTTCTGTAGATAAGTACAATCTGTAAAATCCCCGTATCTAACAATTCAGATTTTGGTCAGTTACCCTGAAAGACAGAAAAGCAGAAAGAACGAAAGGAAGCAAATGACACACACACACACACACACACACACACACACACACACACACACACACACACACACACACGCACGCACGCACGCACGCACGCACGCACGCACGCACGCACGCACGCACGCGCACGCACACGCACACGCACGCACACACACGCACACACACACACACACACACACACACACACACAGTTTGAAAAGAAGAGAAGGCTATACAGTAGCATAAGCTATGAGCATAATGATTTTAGAGCATTGACAGGTATCAAGATTTCCCTCCCTAAGAGAAAACAAAATTTTCCCCTGCATATCACAAGACTTAGAATAGCAGGGAATTCTTTTCTCAAAGGATATTTAATTTTTCAACAAAAAATAAAATTAAAAAAATCCATGTCCAAAGGCTATCCCGATTAATTCAAAAACTTATATGTAAAGGCCAATGGCTAAATATTTCCTTTTTTAAATTTCGTTCAGCTGGCTAGTTTAAGCAAACAAACAATACCAAATATACCTATCCCCCAGCGTGGGGATAGCAGGATATCTTTCAGTACCTCCTCGAAGTTATGTGCTAGTAACTTGTGCTAGAAACTTCCTCTAATCGGTCACCCTCTTTGACTCTGCCTTTTCCTTTTCTTGCTGTCATCTACTATCTTTCTGCCTTATTGATCCATTCTCCTGCACTTTTTTTTTATCCCAAAAACCCAAATCAAAATCTTCAAAATAAGTTTTTTCTTTGAGCTCCTCTGAAATCGGAACATGATAGCTCAATTCAGCGGGGTGACCAGTGAAAACTGAAAACTGGACACATACGTCCTCCAACCATTATTGCCATATGGCCTGGGGAACGAAGATATAAAACAAGAAGAAGAAGAAGAAAATAATGATGATGATGATGATGATGATGATGATGATGAGGAGGAGGAGGAGGAGGAGGAGGAGGAGGAGGAGGGAAATAATAATAATAAAAAGACGACGAAGAAGAAATAGACGAAGAAAGAAGAAAAAGAAGAAGAAGAAGAAAAAAAAAGAAATAGACGAAGAAAGAAAGAAAGAAAGACCAGAAGGAAGGAAGAAAAGAAAGAAAGAAAAAAAAGAAAAGCTTTTCAACAAACACAAACTCACAAGGGTCCAGCGGTTCCTGTCGTTCCCCGCACACTCCGTTCGCCAAGGCCACGCACTTGTCCTCCCTGGCGCTGAAGACGAAGGGGTAGGGGCACTCCCGCTGCCTCTCCTCCCACCCCCTCCGTCTGGGGAAGGCGCGGGTGCTGGAGGCCCCGCAGTCGTAGTACTGGGCGCAGTGGGTGGGGTGGGGCACCCGGCTCCTGGAGCCCCGGGGGCAGGGCACGTGGGATGATGACGTCATACGACTGTAGCCTGGTAGAACAGTGATGGTGAGGATGAAAATGTTGTAAAATTCAGGTGGTTTTTGTGTGTGAAAGGAGAGAGACTTTTTGACATTCAAATTTTTTTGTCATTGCCTTCAAGGTTTTGTGAGAAGGGTTAGGGGTGGGATTACATAAATCTTTAAATGTTAAACAGATCAATGCATTCGGTTGTCCGTACCGTATCCATAATCAAAGTAAACGAATGATTAATTTCGATGCATTGGTGTTCTTTAGATAAATGGTGTAAAGAACTTGAAAATCGCAATCAGAAAACCATTAAGACCTTGGTGGCCATTAAAAAATACCCACCAGCCAATGAGATATAAATGAGATATACCCGATGCTCTCTCTCTCTCTCCCTCCCTCTCGTAAAGATAAACATTCAGTATATTTTATTTATCAGAAACGACTTAATCCAACAGTCAGGCTGACACACACGGTATGAAATATTAAAGTTGAAAGTAATACATATCTGTTCAATATATTCTATGTGAAATCATTCGACTTATTCATCTTCTATTTTTAAATATACCTAAGGTATAGTCCAACACAGCCATCTCAATTAAGTCAGTAAATGGAGGGGAAGAAAGAGAGAGAGAGAGAGAGAGAGAGAGAGAGAGAGAGAGAGAGAGAGAGAGAGAGAGAGAGAGAGAGAGAGAGAGAGAGAGAGAGAGAGAGAGAGAGAGAGGGAGGGAGAGAGAGAGAGAGAGGGTGGGGCGTTGGCATCGGGTATATCTCATTTATATCTCATTGGCTGGTGGGTATTTTTTGTTAGGTCTTAATGGTTTTGTGATTGTGATTTTCAAGTTCACCCAAAAACGAACACCAATGCATCGGATAGACCCTATTCTTTATCTTTTTTTTTGCCCTCTTCACTCATAAAATCTTCAAACACGATGCTTTGGAGCCACTTGCATTAATGTAATGTAATTTTGTATGCTTTTGCTTTAAAAAAAACCAAAACAAAACCATACAACAACAAATAATGTCTCAGGTGCACCGAAACGTGCCTACTGAAGTTCAGGATCATCATCTAGTTTAAGAAGTGGGAACTGCATCACTTGGAGGCAAAAAATGAGAGTTGGAAGTGGCGAAGACTTCCAAACCATTTTTCAGAATAGACACATTGCCCAAAAGTAACGTTGCGCACCCAAAACAAAATAAAAAGAGACCTCACATATCAGGGTAAAGCCTAAATTGCCATATATGATACAATATGATACGATGATATACAAGAGAAAAAAGTATAAATTTAGTAGGCCTACATGTTCATTCTTTTGCTGTCCCATTTTCTGGGCCATACAGTGGCGTTTCTCCCACGCCGCTCATTCTATTATTCAGAGTCCCAACTCACAACCACACCCCGGATTGTCAGGTCGCGGAACCCGATACATGTACATTTAATATTGGTACTAAGTTTTTTAAAAAGAAGTAAATTTAGTATATAATATGAATACTAAATACAAGAATTTAATTTTAGGTTACACCGATCGAGAAAGGAGTGTGCAGGAACACAGTTGAGGGTTCGCTGGTCGAAGACGGCGCCCACGGCACACCTGAAGGTGACCAGCCTGCCCAGGGAACAGATGTGGAACGTGCGGCAGTCCTTGTCGTCGACCCGGAAGTCCCGGAAAGAGCGCTGCACGCAGGGCGTGAAGGCTGCAGCACCCACACTGATGAGCAGAACAACGATGGCTAATCCGAACATCGTGAAGTAAAGGAGGTCTTTTTTTTTTTAGAAGCGAAATATTTCCAAGAATGTCACAATTGTGCTTGTTATGTTACAAAAAGTGAAACGACTCTACTGTCAGTTTTCTTCTTCTTTATGCTTGATGATAATTGTAGTTAATTTTGACGAATGTTTTTAACAGCCTTTAATTTTTAATCTAAGCTTTGATTTTTTTAGTTTTTCGAACTGAGAAGTGTTTACAAAGTCAATTTGTTTTTCTCTTTTTGTTCTGTGAAAGTGCACCAACACAAAATTCTTGACCTCTAAAACTTTGTTTGGGAGTAGCTTTTGTGAAGCTGACTGCTGGGTTTGCAAGCTGCCTAGCTCTTTATACTTCAGCTGTTATCTCCCAACCGACTAACAGTGTCCACCCCAGGAGATGACGAGTCAGGAAATAATCCGCCCATCAAAGACCGATTAGGGACAGCCCCTGGTTGGACCCGGGAAGACCAGTCTCCGCTGATAACCCTGTGGCGGCACAGATTGTCTCCGCTGCACAAATTGTCTCCGAGACAATCCGTGCAGGGAGACAATCCGTGCCGCCTAGAGGGCACGGATTGTCTCCGCTGCACGGATTGTCTACCTGTATCGACCCTTACAGCACTGATTGTCTCCAATGCTAGCTTTCTTTCTCTTATTTTGTATGTCACTTTCTCTTTGTCACTGTCTCTCTCTGTCTTTCTTTGTCCCTCTGTTTATGTTTATCCATGCAAGCGTGCCTGCGTACACGCACATATGTGTGTGTGTGTGTGTGTGTGTGTGTGTGTGTGTGTGTGTGTGTGTGTGTGTGTGTGTGTGTGTGTGTGTGTGTGTGTGTGTGTGTGTGTGTGTGTGTGTGTGTGTGTGTGTGTGTGTGTGTGTGTGTGTGTGTGTGTGTGTGTGTGTGTGTGTGTGTGTGTGTGTGTGTGTGTGTGTGTGTGTGTGTGTGTGTGTGTGTGTGTGTGTGTGTGTGTGTGTGTGTGTGTGTGTGTGTGTGTGTGTGTGTGTGTGTGTGTGTGTGTGTGTGTGTGTGTGTGTGTGTGTGTGTGTGTGTGTGTGTGTGTGTGTGTGTGTGTGTGTGTGTGTGTGTGTGTGTGTGTGTGTGTGTGTGTGTGTGTGTGTGTGTGTGTGTGTGTGTGTGTGTGTGTGTGTGTGTGTGTGTGTGTGTGTGTGTGTGTGTGTGTGTGTGTGTGTGTGTGTGTGTGTGTGTGTGTGTGTGTGTGTGTGTGTGTGTGTGTGTGTGTGTGTGTGTGTGTGTGTGTGTGTGTGTGTGTGTGTGTGTGTGTGTGTGTGTGTGTGTGTGTGTGTGTGTGTGTGTTGTGTGTGTGTGTGTGTGTGTGTGTGTGTGTGTGTGTGTGTGTGTGTGTGTGTGTGTGTGTGTGTGTGTGTGTGTGTGTGTGTGTGTGTGTGTGTGTGTGTGTGTGTGTGTGTGTGTGTGTGTGTGTGTGTGTGTGTGTGTGTGTGTGTGTGTGTGTGTGTGTGTGTGTGTGTGTGTGTGTGTGTGTGTGTGTGTGTGTGTGTGTGTGTGTGTGTGTGTGTGTGTGTGTAAAGTGTATGACAAGTGTATGACAATGTTAGGCAAAAATGTTTTGTTTTCAATCCATATATTATTGAAAGAAAAAATGTTGCTTCACTTTTGTCGTCTGACAATGAAGCTGTGTTGAAGTCAGTAGCCAAATTTATAGCTGAGGCACAAACAGTGCGCCAGAAATGTTTGACGGCAGTGCATAATGCTACTAATACTGTTGTTTAGATTATGGATGTTAAAGGGTGTCTACACCTCATTTAAATATTATGTTATCCGTGGGTTATTGTGTGAAAGGTCGAGAGAAGCTTATCTTCTCTTTCACTCGTTGCTTCTTGTTTCACTTTGCTAATCGATCGCTAACTTTTGTTCTTGTTTGTCCTTTTTCTGCCTATGTAAACTACATTTTCCTTTTACAAATGCTTTAGTATACTTGAATGTGACAAAAGATGTATACGGTACTGGATTTAGTCATGTTCATTCCTTATCTTTGTTCATAACCCTATATAAGAGAGAGAGAAATGTTATGATTACCCCCCTTGTCATTAGACCCTTTCAGGTAATGACAATAAAAACGTCAAGTGTCAAGTCTCTCTCTCTCTCTCTCTCTCTCTCTCTCTCTCTCTCTCTCTCTCTCTCTCTCTCTCTCTCTCTCTCTCTCTCTCTCTCTCTCTCTCTCTCTCTCTCTCTCTCTCTCTCTCTCTCTCTCTCTCTCTCTCTCTCTCTCTCTCTCTCCATCTCTCCCCACCCCGTCTCTCCCTCCCCACTCCCTCTCTCTCCTTGGGTATTTCTCGATTTGAGTGCTGATCGAGCACGTGCGCGTGAGTGTGTGTGTGTGGGTGGGGGGTGGGTGGGAGTTATGAAGATGCTAACCGTGTAATGTGTATGGGAGGTTGTTGAAAACATATTTCCCGCCCTTGTGTCACTCACGCGACGATCACTCCATGCACTTATGCTCTTTGCCATGCCTGCTTGTTAACCGGTTATCAATCTTCCTTAGTTTATTTTTTGTAAATTATTTTTTTATAGCTTTGATATTGTTATTTTGTTCATTTCGCTTTTTTTTCTTGTCTTTTTTCTTTTTGCGTAATCATGCAGACTGGCTATCATAGTTTTGTTCTTTTTCATATATTGCATTTGACTTGTATTTCACTTGTTGTGCATATGGCAGATTCCATTTTTGGAATGAAATGTTCCGATGGGTGCATATGTCTTGGAGTCAGTTGTACTTTCTCACTTGTTATTTTTGGTGGGTCGTTGGTGCATTATTGTATTAATTGTTTTGTAGATAATGGATAGTACTATTTCAGTCACTTCAGTTAATAATTGTCAGGGCCTGAATGGTAAGCAAAAAAGGCGTGACGTCTTTCATTACCTTAAAAATAAGAAGTACAGCGTTTACTTTTTGCAAGATACACATTTTGAGGAAAACAAAATGGAGCAATACGTTAGTTCAGAGTGGAGTTACCAAGCTTTTTTCTCTGAAGCTAGAGGAGTTGCAATCCTTTTTAATAATAATTTCGAGTTTAAGATTTAAAATGTATACAAGGGAAATGGAAACAGATAGTTTCTATTTGAAATTAAGCAGAAGGATTTTCTTTTTGCAAATGTGTACGGGCCAAACAAAGATGACCCAGAATTTTATAGCATATTAAATAACAAAATTAAAGAGTTCCATACTAATAATATAATAATTGGGGGAGATTTTAATTTAGTTCTTTATCCGTTAAGAGATTATGATAATTATAAAAACGTGAACAGCCCTAAGGCTAGAGATGCTGTGGACCGCCTGACAGATGACTTGCAATCAAGTGATATTTGGAGAGAGCTAAATCCAGATTGCCGTAGGTTTACATGGAGAAGGAACACTCCATTTCAGCAAGCCAGACTGGATTTCTTCCTTGTTTCTGATCATGTTGTTCCGAATGTAGAAGATATAGAATGTGGATATCGCACTGATCACTCCATGATATTCTTAAAATAGAAACTAAACGAAACATTTAAGCGCAACACATTCTGAAAATTCAACTCATCTTAACTAAAAGACAAGGTTTACATCGACGAAATTAACAAAGAGATCACAAATGTTAAACGAGATTATGCAGCGAGTCCATAAGAGAAGCAATTGACAACGTTTCACTTGAAAATTTACAATTGACAATTCCTGATGATCTATTCTTAGACTTGAATGAAGATAAGGTCAAAGACAATTTCTTATGCCGCCATGAAAAAAATGAAAAAGAAGAGCGAGGAAGAGCATAAACTACAGGAGGAACAGCATCTCGAGCAGAAGGAAATTAAAAATGATGAAGTATTTAAAGCCGTAGACTCTAAAAAGGAACACAGAATTCTGATCGCTTCTCGGCCTTTTGGCTGGGACATAAATTTTGTTTATACCCTGGTTGGTTAGTTCAGCCCGTCGTACATGGCGAAAGCCGATACGCGACGTTAAACTGAACTTCCATCCAAAAGGAACAGCTGAAAGTAATTCGAGAAAAGAGAATAGATCGAAGATCAAGGGCTAGGTGGATATCTGATGGAGAAAAAGTAACAAACTATCTTTGCAACTTAGAAAAACGACATTACATAAGTAAAAGCATGTCTAGACTAAATGATAAACATGGTAATGTTCTACAAGACCAAAAGATATTCTGCATGAAGTTAAGGGTTTTACAAACATTTGTATGAAAAATCAGACGTGGAAGATTGATGATTTAGTGAGAAATATCCCACGCTTAGATAATGAAGAACCACAAATGTTAGAGGGTGATATTACAATTGAGGAAGCAGGTTTGGCTCTAAAAAAATATGCAGAATAACAAAAGCTCTGATGGTTTCACTACCGAATTTTTTTAAATGTTTTTGGCGTAGGATTGGTGCTTTTGTTGTTAGAGCCTTAAATGCAGGATTTGGAAAAGGAGAACTTTCTTGCGTTCAGAGACAAGGCATAATTGCATGCTTACCTAAAGCTCAGAATAAAGAACTGACCAATATCGCTGTTAAATGTTGTATACAAAATAGGATCTAGCTGCATAGCCAATGGATTGAAAGTATATTTACCTAAGCTCATCAATGAAGATCAAACAGGGTTTATGAAGAATAGTTACATTGGAGATAATTTAAGACTCATTTATGATATAATAGCGTACTTAGATGAACATAGCTTACCTGGGCTTTGCTAAACGCTGATTTCAAGAAAGCATTCGACTCGGTTAATTAGAATTTCATGCTTAAAGTTTTGAAGGCATTTGGATTCCAGCAGGAATCAAGAAAAGAAAAAACAGATCAAGAAAAACGTGAGAAAAAAAAAGTAACACTAAGAGGTGGGAAATGATTTTAGCAGCATTTAGCTTGCAAGAGATTGCATGTGTACTATAGCGGGGGTTCTATGTCGCAAAATCGTGCACTTCATGCAACAAGCACCAAATTTGGCAGAGATGGCCAGATTTATGTCCTTAACAAAACCTGATATAGAGCCACCATGAAAAATGTGTAAAAACGTGTTTTGGGGGCATTTTTCAAAATGGCCGACACAAAAAATTGGAATATATTTTGCATAATTGTTCATTTAATGCTACAAACACCAAATCTGGCTGAGAAGGACAATTTCATGCCCTGAACATAACCTCATACAGGTCTATTTGAAAATTAATTTTTTTTTGAGTATTTGAGCAATTTCCAAGATGGCCGCCAGCAAAAAGGGGAATCGTATGCTGTACAATGATTCATTTTCACCCATAACACCAAATCTGGCAAAAAAGGACAGTGCTATATCCTGAAGAAAACCTGATGAGCCACAATCAAGAAAAGAACAAAAAATGTTTTTGAACAACAAATCAATTTTGAATATCACTCCCGCAAATTAAAGTTAGTTTACAGTGCTATTCATGATAATAGATGACGGAACCAAATCAGCATAACCACAAGTCATCCAGACTCTCTTCAAGCAAAAAAGCGTTCATAATGTAGATATTTTACAATAACATATATTGTGTACATAACCAGTTTTGTGTACTGCCAGCAGGTGCGGTGGCATGAGGGATGGGGTGGTCGGTGTGGGGGTGGGGGGGGGGGGGGGGCTGTGTAGGGTGACTCACCTAGTTGCTGCTGGGCTTCGATGACAGGAAAGCACAACTGCTGAGAGCAGTGCACTGTAGTCCCTGTTTCCAGCACCCACAGTGTTTTGTCCTGCAGGCCTTCTTGCAGCCACATTTCAGCAGTTCTCTGCACACTCTAGATGCTTCTGGAAGGCTGGTCCAGAAAGGCTCCCACTGTCCTGCAACGAACCGCCAACCCCAAGCAGACGGATTTGGAAGAGTTTGTACTGGGCGGTCTGCCTGGCCCCAAATGTAGCTGCCTTGGCAGATGGCCCTCTTCGTGTGCTGCAGCAGTGCCTCACTGGTTGGTGGAACATTCTCAATCTGCCGGCCCTTTTGGTTGAATAGGTGTCTCCTGGCACTGTTGACGTCGAGACAGTTGCTTGTCTTGTCATACAAGAGCACAACAAAGCGCTCCAGTGCTGCTCTGTCTGTGGATGTCA
>CM065687.1:43639655-43684655 GCA_017654935.2 Phymorhynchus buccinoides
CTCTGTGCGTGCTCCGGGGTGGAGGACGTTAAACATATTTTCATTCATCAACTGGAACAGCAGTTGTCCTCTTTGCTCTCTGTCTATGTCTTTCTGTCTGTCTGTCTCTCAAGGCTATTGTCTTCACCTATTTGGGGGCGGTAGGGGGCGGATGGTTTGGGTGGAGCGGGGGGGTACTGGAATGAACAAAAAAAAAAAATATAGAAAGAAACAAAAAAACAAAAGTAATAATATCATATTTCGCTGACCCAGCAAAACCAGTACTCGGCGTTACCAGTACTGGGCGTTACCAGTACTGGGCGTTACTGGTACTGGGCGTTACCAGTACTGGGCGTTACCAGTACTGGGCGTTACTGGTACTCGGCGTTGGCTAGTCATATTATGAAAAGGCAAATGTGTGTGTGTGGAACACAGAACGGGCCTTATAACTCCGCCGTTTTTCGACCGAATCGCTTCAAATTTGCTATCAGCCCTAACTGTGGGCGATGGCAAATGCGTGAAACGCGTATCCACCGGCCTCTCGGCGCCCGTATCTCCTGTATTTCTGGACGGATTGCCTTCAAATGTGGAAGGTAGATGACTGGGGACAGTGACTATCCGTGTGCTAAACCCCCCCTGGAAGCGAATCGAATTTATAAACGCGCGCGATATGCGCCGCTTCACCTTTTCGGCAAAACGACACTGGACATTGATTCGAAATTTCGAACGTGCATGACCAGAGATAGTGACTACCTTGGTGCGAAATTTCAACAGCATCCATTGATAAACACGCGCGATATGAGCCAATTTACATTTGCGCGGACCCAAAACGGACGCTAATTTCAATCAACTCTTTACCCGCAAACGTCTTGCTGCTGCGCGTAAGAGACCAGCAAGACGGTTGGAGAGCGGAGATTACATTACCGAAGTACCAACAACCCGCTATTCAACGAGCGTACAGGACCAGGGATAGCGGGCGCGCGAGCTGTCAGCAGTTGCAGGGCCAGGGATAGCGCACGCGAGCTGTCAGCAGTTATTTTACACAGAGAGAGAGAGAGCGAGAGAGAGAGAGAGAGAGAGAGAGAGAGAGAGAGAGAGAGAGAGCTCATTGACGTTCAGTATGAGATTAACCCCCGTGCGCGTGTGTGCATGGGATGGGGGTGAGAAGTAGGGGGCGGGGGTGGGGTGAGGGGTGGTGTGTGGGTGCAGGGTGGTGGTGGTGCAATGAGAGAAGAAGATGGAAGGAGGGAGAGAGACAAAAGTAATAATAAAATATTTCACGGATCCGGCGAAACCTGTACTCAGCGTTACCAGTACTTGGCGTTACCGTTACTATGCGTTACCGGTACTCGGCGTTGCGCTAGGGTTGGCTATAGTAAATATATTAAAAAAAAGAAAAAGAAGAAAAAGGCTTGTATTGCGAAAATGTCGTGCAAACGATTTGGTCTAAACGCAGGCGGCCTTTAGAAAAGAGACGGCACACCGACGACTTCTCTTTGGGTGAAATAATTTGACTTCCAGCACCTCCGCCAAGGAGGAATCGCCGATTTGGCGGTTTGATTTCTAGGAAAGTGAGTGTTGCGATATCTGTAAAGGGTGTTTTCCTGGTGATTTCGACGTGTTTCTTACAAAAACTCATCCGTCAGGCTTTAAAGGCTTTGTATAAGAACAAGGCAAACCTTTTTACAGCGTGTTCCTGAGCAGAAGACATAAGCAATACAAGTCTAAACACAGATGGGTGGTTATAATATTTAGAAGCAATACATTCCTGTCTCAGATCAGTACACTGGAGAACAAAATGAACTTCACTTTCAGAAGTTTTCTTGCATAGCGGACAAATTAGATCAATCTCAGAATGTTGCCCGTAACGAAGATGATGAACCGAAATATCTGAAACACCAAATCTAAATCTGGTAACAATAAACTTCAAATGCATATCCATTTTCATAAACAAATAAGTCAAAGAGAGAGAGAGAGAGGGGGGGGGGGGGGTAAACAGGTTAATTTTGGGGGTAGTTTTTTTGTTCCTTGGTCGTTGGATTTGGCGTCCAAATTAAACGAAAAAGAACGGGGGTAGTTGGTGTTCCTGGTCGTGGATTTGGCGTCAAGGCCATTGGCAGGGTGCTAGTGATCTGGGAAACCGATGGTAGCCTATCTCTATATGGTGCCTTTAATGCAAAACAAACCAAAACATACCAATATCATATATAGTACAGCGGGTAAGCTAACCTATTGTGCATTTTTTTGATAAAAGCACCAATTTTGGCACAGAGGTAGACCAATATATTATAAACAAATTTGGATGTGGAGCCATCGACCAACTGCCCCCTGGCGGCCATGGCGGCCATTTTCCAAATTTTCCAAAATGGCCGCCAGCAGACACCCGAAAGACACACAGAAGTGAGATAAAGTTTGCTGCTGAAGGTTTTAGTGAATGTTTATTGATTGTTTTGAATCAAGACATGCCAGATAGCTCTTAGTCACATTTTGGGAGATGCTGCTGTGCCAAAATTGGTGGTTTTATTTTAAAAAAGCACAATATAAAAGCACAATAAACCGCACTACTATTGTGAATAGGCTTGATTCATTTAGTGACACTGACCACTGGTCAGTGACACTGACCACTGGTCAACGACATCAAAAAAATGTTCATTTGAACTCCTAATACACTAATTTGCAGTCAAACAGTGAAAATAGGCCAAAGTGACCACTGGTAAGTGACACTGACCACTGGTCAATGACATCAAAATTTGTTCATTTCAACTCCTAATACACTAATTTGCAGTCAAACAGTGAAAATAGGCCAAAGTGACCACTGGTCAGTGACACTGACCACTGGTCAACCACATCAACAATTGTTCATATGATCTCCTAATACACTAATTAGCATTCAAACGGTAAAGTTAGGCCAAAGTGACCAGTGTCAGTGGTCAGCTTGTTATTCATTTTATTTAACAAAGATTTTTTTTAAAATGAGAACTTGTCAAGAATGAGTTTTTATAACTCCAACTTTCATTTGGACAAAACGGCGGTTCAAAATCGGGCGCCGTTTTGTCCAACCCGCCGTTTTGTCTATAGACAAAACGGCGGATTGTTGAACCGCCGTTTTGTCCAAATCATAATAGAAAATTTGGACAAAACGGCGGATCTAACCCCGCCGTTTTGTCTATAGACAAAACGGCGGAATTTGGACAAAAACGGCGGTTAACAGTGCCACAAAATTTTCCAACACAGTACTTTGAGATAACATCAAAATGATACGTGTGAATCAAAGTAAACTCACTGCTTTATTTTGCGAGAAAACACAACTGCTTTGATTGTTATAATATATACCCCAGAGACACAGATGTCCACTGTTGTCCTCAAAGGTAAAGTACCTAATCGACCCGGACTCGGGGGTGGGGATACGAAGGGGGAGGGGGGCATGTTTACCATCCGTTATTCGTAGACTTGCCGATGCCACAGACCAATAAAATATGCGTTTGTATTATCTGCTGGCAGACCTTTAATACGATGTAAATGAGGACAGCGTCTCCATCATGATAGACCACTGGGGATTTGATACAGGCTGCTTTCGTGCAGACAGGGTCCTGGTATGTACAGCGACAACATAATATAGCCAATTAACTATCCTATTTCTTTGAATTCGTCGCGCTGTTAGGGAAACGTTGGGAAATGGAAAATGAGTGGGGTGGGATCGGGTTGTGAGGACGAAAGACGAGAACAGGTTTGGAATATGTGGCATTCTTGAACGAATTAGTGTTAATTTCTCTATGCACATTTTGGGGGGTCTTGTTTGTTGGGGGAGTAGAAAATGACCAAACCTGCAACTTCTCTTTTGTGGAAGCTTTTAAGGTGTTTTTTAAAACTCTGTGCCTTTTATGTACACAAAGATAGCTAGGCTGATAAAGTATCGTAGGTCTGATGGAAGCAATGTGCCTGATAATAAGAAAGTTCTTTGCATTTGTTATTTGTAGAAGGCTAATACAATAAACACAGGCAGAAAACTTTCCATTTTTGAAAAGCATATAATTCCTTTATGGACTGCCTACGGCACCAGTTTGTCTAGGTTTGCACAAGGGGAAAAAAGCACAGTTTGTGTAGGTTTGCAAAGGAAAATAAAGCACAGAGAAAAACAAACCAAGAAACGCTTCAACATCAGGAAATTTCAAAACACAATGAGGTTTGTTCATTGTGCCCCTGTTCCTTTATTTATTGTATTTTCTTACTTTTTCTAAACCTCGTTGTTTCTGCGCTTTTATTGCATCAAGTGTCAAAGGTTGGAAGGCTTGTGGTATTCGAGTTCGAAAGCCAAACAGAGTGGAGGAGAAGGAAGAGGTGGAGCTTGGAGAAAATGCAAATGGGGATGGATTAGGGGAGTGGGGATGGGGGTGCAAAAGGGTTAATTTATGTGGACACAATGGACTGGTGAGGCTGTGTATCTGGGAGTGGCTTTTAGTGTAGGCGTCCAGTCTCCTCTTCAGCAGACCTTCAGTAAACGATAGATATATGATGGTATGGCTCCTGTTTGCTGAAGCAGGGGGGTGGGGGTGGAAATGGGGAAAATGGCAGGGGATGGTGAACGTAGTATGGGTTCAGTAAAGGGTGGGGTTAGGAAAGTAGGTGGTAGACTAGCTAAAGGGGTAGTTGCCAAAAAGAGCTCCAAGTAAGATGACCTGCCAAACCCAGCCATTGGATGTGCATGGTTAAAGGCCCTATCAGACTATACAACGTTGTCCAAAAAAGGGTTGTTCGTTTCATTCAACTGAATATTTATGTAAACAATGTACGTAAAAGTTCAACTGAATGAAAATCACAACCACTTTCATGTAGCAAAAACATATAGTTGTGTGAGATCAAGGTGTTTTGATGGTAGGCCTAATGAGGAAATAAGTGAGTGAAAAGAAAATGAAGAGGGGAGGAAGTTATGATTAATGTACTAGTAGTTGTCTGAGCTACAAAAATAATAAAGACACACACACGTACACACACACACACGTACACACACACACACACACACACACACACACACAACACACACACACACACACACACACACCACACACACGCGCGCGCGCGCGCGCGCGCGCGCTTGCTTGCTTGCTTGCTTGCTTGCTTGCTTGCAGCAATACTAACTATGGTGGTACCTGATGTCAACAGTAGAATTAGCAGTATAAAAATGGCATAACAGTTCCAGCGATAGCTTTTCTATTAGCGAATGCGACCAAAGTCACTTTTTTTAAAATCTGAATTTCATAGTGTGTGGGAAGTGATCTTGCCTATTTCAATCGGTCGAACAGGGGAAGTTACTCTACCATCAGGTAGATCCCCAGCTCTCTCCTCGTGTGTTTGAGTAGACTTACATCACTTAGAACACCGTGCGTCATTCTAAAATTTTGATGTAATTTATATTTTTACGTCACATTTTGCAAGTTCTATCGGTTTGCCCCCCAAAAAAAGTTTGCAAGTCGTTGACTCGCATCCTGAGGTTTCAAGCTTCGACGCCATGCCGCCATTGTTGCTATGGTTTTGACCGAGTAAGTCGAGGTAAACAACTCTAATTTTCACGAAGTGCTCTCCCCTAGTTTTTTTTACTCCGAAAATCGTCTATTGCAATGGCACTCTGTTCTTACAGAATTGTGAATACCAAAAATAATAACGTTCCTTCTATCTCCATTTAATCTCCTAGATCCTAGCCGTGCATTTCAAGGAATGGAATTCAACCTTTTCTTTCCTCCGCACCAGCATCTCTGTCGTGCAGGCTTTACATCAAGTCACGGCCTTCACACTGAAAGGCGAGAAGAGGCCAGTCACGTGGCAGGTGCTCCTGGTTTTTATGGGAACATTATCGCGACAACACGCGGAATGTCGCACTAAATTAATGAGTCCCCCCACCTACTGGGTCCCTTGGTCCCACTATGCTACATCCACGCCTTGCCAAACATTTCGCCATTGCTGAAACGGTCCCTTACTTGCCAAAGGTTCGATTTTATAGATAGGCTGGAAAGAGAAAATCCTCACTGGCTTCCAAAATGGACGCATGCTCTTGCCTCAAGTCAAGCAAAAACTGGGGCGAGTTTCTCTAGATAACGGTCGCCGAGCGAATAACGCTCACGCCAAACGGGACCTAAGAAACACTTTAGAAAGCGTTTGCGGAAGAATATTACAAGCTCTTGTCTGATTGGTCGAACTGTTTTTATTATTTTAACCAAACTTAGCAAACTATTAATGGACCAATCAAAAACAAGAAATGTATTCACTCCATGCTAGTCACGTGATATTTCCCATGATCCTTCAAATAATTCGTGGCTCGCTAGCTAGATGACAGCCACAAAACGTTTTTTTGGCGAACGTCGGCGAAAGAGGTGTTTCTTAGTACCGTTTTTGCCGATTTGCGCTCACGCTACGTAACGTGAGCCCTTGTGAAACTGGTCCCAGGTAGCTGAAAAGAGCGAACAAATCAAGGGACCGGAGGCCAAAGACTGTGCACATCTTCTGAACGGTGCATGGGAAAGCTAGCGTCTCTAATTAAATAACCATTTTTGGTGTGCTTCGCTTTCTTAGTTACCAAGTAAGCCTTGTTATTCGCCAAATTGTCGCCTCAGCTAGGTCCAATTTTGAACAGCGGTCTCAATGTCTTTATGAAATGTCTTTTAAAGAAGAAAGTTGTCGATTTACAAAGCATGCAATCCTTTGCCAAAAACATTTTTTATACCGGCAGTGAAAACATCAACACCTGGGCTTTTGTTATTCTGTGTATTTTCTTTCTACAGCCAAACCTGCTTGTTCTAATGTGATATGATCATCTAACGTTGTTTTTTGCTTAGTTTTTTTACATTGCTCTCTCTTTACTAATAAACGACACATTGATCACATCAGTCACGTTACTCTCTCTTTACTAATAAACAACACATTGATCACATCAGTCACGTTGCTCTCTCTTTACTAATAAACGACACATTGATCACATCAGTCACGTTACTCTCTCTTTACTAATAGACAACACATTGATCACATCAGTCACGTTGCTCTCTCTTTACTAATAGACAACACATTGATCACATCAGTCACGTTACTCTCTCTTTACTAATAAACAACACATTGATCACATCAGTCACGTTACTCTCTCTTTACTAATAAACGACACATTGATCACATCAGTCACGTTACTCTCTCTTTACTAATAAACAACACATTGATCACATCAGTCACGTTACTCTCTCTTTACTAATAAACGACACATTGATCACATCAGTCACGTTACTCTCTCTTTACTAATAAACAACACATTGATCACATCAGTCACGTTACTCTCTCTTTACTAATAAACAACACATTGATCACATCAGTCACGTTACTCTCTCTTTACTAATAAACAACACATTGATCACATCAGTCACGTTACTCTCTCTTTACTAATAAACAACACATTGATCACATCAGTCACGTTACTCTCTCTTTACTAATAACAACACATTAATCACATCAGTCACATTACTCTCTCTCTAATAAACAAACACATTTGATCACATCAGTCACGTTGCTCTCTCTCTTTACTAATAAACAACACATTGATCACATCAGTCACGTTACTCTCTCTTTACTAATAAACAACACATTGATCACATCAGTCACGTTACTCTCTCTTTACTAATAAACAACACATTGATCACATCAGTCACGTTACTCTCTCTTTACTAATAGACAACACATTGATCACATCAGTCACGTTACTCTCTCTTTACTAATAGACAACACATTGATCACATCAGTCACGTTACTCTCTCTTTACTAATAGACAACACATTGATCACATCAGTCACTTTACTCTCTCTTTACTAATAAACAACACATTGATCACATCAGTCACGTTTCTCTCTCTTTACTAATAAACAACACATTGATCACATCAGTCACGTTACTCTCTCTTTACTAATAAACGACACATTGATCACATCAGTCACGTTACTCTCTCTTTACTAATAAACGACACATTGATCACATCAGTCACGTTGCTCTCTCTTTACTAGTAGACAACACATTGATCACATCAGTCACGTTACTCTCTCTTTACTAATAAACAACACATTGATCACATCAGTCACGTTACTCTCTCTTTACTAATAAACAACACATTGATCACATCAGTCACGTTACTCTCTCTTTTACTAATAAACAACACATTGATCACATCAGTCACGTTACTCTCTCTTTACTAATAAACAATACATTGATCACATCAGTCACATTACTTAAACATGTATATAGCATTTTTTTTTTATTGGTCTCAAGGTCTTTATGAACGATTTCTCCACTTGCGATAAACCGTGGTTTTACGAGATAACGTGGCGTCACAAATGTTTTAGCGCCAAAATGCCTTTTAAAGTTCTTCTAAGAAAGTTGTCGTTTTAAAACTCACCAATCCTTCGCCAAAAAACATTTTTTAAATCGGCAATGGAAACATCAACACCTGGGCTTTTGTTCTAAAGAGAAGTAATCATCTAACGTTTGTACTTAATTATCTAAGTGTGCGATGTTTCTCACTAAACCAAAAAGTACAATCTCCTACATCTGATTTTTTTTTAACGCATGCACGTGTCATTCACGTGTCTTGTAAAAGACTGCAATATTTATCATGGTTAGATTGCAATATCGTTTTTACCTTTTCTCCGTCAGATCTCCTTGATCTTCTATTCTTTTTTTATCGATTTACTTTCAGCTTAAAACTTCATCAATTTTAATTTCCCTTTTGCTCAAGTGTGGTTTTTTTTTTATATAAAAAAAGTTAATTCCAAGTTATATATATATTTTTTTTAATCTTCATAAATGAAGAATGTGCAGAGAAAGGACAGAACTGATGAAAACTTTATTGACATGAAACGGGTTAAAAAGCACAATAACAGAGTTGTGGCAAAAACGAAACGCATTTATTTGACTCATTTCTGTCAATCAGAAGCATCTATGTCTTGCACAAAGTTTGGAAGAATGATCAAGGAATCAAGGAATTTAAAAAAAACCAGATGTTATCTACAATCATATCCCATTAAATTAGAAAACCACGGTGTTCCAGCATCACTAGACTTTTCAAAAAAATAATGTGTAATCCAAACATAAGAACTTACAGACAATAATACAATTGCTGTTGGAATCGATGGATCCAGTGCATCTCTGGATCCCATCAGAACCTTTGGGTGTTTCCTGTTCTTGTTCAAGAAAAGTGGTATTGATATTACATTAAGTACATCGGCAATGCCTAGTGTACCTCTCAATGGGAACATGACTCTGCTATCTTGCATCATCATAAATCGGTGGATTTGTGATCCCGATGAAAAAAATATTGTCTAGAGAAAGACTTTTCTGTTTTGAACTTTAGGAAAATCTTATGGCATTTTCTTGTATAGCTGATATTGGTATTGCAATTTATAGTATTTTTGTTGACAGGAAATCTGTCCTTTATATTTTTACAAAACTGGAAAAATGACAAGAGAATTAATCTTGTTATAAAATACTTGATATGTCTATTAATGTAGAATTATGTTGGATTTCACAGCACTGAAGTATCTCTGATGAAATTTCAGATAGTACATTAAAACTAGGAAAACTCTAGGCTGAAAGAGACCATATGTTAAGAATATAATATGTATAATGAGAATCTTCCTTCATATTATTTAAGATATGTAGCCTGATTCATAAAATTCTATTAAATTCGTGGAAGAGCACATTCTTTTCGAATGTCAATTTTTATCATCGCTATACTGGGATACAAAGTAAGCAAAACTAGGACCTTTGAAAGACGTAGTTCGCAGCCACGAAATGGCTGGAATAACTGTAATTAATGCGTTAGCTAATATTAATTTTGTTCTCTTTGACCCATATCTTTTTTTCTTTTTGTTTTGCATTCATGAAGAGACATGTGTACTAATATCTAACTCTCTCTCCTCTCTCTCTCTCTCTCTCTCTCTCTCCTCTCGTCTCTCTCTCTCTCTCTCTCTCTCTCTCTCTCTCTCTCGCTCATTCTCTCTCTCTCTCTCTCTCTCTGTGTAAAGGTTTAACAAATGTTTAGACAGAAAAAGTAATTGAATTGTTTAAGGACATATTTTGGTGAGAAAAGTCGAAGATTACAATAGAGAACCGTAAAACAGTACAACATGACTTTTCCCTGTATAGCTGATGTACAAATGTGACAGATCTTTTATTCAACACAACTTACAAAAGATATGTCGACTTTGATAACCGTTGACCAGAATTTTGTGAGAAAATGAAAAGACGGTAAAGAAAATGGATACTTTAAGTTATTGCTAACTAAGAAGCTAACACATTTTACGACTTTAATTTCAAAACTTTACTCAAACGGAAGAATGATATCGAATTTATTCAGTCATGATAATGCAAGTTTTAGTGTGTTTTTAACCTTACTCATATGTAAGCCGAATAACGCAAACTCATGAGTTGATGTTCGACCTACGTTTGAATGCTTAGTCAGAAGGAAGAAAAGACAAGACAAAAACAAGCAAACAAAAGAAACAAACAAAAAAGAAAACACCCAGATCAACGATTACAACAAAATGCTAAATGGCTGTACTGTGCACATGTGACATCATGTTCTCATCCGCAAATTATGAAAAGAAAGTAATAATAAGCTGATGATTTCTTACCTTCATTTCGTTAATTGCGCATGAGCGCGTGAGGTTTCTGTGCACAGTCCCCTCACAAACCAAACTGTTAAACACATAAAGCTTTAAATTTAATACTGAAAACACAAACCTAAAGCTGCTATAACACTTTACAGATTGACCGAACAAACAATTCCAAATCGTGTTTGCTTCAACGTCTTCTAACTTTATAAAGTAAGTCGCAGAGAAAGAATAATGACAATTATTAAATTCCTGTAAACAATTAAAAAAAACGAAATAGTATTTATAAACAATGGTTATGAGAATAACAAAATCGTGGGCCAGATGTTCGAAAAAAAAGGGCCCGGAAACAGACGTTCTGAGGGAGAGGTTTACGAATTAAGAGACAGAGCGAAAAAAACACCAAAAAACTACTGTAATGGCTCGTGGAATAAAGAATGTGCAGAGAAAGGACAGAATTGATAGCAGCTTTATTGAAATCAATCGTGTTAAAAACCACAATAACAGAGTTTTGGCAAAGCCAAAATGCATCTATTTTACTCATTTCTGTCAATCAGAAGCATCTACGCTCAAAGTTTGGAAGATGTTATATATCATATCCCATTAAATTATAACACAAATGAAATAATTTCTCATCAAAACAGGAATTTACAGAGAAAACGAAGAGAAAGAGTAAACCAACTTAAATTTATATACACTACTCACAAAAAGTTAAGGATCACTATGAGAAAACAGGTGCGCAATAAACTCCGTTCGCTCCTGTTATTTATTTCTCAGTCAAGCCAAATTGTTATGAATTCTTGTTCAGCTGTAAGTGGGCGATGTTGTGTTAGTGGAAACATTGCACGTGATTCTCTATTACTGAGCTTGGCAGCAAAAGAAAAAGCGGAAACTTGCGAAAAAGGACCTTGTTTTGGATCGTTCTGTATGAACACATTGCACAAGCCAGATGGAAAAACCATTTATGCACGTGCAAGCACTGCTGTTTATGTGTGAGATGCTGTCTCTTGCTTGGCTTTATAAGAAGACATACCACCAGTATTAGGCCTGATTTGACAATGCCTCCACGACGAAAATTGAGCGAGTTGGATAGGGGACGAGCTGTTGCATGGTTCCAAGATGGTGTTCCCAAGCGAGAAGTGGCCAGGCGACTTCAGGTGTCCATCTCGGTCATTGTCAGACTGATTCAACGCTTCACAGCCACTGGGAGGGTCCATGAAAGACGCAGATCTGGTCGACCGAAGAAGACAACTCCACGTGAAGATCGTCTCATTGAACGACAAGCCCTGCAGACAAGAACAGCCTCTTCCAGCATCATTCGAAGGCAGCTGAGGGTGGCTACTAACATCAACATCAGCCAGAAGACCATACGGAACCGCCTTCATGGGTTTAACCTCCGTTCTCGTCGCCCAGCTGTACGGCCACGCTTAACTCCAGCCCATAGGGCAGCACGCCGCGCCTTCTGCAGACGTCACGTGAGGTGGACACGTCAGCAATGGTCCCAGGTCCTGTTCAGTGATGAATCACGCTTCACACCTGAACCACAACGACGGCCGACTGAGGGTCTGGAGGCGCCCAGGGGAACGCTTTATTGACGCCACTGTCCAAGAAAAGGTGGCCTTTTTGGTGGAGGTTCTGTAATGGTCTGGGGGGCCTTCAGCCTTCACCACAGAACACCCTTGTATCATGTACAGGGTAACCTGACTGGCCTCCGATACCGGGATGAGATCCTTCGACCGCTGGCTGTGCCTACACTGCAGCAGATGGGACCGCCGGCTGTCTACCAGGATGACAACGCTCGCCCCCACAGGGCAAGGGTGGTCAACGACTTCCTGCAGCAGTCTGGAGTCAACAGAATGGAGTGGCCAGCATGCATTCCCGATCTCAACCCGATTGAGAACCTCTGGGATGAGCTGGATCGCAAAGTGAGGAGCAACCACCCCCCTCCCAGGGATGCCCAGCACCTCTACCAGATGCTGCAGGCTGAGTGGCAGGCGCTTCCACAGAGGATCTTCACCACCCTGGTCAACTCCATGAGGACTCGCTGCGTCGAGTGCCAGAACAGCCATGGCGGATACACGCATTACTGAACTTTTGGGAGCATCAGAATGCCCTGTCTTGTGATTTCAATGACTTTGGGAAATCAAATTTCGATACGTACCCACTTTGATCAAATGTACAGACCAAACGATTGCTCGAAATTGAAGGCAATTGTGTATCGTTGTCACTAAAGCATTGAATTAAATGTTGGCCATAATTCAACGCATTGGCTTTCTTATTTGGAAAGTTATGAATTAGTTTGCAAGTGTTCCTTAACTTTTTGTGGATAGCTTATTACATGTGAAGAATTTATTGAAGCACTTTTCGTACAATACAATTGCTGCTGGAATCAATGGAATTTCATATCAAATAATAACTTGAGCTAAAAATTGACAATTGCTTTTCGTGCGTATGGAATCACTGTAATATCTCGTTTATTATCTCTGTATTGATCGCACCAATTTAAGCTTTGTCTAAGGGTGAGTTTCCATCACTAAGGATAGGTTGCGCTTGATCGTAAATAATCGATCAGTCTGCACTGTTTTTCAAAAACTTTAATGTTAAGTAATACATGGAATACGTGGACAAAAAGAACAAAAACAGCACACAAAAACCGATCTTCATCTTCAAGCTCTTTAATTCTATCATTAAAAACATTTTGACTTTAGAAATGGATATTGTTTGAAAGTAAAACTTCATTCTTAACTGTCTGTGTATGTGTGTGTCAGAAAAAGATATGCAGACAGACAAACGGACACATGAAGAGGAAGAGGAAGAGAATTAGAGACATGGATTAAGAGACAGAGCAAAAAATCCTAAATGGGATAAGAAAAATAAAAGAATAGAGAACATGATAGAGGAACACAAAAGAAAGAGAATGAGAGAATAAGATGGACAAAATAGATACACAGGAAATAACAGGAACGGAGAGAGTGCATAAAAGATAAAGAGATTTTTAAAAAAGAACAGAGAGAGAAAGAAAGACAGTAGGAGGACAGAGACAGAGTTCACTAAAGGAACAACGTAAAAGAGAGGTATAGTGATAAGAATATAAAGAATATTTTAGAGAGAAGAAAGGAAGTAAACGAAAGTTAAAAGAAAACAACATGCAAACAAAACAGAAATACACGAGAGCATACAATGATCTGAACTTTATACGCTCACAGTAATCAAAGCATGTTTTTGCTAGTTTCTTTCATGTGTACATGTCTTTTTTTTTGCTTTAAAAAAAACTTATTTCGCATACAATATTCGTGTTTTATGTATCACCTCAAGTGATATGGGCCAATGGCCTAATCATTAAACAATTTGTTCAAATGTTCATTGAAATCCACTTGTCGCAAAAGACATTCTTGATCAACTTCTAATAAAAAGTTAGTTGTGTTTCGGCATATAGTAAAAGCTTTTGCTCAGCATTGTTATTCTTTATACAAGTGTTAGTGCTTGGACAGTGGGGGGAAAAAAGAACAGATATAGAGAAGAGATAGAGGTAAGTTGAGAGCGGCAAAGAACAAAACCAGACGTTGTTAATTCAAGCTCGGCACAGCCAACTGGATAGCCCGATTGCTGAAAATATCTCACACGCCTCGCCAAATTGTCGCCTCCTTTGCGACAATTTGGCGAGGCGACAATTTAGCGAATGATGGGTAGACAATTTGGCGAGGCGACAATTTGGCGAATAACAGGGCGTCAGGAGAGACAGACAGAAACACACATACAGACACACACGCGCGCACATGCACACGCACATCCACACGCACACACCCACGTCTCTCGCACACGCGCACGCACACGCACACACACACAAGCGCGCCAGAGCCGAGAGAGAGAAAGAGAAGCGGAAGCGGAAGTTTAATAAGATAGGCCACAGCCCCTTCTGATGGGTTTACAAAACATCATGAATACAAAAGACAAAAAACAATAAATACATAAGGAATGCAATATTCAATAACATTACACTAGATGATAAGGAGTAAACAAGAAGAATTTAGCTAAGTAATATACTACGCAGATTGAAGGCTTTGTAAACGTATAAACAAATTTTCGTAAGCAACATTTCATTCTGATTGGCTAATAACAATGTAATATTAAACAAACAAGGGTTTCTAGAATATTATTTTTCTTGGTAACAAATTATCTCGCAGTTCTTTATAATCTGGACAACAAAGCAAGAAGTGTTTTTTCATCCTCTTTAGCAGATTTACATCATAGACTCTTCGTCAACATTTCTATAACGAAGTTTATGAGATAGCATATCCGAAATTCCAAACCTTAACGTAGTTAACTGATTTGTTAAATGTCTATCAATATCAAGTAGCAAATATGCTTCACAGTTCCATGAAGATTTAAATGAGCTGTAAAAGGAAAATCTGTCGCTAGTAAATACATGATCCTCCCATCCCTGCCATCTGTTATCAATTAGTCGTTGGCGAAGTTCTTTCAGTAAAAACGTTAATATCCCCTACTCCTTAATTTATTCAGACAAAACCAAACCCATTTTAATACAGAAAGTCACGAATATATGAAACCCAACACTTTTCACCTTTTTCTTCTAGACGTAATAGCATTTTGTAGGCTTTGTTTTGTAATCTACTATCATTCATGCTTAAGAGTTTCAGCCAATATTTAATGCATCGTAAATGCGAATTAATGTATATAGGATATCGTCAGAGAGAGAGCGAGAGAGGATGAGAGAGCGAGAGCGAGAGAGAGAGAAGGATGACGAGAGAGATAGAGAGAGAGAGAGGGATGGGCAGTGGCCGAAAGAGAGTTGCAACAAGGTGCCCGGACCAAAGTAGCCATGAAGGTGCTGTCCTCGTCCACTTTGCCTTGGGTTACTGATGACGACAGTCAATCAGGAACGATGGAGAACAGACGGATATGAGATAATGAAAGAAGACTTTAGTGCATTTTTTTTAACCCCTTGATTGCCACCAACGTATTACATACTGACCTGAAGACATCACTAATGACGTCATCACATGGTTTTTGCTCTAACTAAACACAGTAAAGAGAGTAATATCCCCCAAACCAGTTTGCCTGATTGGCTCTATCGGTTGTCTTTTTCGTGGCATGGTTTGCCCAATGTGTTTTTTTTAGTTTTCTCTGGCAGTCAAGGGGTTTAACAGAAAGGAGTGGGGTGAGAGAGAAAAAATGTTTGGATTTGAGGCAATAAAGTGGGTGGGGGGAGATATGAAAATGGTCACATTACGTACCGATTTGATACAGTTGAACCTCCCTATGAAAACCTTGAAAAATCAGCCCCAAAAGTTCCGATCTATCCAGAGCGTCTTAATGGGGAGGTAGACACTCAGTAGTCTGGGTATGAAGAGTGAAAAATCGGTGAAAACATTTTGGTTCACATCTTACAGGGAGACTTAATTGAGAATATCTTAATAGGGAGGTTCCACTGTATAATGAACAGGCGGATTTTAAACTTTAAAAAACCCACTAAAAACCTTGGCGATGTCTTTTGCAATATTTACTTGAACGGAAACGATTTTTAACATTAATGCAGAAAAGAAAGGAGCTAGTAAGCACAGAAAGATAATAGGATACAGCACCAGGGTCGGACCAAGTGATTCGTAAGGGGTGGTTTCCGCCGGGGGGTCCAGGGAGCTGCATAAGTTCTGTGTTAAGGAGCAATGCCCATTAGGGGGCCCAGCCCCCGGTAATTTAGTGAGTATTAAAGCCATTTTCTTACTTTTCACCCTTCTTATTTTGGTACATGCTTGGCGGCAGAGGGGTTTCCGGAAAACCAAAAAAAAAGGAAACCCCCCCCCCCCCCCCCGTAGATCCGGCTCTGGGCACTGTACAAAAAAGAAGAACAAAAAGAAAAACAAATGGAATACACACGCGCGCGCGCACACCGCACGCGCAATATCACACACACACACACACCAAACACAAACCACACACACACACACAAACACGACATTTTACTCTCTTTCACAGTTTCTTTCTACATTGACTGCGGTTTTATAAGTATCCTCCAAGCTAAGCGTATTGGGGGTTAGCGTGTTGTCAACCGAAGAATGAGAAATGACTATTTCTCTTGTGACATTTCCATAACCAACCGCCTACATTCAAGACACAATGATGCCAGAGAAAATGAAACCAACCCGTCTTTGGGTGTTGCTGTTCGATAACCAGTAATTGGAAAACTGAAAAAGGCTCCCATCTTACTCGTTATCTCTTTATTTTTCGTGATAGAGACTCGCAAACTTCCTACTACTATTTTCTTGAACTAAGAATAGTGCTTGGGGTTTTGGTCTAGACACTGTTAATGTATTCTTGTGATTATTACGCCTACACTCTTGTCTTTTTGCGTGTGTGTGTGTGTGTGTGTGTGTGTGTGTGTGTGTGTGTGTGTGTGTGTGTGTGTGTTATTGCGCGTGCGTGTGCGCGCGCGCGTGTGTATTCCATTTGTTTTTCTTTTTGTTCTTCTTTTTTGTACAGTGCCCAGAGCCGGATCTACGGGGGGGGGGGGGGGGGGTTTCCTGGTTTCCGGAAACCCCCTCTGCCCCAAGCATGTACCATAAACAAGGGTGAAAAGTAAGAAAATGGCTTTAATACTCACTAAATTACCGGGGGCTGGGCCCCCTAATGGGCATTGCTCCTTAACACAGAACTTATGCAGCTCCCTGGACCCCCGGCGGGACCCCCCCTTACGAATCACTTGGTCCGACCCTGGTGCTGTATCCTATTATCTTTCTGTGCTTACTAGCTCCTTTCTTTTCTGCATTAATGTTAAAAATCGTTTCCGTTCAAGTAAATATTGCAAAAGACATCGCCAAGGTTTTTAGTGGGTTTTTTAAAGTTTAAAATCCGCCTGTTCATTATACAGTGGAACCTCCCTATTAAGATATTCTCAATTAAGTCTCCCTGTAAGATGTGAACCAAAATGTTTTCACCGATTTTTCACTCTTCATACCCAGACTACTGAGTGTCTACCTCCCCATTAAGACGCTCTGGATAGATCGGAACTTTTGGGGCTGATTTTTCAAGGTTTTCATAGGGAGGTTCAACTGTATCAAATCGGTACGTAATGTGACCATTTTCATATCTCCCCCCACCCACTTTATTGCCTCAAATCCAAACATTTTTTCTCTCTCACCCCACTCCTTTCTGTTAAACCCCTTGACTGCCAGAGAAGATTAAAGAACAAATCATTGGGCAAATCATGCCATGAAAAAGACAACCGATAAAGCCAATGTGGCAAACTGATCTGGGGATATTACTCTCTTGACTGTGTTAGAGCAAAAACCAGCTGATGACATCATCAGTGATGTCATCAGGCCAGTACGTGATGCGTTGGTGGCAGTGAAGGGATTAAACAATGCACCTAATTCTTCTTTCATTATCTCATATCCGTCTGTTCTCCATCGTTCCTGATTGACTGTCGTCATCAGTAACCCAAGGCAAAGTGGACGAGGACAGCACCTTCATGGCTACTTTGGTCCGGGCACCTTGTTGCAACTCTCTTTCGGCCACTGCCCCTCCCTCTCTCTCTCTCTCTCTCTCTCTCTCTCTCTCTCTCTCTCTCTCTCTCTCTCTCTCTCTCTCTCTCTCTCTGACGATATCCTATATACATTAATTCGCATTTACGATGCATTAAATATTGGCTGAAAATCTTAAGCATGAATGATAGTAGATTACCACACAAAGCCTACAAAATGCTATTACGTTTAGAAGAAAAAGGTAAAAAGTGTTGGGTTTCAGATATTCGTGACTTTCTGTATAAAAATGGGTTTGGTTTTGTCTGAATAAATCAAGGAGTAGGGGATATTAACGTTTTTACTGAAAGAACTTCGCCAACGACTAATTGATAATAGATGGCAAGGGTGGGAGGATCATGTATTTACTAGCGACAGATTTTCCTTTTACAGTTCATTTAAATCTTCATGGGACTGTGAAGCATATTTGCTACTTGATATTGATAGACATTTAAAAAATCAGTTAACTAAGTTAAGGTTTGGAATTTCGGATATGTTATCTCATAAACTTCGTTATAGAAATGTTGACGAAGAGTCTATGATGTAAATCTGCTAAAGAGGATGAAAAACACTTCTTGCTTTGTTGTCCAGCTTATAGAGATCTGCGAGATAATTTGTTACCAAGAAAATATTCTAGAAACCCATGTTTGTTTAATGTTACATTGTTATTAGCGAATCAGAATGAAATGTTGCTTAAGAAGATTTGTTTATACGTTTATAAAGCCTTCAAGCTGCGTAGTATATTACTTAGCTAAATTCGCTTTGTTTACTCCTTATCATCAGTGTAATGTTATTGAATATTGCATTACTTTTGTATCTATTGTTTATTGTCTTTTGTATTCATGATGTTTTGTAACCCCATCAGAAGGGGCTGTGGCCTATCTGATTAAACTTCCGCTTCCGCTTCTCTCTCTCTCTCGGCTCTGCGCGCGTGTGTGTGTGTGCGTGTGCGTGCGCGTGTGCGCGTACGTGGGTGTGTGCGTGTGGGTGTGCGTGTGCATGCGCGCGCGTGTGTGTCTGTATGTGTGTTTCTGTCTGTCTCTCCTGACGCCCTGTTATTCGCCAAATTGTCGCCTCGCCAAATTGTCTACCCATCATTCGCTAAATTGTCGCCTCGCCAAATTGTCGCAAAGGAGGCGACAATTTGGCGAGGCGTGTGAGATATTTTCAGCAATCGGGCTATCCAGTTGGCTGTGCCGAACTTAACTTAACAACGTCTGTTTTTGTTCTTTGCCGCTCTCAACTTACCTCTATCTCTTCTCTCTATCTGTTCTTTTTTCCCCCCACTGTCCAAGCACTAACACTTGTATAAAGAATAACAATGTTGAGCAAAAGCTTTTACTATATGCCGACAAAACTAACTTTTTATTAGAAGTTGATCAAGAACGTCTTTTGAGACAAGTGGATTTCAATGAACAATTAATAATGGTTTAATGATTATGCCATTGGCCCATATCACTGGAGGTGATACATAAAACACGAATATTGTATGCGAAATAAGTTTTTTTTAAAGCAAAAAAAAAGACATGTACACATGAAAGAAACTAGCAAAAACATGCTTTGATTACTGTGAGCGTATAAAGTTCAGATCATTGTATGCTCTCGTGTATTTCTGTTTTGTTTGCATGTTGTTTTCTTTTAACTTTCGTTTACTTCCTTTCTTCTCTCTAAAATATTCTTTATATTCTTATCACTATACCTCTCTTTTACGTTGTTCCTTTAGTGAACTCTGTCTCTGTCCTCCTACTGTCTTTCTTTCTCTCTCTGTTCTTTTTTAAAAATCTCTTTATCTTTTATGCACTCTCTCCGTTCCTGTTATTTCCTGTGTATCTATTTTGTCCATCTTATTCTCTCATTCTCTTTCTTTTGTGTTCCTCTATCATGTTCTCTATTCTTTTATTTTTCTTATCCCATTTAGGATTTTTTGCTCTGTCTCTTAATCCATGTCTCTAATTCTCTTCCTCTTCCTCTTCATGTGTCCGTTTGTCTGTCTGCATATCTTTTTCTGACACACACATACACAGACAGTTAAGAATGAAGTTTTACTTTCAAACAATATCCATTTCTAAAGTCAAAATGTTTTTAATGATAGAATTAAAGAGCTTGAAGATGAAGATCGGTTTTTGTGTGCTGTTTTTGTTCTTTTTGTCCACGTATTCCATGTATTACTTAACATTAAAGTTTTTGAAAAAACAGTGCAGACTGATCGATTATTTACGATCAAGCGCAACCTATCCTTAGTGATGGAAACTCACCCTTAGACAAAGCTTAAATTGGTGCGATCAATACAGAGATAATAAACGAGATATTACAGTGATTCCATACGCACGAAAAGCAATTGTCAATTTTTAGCTCAAGTTATTATTTGATATGAAATTCCATTGATTCCAGCAGCAATTGTATTGTACGAAAAGTGCTTCAATAAATTCTTCACATGTAATAAGCTATCCACAAAAAGTTAAGGATCACTTGCAAACTAATTCATAACTTTCCAAATAAGAAAGCCAATGCGTTGAATTTTGGCCAACATTTAATTCAATGCTTTAGTGACAACGATACACAATTGCCTTCAATTTCGAGCAATCGTTTGGTCTGTACATTTGATCAAAGTGGGTACGTATCGAAATTTGATTTCCCAAAGTCATTGAAATCACAAGACAGGGCATTCTGATGCTCCCAAAAGTTCAGTAATGCGTGTATCCGTCATGGCTGTTCTGGCACTCGACGCAGCGAGTCCTCATGGAGTTGACCAGGGTGGTGAAGATCCTCTGTGGAAGCGCCTGCCACTCAGCCTGCAGCATCTGGTAGAGGTGCTGGGCATCCCTGGGAGGGGGGTGGTTGCTCCTCACTTTGCGATCCAGCTCATCCCAGAGGTTCTCAATCGGGTTGAGATCGGGAATGCATGCTGGCCACTCCATTCTGTTGACTCCAGACTGCTGCAGGAAGTCGTTGACCACCCTTGCCCTGTGGGGGCGAGCGTTGTCATCCTGGTAGACAGCCGGCGGTCCCATCTGCTGCAGTGTAGGCACAGCCAGCGGTCGAAGGATCTCATCCCGGTATCGGAGGCCAGTCAGGTTACCCTGTACATGATACAAGGGTGTTCTGTGGTGAAGGCTGAAGGCCCCCCAGACCATTACAGAACCTCCACCAAAGGCCACCTTTTCTTGGACAGTGGCGTCAATAAAGCGTTCCCCTGGGCGCCTCCAGACCCTCAGTCGGCCGTCGTTGTGGTTCAGGGTGAAGCGTGATTCATCACTGAACAGGACCTGGGACCATTGCTGACGTGTCCACCTCACGTGACGTCTGCAGAAGGCGCGGCGTGCTGCCCTATGGGCTGGAGTTAAGCGTGGCCGTACAGCTGGGCGACGAGAACGGAGGTTAAACCCATGAAGGCGGTTCCGTATGGTCTGCTGGCTGATGTTGATGTTAGTAGCCACCCTCAGCTGCCTTCGAATGATGCTGGAAGAGGCTGTTCTTGTCTGCAGGGCTTGTCGTTCAATGAGACGATCTTCACGTGGAGTTGTCTTCTTCGGTCGACCAGATCTGCGTCTTTCATGGACCCTCCCAGTGGCTGTGAAGCGTTGAATCAGTCTGACAATGACCGAGATGGACACCTGAAGTCGCCTGGCCACTTCTCGCTTGGGAACACCATCTTGGAACCATGCAACAGCTCGTCCCCTATCCAACTCGCTCAATTTTCGTCGTGGAGGCATTGTCAAATCAGGCCTAATACTGGTGGTATGTCTTCTTATAAAGCCAAGCAAGAGACAGCATCTCACACATAAACAGCAGTGCTTGCACGTGCATAATGGTTTTTCCATCTGGCTTGTGCAATGTGTTCATGCAGAACGATCCAAAACAAGGTCCTTTTTCGCAAGTTTCCGCTTTTTCTTTTGCTGCCAAGCTCAGTAATAGAGAATCACGTGCAATGTTTCCACTAACACAACATCGCCCACTTACAGCTGAACAAGAATTCATAACAATTTGGCTTGACTGAGAAATAAATAACAGGAGCGAACGGAGTTTATTGCGCACCTGTTTTCTCATAGTGATCCTTAACTTTTTGTGAGTAGTGTATATAAATTTAAGTTGGTTTACTCTTTCTCTTCGTTTTCTCTGTAAATTCCTGTTTTGATGAGAAATTATTTCATTTGTGTTATAATTTAATGGGATATGATATATAACATCTTCCAAACTTTGAGCGTAGATGCTTCTGATTGACAGAAATGAGTAAAATAGATGCATTTTGGCTTTGCCAAAACTCTGTTATTGTGGTTTTTAACACGATTGATTTCAATAAAGCTGCTATCAATTCTGTCCTTTCTCTGCACATTCTTTATTCCACGAGCCATTACAGTAGTTTTTTGGTGTTTTTTTCGCTCTGTCTCTTAATTCGTAAACCTCTCCCTCAGAACGTCTGTTTCCGGGCCCTTTTTTTTCGAACATCTGGCCCACGATTTTGTTATTCTCATAACCATTGTTTATAAATACTATTTCGTTTTTTTTAATTGTTTACAGGAATTTAATAATTGTCATTATTCTTTCTCTGCGACTTTATAAAGTTAGAAGACGTTGAAGCAAACACGATTTGGAATTGTTTGTTCGGTCAATCTGTAAAGTGTTATAGCAGCTTTAGGTTTGTGTTTTCAGTATTAAATTTAAAGCTTTATGTGTTTAACAGTTTGGTTTGTGAGGGGACTGTGCACAGAAACCTCACGCGCTCATGCGCAATTAACGAAATGAAGGTAAGAAATCATCAGCTTATTATTACTTTCTTTTCATAATTTGCGGATGAGAACATGATGTCACATGTGCACAGTACAGCCATTTAGCATTTTGTTGTAATCGTTGATCTGGGTGTTTTCTTTTTTGTTTGTTTCTTTTGTTTGCTTGTTTTTGTCTTGTCTTTTCTTCCTTCTGACTAAGCATTCAAACGTAGGTCGAACATCAACTCATGAGTTTGCGTTATTCGGCTTACATATGAGTAAGGTTAAAAACACACTAAAACTTGCATTATCATGACTGAATAAATTCGATATCATTCTTCCGTTTGAGTAAAGTTTTGAAATTAAAGTCGTAAAATGTGTTAGCTTCTTAGTTAGCAATAACTTAAAGTATCCATTTTCTTTACCGTCTTTTCATTTTCTCACAAAATTCTGGTCAACGGTTATCAAAGTCGACATATCTTTTGTAAGTTGTGTTGAATAAAAGATCTGTCACATTTGTACATCAGCTATACAGGGAAAAGTCATGTTGTACTGTTTTACGGTTCTCTATTGTAATCTTCGACTTTTCTCACCAAAATGTCCTTAAACAATTCAATTACTTTTTCTGTCTAAACATTTGTTAAACCTTTACACAGAGAGAGAGAGAGAGAGAGAGAGAGAGAGAGAGAGAGAGAGAGAGAGAGAGAGAGAGAGAGAGAGAGAGAGAGAGAGAGAGAGAGAGAGAGAGAGTTAGATATTAGTACACATGTCTCTTCATGAATGCAAAACAAAAAGAAAAAAAGATATGGGTCAAAGAGAACAAAATTAATATTAGCTAACGCATTAATTACAGTTATTCCAGCCATTTCGTGGCTGCGAACTACGTCTTTCAAAGGTCCTAGTTTTGCTTACTTTGTATCCCAGTATAGCGATGATAAAAATTGACATTCGAAAAGAATGTGCTCTTCCACGAATTTAATAGAATTTTATGAATCAGGCTACATATCTTAAATAATATGAAGGAAGATTCTCATTATACATATTATATTCTTAACATATGGTCTCTTTCAGCCTAGAGTTTTCCTAGTTTTAATGTACTATCTGAAATTTCATCAGAGATACTTCAGTGCTGTGAAATCCAACATAATTCTACATTAATAGACATATCAAGTATTTTATAACAAGATTAATTCTCTTGTCATTTTTCCAGTTTTGTAAAAATATAAAGGACAGATTTCCTGTCAACAAAAATACTATAAATTGCAATACCAATATCAGCTATACAAGAAAATGCCATAAGATTTTCCTAAAGTTCAAAACAGAAAAGTCTTTCTCTAGACAATATTTTTTTCATCGGGATCACAAATCCACCGATTTATGATGATGCAAGATAGCAGAGTCATGTTCCCATTGAGAGGTACACTAGGCATTGCCGATGTACTTAATGTAATATCAATACCACTTTTCTTGAACAAGAACAGGAAACACCCAAAGGTTCTGATGGGATCCAGAGATGCACTGGATCCATCGATTCCAACAGCAATTGTATTATTGTCTGTAAGTTCTTATGTTTGGATTACACATTATTTTTTTGAAAAGTCTAGTGATGCTGGAACACCGTGGTTTTCTAATTTAATGGGATATGATTGTAGATAACATCTGGTTTTTTTTAAATTCCTTGATTCCTTGATCATTCTTCCAAACTTTGTGCAAGACATAGATGCTTCTGATTGACAGAAATGAGTCAAATAAATGCGTTTCGTTTTTGCCACAACTCTGTTATTGTGCTTTTTAACCCGTTTCATGTCAATAAAGTTTTCATCAGTTCTGTCCTTTCTCTGCACATTCTTCATTTATGAAGATTAAAAAAAATATATATATAACTTGGAATTAACTTTTTTTATATAAAAAAAACAACCCACTTGAGCAAAAGGGAAATTAAAATTGATGAAGTTTTAAGCTGAAAGTAAATCGATAAAAAAAGAATAGAAGATCAAGGAGATCTGACGGAGAAAAGGTAAAAACGATATTGCAATCTAACCATGATAAATATTGCAGTCTTTTACAAGACACGTGAATGACACGTGCATGCGTTAAAAAAAAATCAGATGTAGGAGATTGTACTTTTTGGTTTAGTGAGAAACATCGCACACTTAGATAATTAAGTACAAACGTTAGATGATTACTTCTCTTTAGAACAAAAGCCCAGGTGTTGATGTTTCCATTGCCGATTTAAAAAATGTTTTTTGGCGAAGGATTGGTGAGTTTTAAAACGACAACTTTCTTAGAAGAACTTTAAAAGGCATTTTGGCGCTAAAACATTTGTGACGCCACGTTATCTCGTAAAACCACGGTTTATGCAAGTGGAGAAATCGTTCATAAAGACCTTGAGACCAATAAAAAAAAAATGCTATATACATGTTTAAGTAATGTGACTGATGTGATCAATGTGTTGTTTATTAGTAAAGAGAGAGTAACGTGACTGATGTGATCAATGTGTTGTTTATTAGTAAAGAGAGAGTAACGTGACTGATGTGATCAATGTGTTGTTTATTAGTAAAGAGAGAGTAACGTGACTGATGTGATCAATGTGTTGTCTATTAGTAAAGAGAGAGTAACGTGACTGATGTGATCAATGTGTTGTCTACTAGTAAAGAGAGAGCAACGTGACTGATGTGATCAATGTGTCGTTTATTAGTAAAGAGAGAGTAACGTGACTGATGTGATCAATGTGTCGTTTATTAGTAAAGAGAGAGCAACGTGACTGATGTGATCAATGTGTTGTTTATTAGTAAAGAGAGAGTAACGTGACTGATGTGATCAATGTGTTGTTTATTAGTAAAGAGAGAGTAACGTGACTGATGTGATCAATGTGTTGTCTATTAGTAAAGAGAGAGTAACGTGACTGATGTGATCAATGTGTTGTTTATTAGTAAAGAGAGAGTAACGTGACTGATGTGATCAATGTGTTGTTTATTAGTAAAGAGAGAGTAACGTGACTGATGTGATCAATGTGTTGTTTATTAGTAAAGAGAGAGTAACGTGACTGATGTGATCAATGTGTTGTTTATTAGTAAAGAGAGAGTAACGTGACTGATGTGATCAATGTGTTGTTTATTAGTAAAGAGAGAGTAACGTGACTGATGTGATCAATGTGTCGTTTATTAGTAAAGAGAGAGTAACGTGACTGATGTGATCAATGTGTTGTCTATTAGTAAAGAGAGAGTAACGTGACTGATGTGATCAATGTGTTGTTTATTAGTAAAGAGAGAGTAACGTGACTGATGTGATCAATGTGTCGTTTATTAGTAAAGAGAGAGTAATGTGACTGATGTGATCAATGTGTTGTTTATTAGTAAAGAGAGAGTAACGTGACTGATGTGATCAATGTGTTGTTTATTAGTAAAGAGAGAGTAACGTGACTGATGTGATCAATGTGTTGTTTATTAGTAAAGAGAGAGTAACGTGACTGATGTGATCAATGTGTCGTTTATTAGTAAAGAGAGAGTAACGTGACTGATGTGATCAATGTGTTGTTTATTAGTAAAGAGAGAGTAACGTGACTGATGTGATCAATGTGTTGTCTATTAGTAAAGAGAGAGCAACGTGACTGATGTGATCAATGTGTTGTCTATTAGTAAAGAGAGAGCAACGTGACTGATGTGATCAATGTGTTGTTTATTAGTAAAGAGAGAGTAACGTGACTGATGTGATCAATGTGTCGTTTATTAGTAAAGAGAGAGCAACGTGACTGATGTGATCAATGTGTCGTTTATTAGTAAAGAGAGAGTAACGTGACTGATGTGATCAATGTGTCGTTTATTAGTAAAGAGAGAGCAATGTAAAAAAACTAAGCAAAAAACAACGTTAGATGATCATATCACATTAGAACAAGCAGGTTTGGCTGTAGAAAGAAAATACACAGAATAACAAAAGCCCAGGTGTTGATGTTTTCACTGCCGGTATAAAAAATGTTTTTGGCAAAGGATTGCATGCTTTGTAAATCGACAACTTTCTTCTTTAAAAGACATTTCATAAAGACATTGAGACCGCTGTTCAAAATTGGACCTAGCTGAGGCGACAATTTGGCGAATAACAAGGCTTACTTGGTAACTAAGAAAGCGAAGCACACCAAAAATGGTTATTTAATTAGAGACGCTAGCTTTCCCATGCACCGTTCAGAAGATGTGCACAGTCTTTGGCCTCCGGTCCCTTGATTTGTTCGCTCTTTTCAGCTACCTGGGACCAGTTTCACAAGGGCTCACGTTACGTAGCGTGAGCGCAAATCGGCAAAAACGGCACTAAGAAACACCTCTTTCGCCGACGTTCGCCAAAAACGTTTTGTGGCTGTCATCTAGCTAGCGAGCCACGAATTATTTGAAGGATCATGGGAAATATCACGTGACTAGCATGGAGTGAATAGATTTCTTGTTTTTGATTGGTCCATTAATAGTTTGCTAAGTTTGGTTAAAATAATAAAAACAGTTCGACCAATCAGACAAGAGCTTGTAATATTCTTCCGCAAACGCTTTCTAAAGTGTTTCTTAGGTCCCGTTTGGCGTGAGCGTTATTCGCTCGGCGACCGTTATCTAGAGAAACTCGCCCCAGTTTTTGCTTGACTTGAGGCAAGAGCATGCGTCCATTTTGGAAGCCAGTGAGGATTTTCTCTTTCCAGCCTATCTATAAAATCGAACCTTTGGCAAGTAAGGGACCGTTTCAGCAATGGCGAAATGTTTGGCAAGGCGTGGATGTAGCATAGTGGGACCAAGGGACCCAGTAGGTGGGGGGACTCATTAATTTAGTGCGACATTCCGCGTGTTGTCGCGATAATGTTCCCATAAAAACCAGGAGCACCTGCCACGTGACTGGCCTCTTCTCGCCTTTCAGTGTGAAGGCCGTGACTTGATGTAAAGCCTGCACGACAGAGATGCTGGTGCGGAGGAAAGAAAAGGTTGAATTCCATTCCTTGAAATGCACGGCTAGGATCTAGGAGATTAAATGGAGATAGAAGGAACGTTATTATTTTTGGTATTCACAATTCTGTAAGAACAGAGTGCCATTGCAATAGACGATTTTCGGAGAAAAAAACTAGGGGAGAGCACTTCGTGAAAATTAGGGTTAATTACCTCGACTTACTCGGTCAAAACCATAGCAACAATGGCGGCATGGCGTCGAAGCTTGAAACCTCAGGATGCGGGTCAACGACTTGCAAACTTTTTTTGGGGGGCAAACCGATAGAACTTGCAAAATGTGACGTAAAAATATAAATTAAATCAAATTTAGAATGACGCACGATGTTCTAAGTGAATTAAGTCTACTCAAACACACGAGGAGAGAGCTGGGGATCTACCTGATGGTAGAGTAGCTTCCCCTGATTAACCGATTGAAATAGGCAAGATCACTTCCACACACTATGAAATTCAGATTTTAAAAAAAGTGACTTTGGTCGCATTCGCTAATAGAAAAGCTATCGCTGGAACTGTTATGCCATTTTTATACTGCTAATTCTACTGTTGACATCAGTACCACCATAGTTAGTATTGCTGCAAGCAAGCAAGCAAGCAAGCAAGCGCGCGCGCGCGCGCGCGCGCGTGTGTGTGTGTGTGTGTGTGTGTGTGTGTGTGTGTGTGTGTGTGTGTGTGTGTGTGTGTGTGTGTGTGTGTGTGTACGTGTGTGTGTACGTGTGTGTGTCTTTATTATTTTTGTAGCTCAGACAACTACTAGTACATTAATCATAACTTCCTCCCCTCTTCATTTTCTTTTCACTCACTTATTTCCTCATTAGGCCTACCATCAAAACACCTTGATCTCACACAACTATATGTTTTTGCTACATGAAAGTGGTTGTGATTTTCATTCAGTTGAACTTTTACGTACATTGTTTACATAAATATTCAGTTGAATGAAACGAACAACCCTTTTTTGGACAACGTTGTATAGTCTGATAGGGCCTTTAACCATGCACATCCAATGGCTGGGTTTGGCAGGTCATCTTACTTGGAGCTCTTTTTGGCAACTACCCCTTTAGCTAGTCTACCACCTACTTTCCTAACCCCACCCTTTACTGAACCCATACTACGTTCACCATCCCCTGCCATTTTCCCCATTTCCACCCCCACCCCCCTGCTTCAGCAAACAGGAGCCATACCATCATATATCTATCGTTTACTGAAGGTCTGCTGAAGAGGAGACTGGACGCCTACACTAAAAGCCACTCCCAGATACACAGCCTCACCAGTCCATTGTGTCCACATAAATTAACCCTTTTGCACCCCCATCCCCACTCCCCTAATCCATCCCCATTTGCATTTTCTCCAAGCTCCACCTCTTCCTTCTCCTCCACTCTGTTTGGCTTTCGAACTCGAATACCACAAGCCTTCCAACCTTTGACACTTGATGCAATAAAAGCGCAGAAACAACGAGGTTTAGAAAAAGTAAGAAAATACAATAAATAAAGGAACAGGGGCACAATGAACAAACCTCATTGTGTTTTGAAATTTCCTGATGTTGAAGCGTTTCTTGGTTTGTTTTTCTCTGTGCTTTATTTTCCTTTGCAAACCTACACAAACTGTGCTTTTTTCCCCTTGTGCAAACCTAGACAAACTGGTGCCGTAGGCAGTCCATAAAGGAATTATATGCTTTTCAAAAATGGAAAGTTTTCTGCCTGTGTTTATTGTATTAGCCTTCTACAAATAACAAATGCAAAGAACTTTCTTATTATCAGGCACATTGCTTCCATCAGACCTACGATACTTTATCAGCCTAGCTATCTTTGTGTACATAAAAGGCACAGAGTTTTAAAAAACACCTTAAAAGCTTCCACAAAAGAGAAGTTGCAGGTTTGGTCATTTTCTACTCCCCCAACAAACAAGACCCCCCAAAATGTGCATAGAGAAATTAACACTAATTCGTTCAAGAATGCCACATATTCCAAACCTGTTCTCGTCTTTCGTCCTCACAACCCGATCCCACCCCACTCATTTTCCATTTCCCAACGTTTCCCTAACAGCGCGACGATTTCAAAGAAATAGGATAGTTAATTGGCTATATTATGTTGTCGCTGTACATACCAGGACCCTGTCTGCACGAAAGCAGCCTGTATCAAATCCCCAGTGGTCTATCATGATGGAGACGCTGTCCTCATTTACATCGTATTAAAGGTCTGCCAGCAGATAATACAAACGCATATTTTATTGGTCTGTGGCATCGGCAAGTCTACGAATAACGGATGGTAAACATGCCCCCCTCCCCCTTCGTATCCCCACCCCCGAGTCCGGGTCGATTAGGTACTTTACCTTTGAGGACAACAGTGGACATCTGTGTCTCTGGGGTATATATTATAACAATCAAAGCAGTTGTGTTTTCTCGCAAAATAAAGCAGTGAGTTTACTTTGATTCACACGTATCATTTTGATGTTATCTCAAAGTACTGTGTTGGAAAATTTTGTGGCACTGTTAACCGCCGTTTTGTCCAAATTCCGCCGTTTTGTCTATAGACAAAACGGCGGGGTTAGATCCGCCGTTTTGTCCAAATTTTCTATTATGATTTGGACAAAACGGCGGTTCAACAATCCGCCGTTTTGTCTATAGACAAAACGGCGGGTTGGACATAACGGCGCCCGATTTTGAACCGCCGTTTTGTCCAAATGAAAGTTGGAGTTATAAAAACTCATTCTTGACAAGTTCTCATTTTAAAAAAAATCTTTGTTAAATAAAATGAATAACAAGCTGACCACTGACACTGGTCACTTTGGCCTAACTTTACCGTTTGAATGCTAATTAGTGTATTAGGAGATCGTATGAACAATTGTTGATGTGGTTGACCAGTGGCCAGTGTCACTGACCAGTGGTCACTTTGGCCTATTTTCACTGTTTGACTGCAAATTAGTGTATTAGGAGTTGAAATGAACAAATTTTGATGTCATTGACCAGTGGTCAGTGTCACTTACCAGTGGTCACTTTGGCCTATTTTCACTGTTTGACTGCAAATTAGTGTATTAGGAGTTCAAATCAACAAATTTTGATGTCGTTGACCAGTGGTCAGTGTCACTGACCAGTGGTCAGTGTCACTAAATGAATCAAGCCTATTCACAATAGTAGTGCGGTTTATTGTGCTTTTTTTTTAATAAAACCACCAATTTTGGCACAGCAGCATCTCCCAAAATGTGACTAAGAGCTATCTGGCATGTCTTGATTCAAAACAATCAATAAACATTCACTAAAACCTTCAGCAGCAAACTTTATCTCACTTCTGTGTGTCTTTCGGGTGTCTGCTGGCGGCCATTTTGGAAAATGGCGGCAAAATGGCCGCCATGGCCGCCAGGGGGCAGTTGGTCGATGGCTCCACATCCAAATTTGTTTATAATATATTGGTCTACCTCTGTGCCAAAATTGGTGCTTTTATCAAAAAATGCACAATAGGTTAGCTTACCCGCTGTACTATATATGATATTGGTATGTTTTGGTTTGTTTTGCATTAAAGGCACCATATAGAGATAGGCTACCATCGGTTTCCCAGATCACTAGCACCCTGCCAATGGCCTTGACGCCAAATCCACGACCAGGAACACCAACTACCCCCGTTCTTTTCTCTGTTTACCCCCCCCCCCCCCCCCCCTCTCTCTCTCTCTCTTTGACTTATTTGTTTATGAAAATGGATATGCATTTGAAGTTTATTGTTACCAGATTTAGATTTGGTGTTTCAGATATTTCGGTTCATCATCTTCGTTACGGGCAACATTCTGAGATTGATCTAATTTGTCCGCTATGCAAGAAAACTTCTGAAAGTGAAGTTCATTTTGTTCTCCAGTGTACTGATCTGAGACAGGAATGTATTGCTTCTAAATATTATAACCACCCATCTGTGTTTAGACTTGTATTGCTTATGTCTTCTGCTCAGGAACACGCTGTAAAAAGGTTTGCCTTGTTCTTATACAAAGCCTTTAAAGCCTGACGGATGAGTTTTTGTAAGAAACACGTCCAGATCACCAGGAAAACACCCTTTACAGATATCGCAACACTCACTTTCCTAGAAATCAAACCGCCAAATCGGCGATTCCTCCTTGGCGGAGGTGCTGGAAGTCAAATTCTTTCACCCAAAGAGAAGTCGTCGGTGTGCCGTCTCTTTTCTAAAGGCCGCCTGCCATTAGAAAAATCGTTTGCACGACATTTTCGCAATACAAGCCTTTTTCTTCTTTCTTTTTTTTAATAAATTTTATACAGACTAGCGCAACGCTGAGTACCGGTAACGCATAGTAACGGTAACGCCAAGTACTGGTAACGCTGAGTACAGGTTTCGCCGGATCCGTGAAATATTTTATTATTACTTTTGTCTCTCTCCCTCCTTCCATCTTCTTCTCTCATTGCACCACCACCACCCTGCACCCCACACCACCCCTCACCCCACCCCCGCCCCCTACTTCTCACCCCCATCCCATGCACACACGCGCACGGGTTAATCTCATACTGAACGTCAATGAGCTCTCTCTCTCTCTCTCTCTCTCTCTCTCTCTCTCTCTCTCTCTCTCGCTCTCTCTCTCTCTGTGTAAAATAACTGCTGACAGCTCGCGTGCGCTATCCCTGGCCCTGCAACTGCTGACAGCTCGCGCGCCCGCTATCCCTGGTCCTGTACGCTCGTTGAATAGCGGGTTGTTGGTACTTCGGTAATGTAATCTCCGCTCTCCAACCGTCTTGCTGGTCTCTTACGCGCAGCAGCAAGACGTTTGCGGGTAAAGAGTTGATTGAAATTAGCGTCCGTTTTGGGTTCGCGCAAATGTAAATCGGCTCATATCGCGCGTGTTTATCAATGGATGCTGTTGAAATTTCGCACCAAGATAGTCACTATCTCTGGTCATGCACGTTCGAAATTTCGAATCAATGTCCAGTGTCGTTTTGCCGAAAAGGTGAAGCGGCGCATATCGCGCGCGTTTATAAATTGATTCGCTTCCGGTTTAGCACACAGATAGTCACTGTCCCCGGTCATCTACCTTCCACATTTGAAGGCAATCCGTCCAGAAATACCAGAGATACGGGCGCCGAGAGGCCGGTGGATACGCGTTTCACGCATTTGCCATCGCCACATTAGGGCTGACAGCAAATTTGAAGCGATTCGGTCGAAAAACGGCGGAGGTATAAGGCCCGTTCTGTGTTCCACACACACACATTTGCCTTTTCATAATATGACTAGCCAACGCCGAGTACCAGTAACGCCCAGTACTGGTAACGCCCAGTACTGGTAACGCCCAGTACTGGTAACGCCCAGTACTGGTAACGCCCAGTACTGGTAATGCTGAGTACTGGTTTTGCTGGGTCAGCGAAATATGATATTATTACTTTTGGTTTTTTGTTTCTTTCTATTTTATCTTGTTTTATTCTCCACCCCCCCCCCCCCCTCCCTCCCCCCAACCCATCCGCCCCCCTACCCGCCCCCCAAATAGGTGGAAGACAATAGCCGTGAGAGACAGACAGACAGAAAGACATAGACAGAGAGCAAAGAGGACAACTGCTGTTCCGGTTGGATGAATGAAAATATGTTTAACGTCCTCCACCCCGGAGCACGCACAGAGAGAGACAGACAGAGAGAGAGAGAGAGAGAGAGAGAGAGAGAGAGAGAGAGAGAGAGAGAGAGAGAGAGAGAGAGAGAGGTAGGTCATCGAAAGTTGTAATGAATAGACCTTTCTGCCCATATCATATGGAGAGGTGGGGAAGGGGAACACAATGAATCAAAATAACAGTTCTAACAAAATCATACATCCATTGAAAATCCAAACACAACCATGCAGCAAAAAAGCACACATACAATAATAAATAAATGAATAAATAAATACATAAATGAATAAATTAAATAAATAAATAAATGACAGAGAGAGAGAGAGAGGGGGGGGGGGGGGGGGACAGAGACAGAAAGTGAGAGAGAGACACAGACAGACAAACATACATACAGAGAGAGACAGACAGAGAAAGACAGAGACAGAGAGACATACAGACTCCCCCCTACCCCCCCACCCCCCTACCCCCACCCCACCCATCCCTACTCCCGCTACACACCCCATACACACACACGCGCACGTGGTAACCTGTAACTGACACCGAGTCCAGTATGTATGTCACTGGTCTAACTTTAACCTGCTAACCTGCTGGCCCGCGCGCGCCAGAGAGAGAGAGAGAGAGAGAGAGAGAGAGAGAGAGAGAGAGAGTAGCGCGATAGGAGGCTTCGCTACAGTAAATCCTCGCTGAAGTAATGTCCGCTGTGCAACCGTTTTCGCGCTGCTCCGTTACTCGGGAGAGTTCTTTTTGTGTATAATGTTGAAATTAGTGTCGTTTTGGGGTGCCGCAAAATGTAAATCGGGTCATAGCGCGCGCGGTTATAAACGGATGCTGTTGAAATTTTGCACCAATATAGTCACTATCACTGGTCATACACGTTCCAAATATCGAGTCATTGTCGGGTCTCGTTTCGCCGCGGTTTGTGAAAAGGCTAAGCGGCCTATATCGCGCGCTTTTTACATCGATTCACTTCCGGTTTGGCACACGGATAGTCACTGTCCCCGGTCATCTACCTGCCAAATTCGAAGTCAATCGGTCGAGAAATACCGGAGATACGGGCACCGAGAGGCCGGTGGGTACGCGTTTCGCGCATTTGCCACACGGCCGCCTCGGTTGCCGTTGCCAGGGCTCACAGCAAATTTGAAGCGATTCGGTCGAAAAACGTTATAAGGCCCGTTTTGTGTTTCACATACACACGTTTGCCTTTTTATTATATGATTATCTAAAGGAGTTCGCTCAAGGAGTTTCGCTCACAACAAAGGAAACAGGTCCAATTTATTTTTTTACTGCACTGCAAAAAAAGAAAACGCTTCAACCACAATGAGTGACCTTCACCCACCCCATCCAAAATGGCTACTCTCTCCGGCATCTCCGCCAAGGAGGAATCGCCGTTTTGACGGTTTAATTTCTAGGAAACCAGAGCAAAGTGAGTGTTCCGATCCTTGAAAAGGTTGTCTTTCTTGTGATATCGACGTATTTCTTGCAAAAATTCATCCGTCAGGGTGCACCTTTAAGGTTCGTTCTACATTGTGTTCTTGATTGTAATTTTCTTTATTTGAATATATCAGATGTCATTTGTTTATTGTGAATTACCCTGGCATTTTATGAATAAATCTTCCGAATCCGAATCTCTCTTCGCCACTCCAGTAAACATTGCAGCTAGCTCTCAAAAGAGAGAAGAGACGGAGAGAAGTGAGGTGTTACTGAAGAATTGAACTGACGACTTGTGCGTTTTGCTGTGTTTATCTGTTAACAATATGCAAATATCGATCAAGCACGCATGAAAAGAAGCACGCACATATACTGCACACACATTTATACATACGCACGCAAACACAGTCTTTCTGAAACTCCTCTCTCTCTCTCTCTCTCTCTCTCTCTCTCTCTCTCTCTCTCTCTCTCTCTCTCTCTCTCTCTCTCTCTCTCTCTCTCTCTCTCGATTCTGGTGTCTCTGTTGTCTCTCTGTCTCTGTTGTCTCAGTCATTATTATTTTTTTCCCCAACTCCCTCTTCCTCTTTCTTTTTATTTTACCACTATGATTACATTTGTCCATATGTATACATAATCATTGTATTGTGCTTGTATGAAGTGTATGTATTTTCCCCATGATTATTGATTGTGGTTGATTTTTCTCCAGTTTATGTTGGTTTTTTAAATTTGCCTTCATTGCTTTTCTTATTAATTCATGACGACAGGATGAAAAAAAAAAGCTTTATCAAGCTTATTCTTTTACCGTCAATAAAGATCATTTTGACTTGACATACACTGAGAAAAATCAAGTTAATTGCTTTATTGTGTCGCCATAGCAGTGTTGACATCGATCTAACACTAATTACCAACGAAGCCTTTACGTCACATAGAGTAGCTCTGTAGATGGTGACCGTTCTGATTAGAGGACCAGAGACGTTAACAATAATAGCAGAGGAAGGGGGTAGGATAAAACATATGATAAATCGGAAGGATGGGTGTGAAAACGGTGTAGGTGATCAGGGATGGAAAGATTGCCAGAGAAAGATTGCCAGAGAAATGGATTCAAAGCGAAAGATTGCCAGAGAAAGATTACCAAAAAAGGGATTGGCAGAGAAAGAAAGATTGCCAGAAAAATAGATTGGCAGAGAAAGATTGCCAGAGAAATAGATTGCCAAAGAAATGGATTGGCAGAGAAAGATTGCCAGAGATATGGTTTGCCAGAGAAAGAGTACCAGAGAAATGGATTAGCAGAGACATATTGCCAAAGAAATAGATTGCCAGAGAAAGAGTACCAGAGATATGGATTGGCAGAGACATATTGCCAAAGAAATAGATTGCCAGAGAAAGAGTACCAGAGAAATGGATTGCCAGAGAAATGGACTGGCAAAGAAAGATTTCCAGAGAAATGTATTGCCAGAAAACGACTGCAAAAGAAATAGATTGCCAGAGAAATGGATTGCCATAGAAAGATTGCCAGAGACACGGATTGCAGGAGAAATGAATTGCCAGAATAATGGATTGCTAAAGAATTGGATTGCCAGAATAATGGATTGCTAAAGAATTGGATTGCCAGAGAAATTGATTGCCAGATAAAGAGTGCCAGAATAATAGATTGCCAGAGAAATTGATTGCCAGAGAAATTGATTGCCAGATAAAGAGTGCCAGAGAAATGAATTGCCAGAATACTGATGGGGGGGGGGGGGCTTGCGACAAAACGAAATGGTCTGTTATATGTGAAAGAGCTCGTTCGTTAGATTAGTTTTTGTTTTGATTAATTTCTTTCCCATCTGCAAAATATGATTGCCATCGCGCATTTCCGTTGACGATGCGAAAAGGGGGGGGGGGGGGGGGGGGGGGGGGGGGGGGCAGGGGGGGCAGAGAAGGCGTTGCAACACAAATGAATGCTGTAAATAAATAAAAGTATAATAGGATTTGAAAGCATCAAGACTTCAAAATTAAAAAACAAATTAAAAAAATGTAAAAGACACAAATCTAGAGGAAACAAAAACAAAAACACTAACAGTAACAGAAAAGGTGTCAAGCTGAAACAAGAAAATACGCACACATTTCAGAAAAGCAGCAAACACATAAAAGCATACATGCATGCAAGCCCTCGGTGCACGCTTTTACACATGCCCCCCCCCCCCCTCTCTCTCTCTCTCTCTCTCTCTCTCTCTCTCTCTCTCTCTCTCTCTCTCCGAGAAGACCAGTAACCGCGGGGAATCCCTGAACAAAGGCAGGCAGAAAGCGGACGAACGGAATCCCCTATGACGCGCGTGGGGCCTCCCCACCACCCAGCCAGCCAGAACGAACACGTCACGCATGCCAGTGGTAGCAGCCAGCCAACCAGCAACACGGGAAAACGTGATGACGCAATGAACGCGACCCCAGGCACCCGTCGGGTGCAAAACGGCGAGGTACCGAATAGCCGTATCCCAACACGCCGTCTCCCAACTCGCCGTTTCCCCACTCGCCGTTTTCTAGCTCGCCGTATAAGTTTTTCTATTTTACAATCTGTTGCATTTCGCCGCATAGACCAGGGATAAGAAGCATAATCACGATCGGTATTATTATTGCAGAACATTTTATTTCAGTTCAAAACGGACTCACTCTAAAATATCTCCAAAACTCTCTCTCCCTCTCCCTTTCGCGCTCTCTATCTCTCTCTTGCAAAAAGTGTCTTAAAATGTCTCTCTATCTCGTATCTGACTCAATCTCTTCAACCCATGGCAATGACCATTGAACAAGCATCCACAAATTCCAGGAGATCACGTGTTTATTGTGGAGTCTCTGGAGTCTTCTTGGCCTGCTCTGGTAGCGCGGATTTCTGTTGCGCAGTGGTTGCCCAGCTCGTCTCAAATGTTTGGGTCCTTTTGTTAAAACTGGAGTTGAAACTTTCCACATGATTGTTCGTTCGAGCGGAATCCTCGTCCATCCGTGGAAACTGGTTCCACATTCTCCTGGGATGACAGCCCCACACAGAACTATTAAACAAACTGAATAAAGATCAACACTAGCACAAACCGTGCAATGAATTTTTTGTTCATCGGCGAGCATAATTTAAGCACAACTCACAAACTGGATGCACACACGCACAAAGTTAAAACAAAAGCAAGAACACAATTCTTGGCATCAATTCAGTAAACAGTGAATAAGGCGAAATAGCACTGGGAAAAAAAAGGCGATTTGACACTGCTATGCGGTTTGGACTAAAGACGGCGAGTAGACACCTATACGGCGAGTAGAGAAACGGCGAATCGGGACCCTCCTTTCGTCTTGGCATAAACGACCTGAACGTCAATATCAGATACAAAGAAAATGTTCAAACATGCCCATTCTGTAACCAAATTGAGAATGAACGGCATTTTTTAAAAATATTGGGTTAGGGTTCGGGAAAATTAGGAATCTTCCCAGCCTTGGGAAAAATCGGAATTTTCCCAGGAAAAATCAGAATTCCGAATTTTCCCGGGAAAAATCATTTTCCCAATTTTCCCGGATTCCAAATTTTCCCGTGACATATACATTATATACACTTCTTGTGGTTTCTTTTTATGTGTGCACCGCACCTCCTTTTTTTTTTTCTTTTTCTTCTCTCATCACATTTTACTTTAAGACACTAACACAATAGTTCACTTTAACACACTAACACAATAGTACCTTCCCTTGTCACATTTTACTTTTAACACACTAACACAATAGTTCCTTCTCCCATATTACACTAACACAATAGTACCTTCTCTCATATTACACTAACACAATAGTACCTTCTCTCATATTACACTAACACAATAGTACCTTCTCTCATATTACACTAACACAATAGTACCTTCTCTCATATTACACTAACACAATAGTTCCTTCTCTCGTCACATTTTACTTGAACACACTAACACAATAGTACCTTCTCTCGTCACATAGTAAATAATATCTTTGCCAACTTTAGTCAAAATACAAAGATGCAAACAGGGTTTGTTATTCAGAGGAGAATAAAATATAGTCAACTATCCTTTGAAACGTTCACAGGCAACTTAATATATCAGGGACAATAATCACGGGTGCGTCTTACCACGGATCCTATATTTACCCGATGTAGTGTCCATGGTCTTACGCAGTCAACACGAGTAGCAGTATGCAAACGAGACAAAACTGCCAACCGTTTGGCCAGTTCAGCCCAATTTACATACCACCACCCGTGTTGACCCGTGTTGACTGTTTGAAACGCACCCGTGATTACACACTCCGTCTTCGGGGGACTTGGAGAATGGTTATTGTTGGTTTTGTTGTTGTTGTTTTTCCATCATACATCAAACATTACTTTAATACAGCACACCACTTATAGTTTCCTTCATCATACATCAAACATTACTTTAATACAGCACACCACTTATAGTTTCCTTCATCATACATCAAACATTACTTTAATACAGCACACCACATATAGTTTCCTTCATCATACATCAAACATTACTTTAATACGGCACACCACATATAGTTTCCTTCATCATACATCAAACAATACTTTAATACAACACACCACATATAGTTTCCTTCATCATACATCAAACACACCAGAGTGACGAGGACCAGCAGCTGCACATGTGGCTTTAAACAGCTTTAAAAAAACCCACCTTATTCTGCTCTAATATTGAAACATTTTAGTTGTAAGCCTTTTTGTAAGAAGAAATGTTATTTCAAGCCTATAAAAAATATATCTGTATAAGTGGAATGATTGTTCAGTTACTCACATACCGCCACATATACAAATACACCCCCTCCTTCTACACACGCACACATTCAAGAACCCAAGCATCCATCCAAGCAACACATACGCATGCGTGCTCGTGTAATCACACCCACACGCACACAAATACACACAAACGTTCGCGCGCGCGCGCGCGCACACACACACACACACGCGCGCGTACACACAGGAGTGTGCGCATACACCGCACCTCCTATGTTATAGACCGGAGGCCTGAAACATTAAAATTGTGTTCAATTGTTCTCTCTCTCTCTCTCTCTCTCTCTCTCTCTCCCCCCCCCCCCCCCCCCCCCCCCCCCCCCCCCCCCCCCCCTCTCTCTCTCTCTCTCTTTGAGTGATAATTAGCTTATTGTTTCGTCACAGCTAGGGGGGGAAATCGATCCAGAACTAATTGTGAAGGAAGCTAAAATAGTGTAGTGTCACATTCGGCCCTTCTCACCTCCGTGTAGTGGGGACTGATTGGAGCCATATAACACAGCACTAAGGGACAGAGAAGCTTGTGAAGGAGGGGAAATGGGGTGCTGTTACGATAATAAGAGACAGCCAGGCAGATACAGACAAAACAGAAAAACAGGCGAAGAGAAAAGACAGAAAATCATAACATGTTGGGCGTTGTTTTTTTCTGTGCTCTTACCTATCCCGAGGTGTAGTTTGTATGTAATGGTCTCAGTACATGTTAACATTTTTGTTACTCTTTCCCCATAGCAACACGGAGGCATGCAAGTAATCTTATGAGTGGCTATCAATGGGTGAAAACACGTATTGAGACCGTGTAGTAAGCAACTTTTTTCAGTGAAAGGTTGTGTTAAGCTTTGGTAACATTTTTATTCATGGATAGAAATAACACCCAGAAACGCTTTTTAATATAATTCCTGCTCGGTTCAGAAATTCATACAAGATATTGCAATTTAAGCCCTTGTCTATGATTACCTGATAGCTTAACAGCAAGCACGGACGGCAATGAAAATGACAAGGATCCAGCAAGTATTCTGGATCTGGGCCTGTATTCACATGAGATAGTACGAGACTTATCATCTTGATACCTTAGAAGTCCTTCTAAAGTAGTAGGATTTAATAGGACTTTAGAAGGACTTCTAAGATATCAAGATGATAAGTCTCATACTATCTCAATGTGAATACAGGCCCTGGTGATCTAAAAAGTTGAATCTTCATAGGGCTTGTGTCACACCAAAAGGCTACAGACTCGCACCTTTCATCAAACTGTAACCGAAACTGCTTTCTTGACGCTGTGTCAAAATATCTTATGTGGTCTTTTAATGGTGATATGCAGTCTGATCCGCAGACCTGTCGCCATTATGGAAAATCTAGTGTTTTTCTCAAATAAATATAATAATGGAAGCAATACTGATGGAATTCCAACAGCTATGGGGGCTTTTCGAGTTAAGAAATCACAATAGGAAGGTTACAGCATCTGGCAAAAAATTATAAATGGATTTAGTGATTTGGTGAATAAGAAATGCTGGCATCAGTCACTCTTGTTGTTGCAAACCCGAGGTAAACAATGAACAGAATAATAGGCAAAATGGAAGCATAATGTCACGACTGCAGCCGTAACCATGGCAATCAAACTGCCGTACATACCATTTTTGTTCTCATAACGTTCTACAATGACATTGACGTAATGCTGCTAACTGAAACTTGGCTTCGTTCGTCTGGAGATGAAGCTAAGTGTAGTGACCTCACCCCAATCGGATACGCTCTACGCTCTTTTCCCCGCCCTCCCCACCCCTCTGGAAAGTTCGCTCGCGGTGGTGGCATCGCATTTCTACACAAGGACTCTCTCTCCTCTTTCTCAACTGTTGAACTTGCTCAACTCTCCCTCAACCTACAGCACGCCTTTGTCAACTTCGTCTGTGTTTATCGTCCACCTCCCAGTAAAAGAAACATGTTGAAAGACAGAACATTCCTTGACGAACTGCCTCCTTTCTTAGAGTATTGTTCTTTCCTGTTTGGTAAAGTGATCATTGCTGGTGACTTTAACATCCACTATGAAAATGTGACGGACAATAACACCATGAAATGTAGAGATATTGTAAGCATGTATAATTTTGTTCAATCTGTCACTGAACCTACTCATGTGCATGGTCACATTCTTGATCTTGTCTTGTACCCATGCTGCAATAACTTTGTCTTGTCTACAAATGTGTGTCACGATCCTACGTCCGATCATGTGTCTGTGTTGTGCAAAGTAAGTCTCCCCAAACCTGTCCGTCGCCACACAACAAAATTCATCCGCTCTTTTCATAAGATTGACAAGACTAATTTGAAAGATGATTTAGAAACTGCCATAACACCTGACATGTCTCTTCCCGATTTAAACTTTTCTTTGCAAAATCTGCTCGATACGCACGCCCCTCTCCATCAGGTGTCTATCAGGATGGAGAGAGCCACACCTTGGTACAATACAGCCGCTCCCCAACTCACAAGAGTTCAAACGCGAGCGCCGCAGAGCAGAAAGGTGCTGGCTCTCCTCTGGTCTGACTGTTCACAAACAGATCTACAACTCAATCAAACGGACAATTGCCGACTTAGTACAAAGGGCTAAGACTCAATTTTTCTCCTCTAAAATTTCCGCTAGCAAAGAACTCTACCGAAACATGAATCAAATCCTAGGCAAAACACAAGCTGCTGTATTCCCTTCAAATATAGAACGCAAAAAACTCCCTGACGCCTTTCTTAACTTTTTCCGAAACAAAATAGTAGCCATTTGAAATGCTTTTCCTTCTTCTCAGCCTCTAGACGAGTCCCCAGCCTACTCTGGTCCAACTTTGTCCGCCTTTAAACCAGTCACAACACAGTTCGTGAAAGAGATTCTCAAAGAAACGGCCAAAACATCTTGTGAACTTGACCCTTTCCCTACATCCCTCCTCTATGAAAACATTGATACCTTGTTACCAGTTATAACAAATATTTTCAACCGTTCTTTGTCAAGTGGTACAGTCCCTGATGATTTTAAAGACGCAATTGTGAAACTCCTCCTGAAAAAATCTACTCTGAACCCAGATGAATAAAAAAACTATCGGCCAATCTCTAACAATCTCTTCTTGTCACAAGTCTTAGAGAAAGTAGTTCTTTATCAGCTATCTCAGCACCTTGCTACGAACAATCTTCTCAGTCCCTATCAATCTGCTTACCGTGCTGGACACAGTACTGAAACAGCTCTTATTAGTATCTTAAATGACATTCTGACTTCCCTTCACGACGACAAAATATCTGTTCTCCTTCTTCTTGATTTATCAGCAGCATTTGACACGATAGACCATGACATTCTACTGACACGTTCGACAACTGACTTTGGCATTTGTGGCACCGTACTAAATTGGTTTAAATAATATTTATCCAATAGAAAGCAATTTGTTCTCATTGAAAATATGCAGTCATCTAAAATGTCTCTTGACTTTGGCGTTCCTCAGGGATCAGTACTTGGGCCTGTACTTTTTATCACGTACACAACACCATTGTCCAAGATAATTAATAGACATTCTGTTCAACACGAAATTTTCGCTGAAGACACCCAGCTCGAACATTCTGACATACATGAAAACTACCACCAACTTGTCCAAACACTTGAAGACTGTGTTTCTGACATCAAACATTGGATGTCAACCAACAAACTTAAGTTAAATGATGATAAAACAGAGGCTATCCAGTTTGTTCGACAAAATCATGCTCAAAATCTCCCACCCTCTATAGAGCTTTGTTCCACCGAAATTACGTTTATGTCGTGCATTCGTGATCTCGGCCTTTATATTGACTCTGATCTATCTCTGAAACAACACATTACCAAAATCTGTCAAGCCTGTTTTCTTGAAATCCGTGGCATTAGTTCAATTAGACCCTTCCTGACTGAAGATGCCACAAAGACACTTGTCACTTCCTGTATTCTGTCTAGATTAGATTATTGCAATGCCCTCCTCCTAGGCCTTCCTACAACCTCTCTCCAACCTCTTCAACGTGTTCAAAATTCTGCCGCGCGCCTTGTATTCAGAGTACCAAAACGGCACCATACAATCCACTATGAAACTACACTGGCTCAAAATCGAATACCGAATCAAATACAAATCTGCCTGCCTCTGCTACAAAATCGTTACAAAAGACGCACCAGCCTATCTTTGCAACCTTTTCCAGATCTACGTTCCTGCCCAACACTTTTATAACCTATACATTTTGTACTAAAAAGGGGAGAATTTTTGCCCTCCTTGCTTGGGCAATAAAACCCAGGGGGTGCTTCCTGATTACAGAGATAAACAGATAGGCCAAGCCTAAGTCCTTGATGGGAAGAGCGTGCTCACTGTTAGACCAATTAGCCTGTTTGCCCTCTTTTTCCTTCTCCCCTCTAGCCAGTGAGGCCCCTGACACTGACAGTCATTCCAGGTCATCTGGCAAGCATGAACTATAGGAGGCCAGAAACTTTTGATGCTGTCCTGACTGCAAGGCCAGAGCATAATAATGTTATCCAGTGGAGGGTCAGTTTAACGTCGCGTATGTTCTCTCGCCATGTGCGATGGGCTGAACAATCCAACTGCGTATGCAATACATATATATTATCTCAGTTAATTGTATTTTTCCGTTATTACCTTTCTTACCATACATAAAGCTGTATTTTAGAAACATTTTTAGCAAATAACCTTTTTGGAATACTAGCCCTAAGCCTAACCCTACCCTTTTCAGTGTCCAATGTCTTTATTTGTGAACCTTAGAAACAAAACCAGTTAACGTTAACTTTGAGTAATGTTCGTGTTAAAAAAACAAACCCCAAACGGTCTATATATAGACTATGTAAACGATCAAAAATTGAAGTAGAAAAAACCCCCACACCATTAATCTTTCCTCTTATGTAATATATAATTTGCTTAGATAAAACGTTTTTGGTATCGAATGTATGTTTTGTGAACCTAAGAAACAAACTAAATTACTTCAACTTTAACTTTATAATTTGTGTTCTCAAAAGAAGAAGTGCTGATTTACTTTTTGGGAGATAGACAATGCCTATGCAAAGACAGCTGTTTCGTCTTCGTGAAAGACTCTTCAGTCTGCATGTCGGCCTGCAAAGTTGTCCACAGTGAACGTTCAAGCTGAGCCAGAAGACTTTCTACAGGAGAAAGGATGTCCTCTTAGCACCAGATTGAAAGTCCACAATAAAAGCAAACCAGCACTTATTTCAACAGAAATGGTAAAAATCTTTTGTAAAATAACAAAAATAATAATGTCCTAAAATTACAATCCCTCGAAGAGATTAGAAGAGATGGAATGCCATGTTGGTGGATCCAATGACGGATTCAAAAAGGGAGGTCACAGAAATCGTAGTTAACACCAACAGACACCCGGTGAGGAGGAATGTAGAGAGG
>CM065687.1:43687155-43711077 GCA_017654935.2 Phymorhynchus buccinoides
ACATTTTCTGTGTGTGAACAGTTTATCATTGTACGGCATTGTAATAGGTGACACAGAGACAGGATTGGGGAAGGGGCGTGTAACCTCCAGCAAAACAAGAGATAGAGATAACAATGAACCACAAAAACATTGATGAATGAATGTTTTTTGCACAAACAAACTCACAACCAGATGATCAGTGACAATACAACATCGTTTTACCTGTTTCCGAAATGAAGCAATAGCGACTCCCCACTTTGACACTCCCCACATCAGTCGAAGCAGATCCTCCACGCCTCACTCCCCTGGACCACTGCAACGGACACATCGCATGACATAGTAACACGCTCGTCTCTGTCAATAGCTGGCACAATCCAGTGCGTAATATCCATGAACGTGACATAATAATCAAAAAGAAATTCAGTTGATTAAAATCAACAGGAGTGGTTTGTTTGCCTCGGCATAAACGCACCAATAAGCTAGAACACCAAGGCTACATCAAAATGATGTTATGTTCTGCATAGTTATGCATGAAATGTAGGAATGTGGCTGCCCATGTGTTGGTACTTATATATGTCAATTTCGCAAGTTATGCTTAACTCACACTGTATATATATATATATACTCTTACACATACTCACCCACACTCACGCTCACACGCACACGCACACACACACACACACACGCTCACACACACACACACTCACTCTCTCACCTTGCAGTACCCCCACCTCCCTACCTCACATTTCCCCTACTCACTCTTTCCTTAATCTACCTAAATTCACGCAATTTTCACATCCTTTTTACCTGTTCACTCTTACATCAATCTTTCGTAATGCACGAAATGTTTACATATTCTTTTTTAAGAACGAATTTTAATCATGTTTTTATCTTGCTGCTTGAGGCACTGCATTTGATTCGTGTCATTGTCAATATTATCCACCTGGAAAAAGACAGAAGTAAATGTCGAAAAGTCGGTAACATTTTATCTTGTTTGTTGGTGTTTTTAGTCCGAAAGTTTTATATATATATATATTTATGTTTATTTCTTATTATTCTTTTGTTATGTTTTCCCTTTCTCTCTATTTTATTTTTGTCATAGTAAAGAAAAAGGAACGTTCTTTAAAAGTGTGGAACTTGTTTTTGTTGTTGTTGGTGCAAATCCTTTGATTATTATTTTCTCTCTCTCTCTCTCTCTCTCTCTCTCTCTCTCTCTCTCTCTATATATATATATATATATATATATATATATATATATATATATCATGAAAGAAAAATCTCAGTGAATAGCCAGCTCCGTACCCCTACTCTGGGGGACTGAAAAGTTAGTGCATTTGAAATGCAGAATAGTTTGCTTTGATAAAGCTTTTCTGTGTCCAATGTCTTTATTTGTGAACCTCAGAAACAAAACCAGTTAACGTTAACTTTGAGTAATGTTCCGTGTTCAAAAAATAAAAAAATAAAAAAATAAAAAATTATATAAATTGTGCTGATTTACTTTTTCTCCCAATGGGGGAGGGACAGTGCCTTATGCAAAGACAGCTGTTTCGACCTAAGAGAAGGTCTCATCAGTTTGCATGATCGGCCTGCAATTTGACTGTCCAGTGGATGCCAACCCGAGCAAAAAAGACATTCTACAAGAGAATGGTGTCCTCTTTGCATCAAATCGAAAATCCATAATAAAAGCAAACCAGCACAAAGTTAAACCAGAAATAGTAAAAATCTTATGAAAATCTTATGTAAAATGAACAAAATAATAATGTTCTGAAATTTTAATTTCAAAACCTAATAGACATGACTAGGGAGGGCTAACTACTGAGATGGAGAGAACAGCTAAAGGGGGCTTCTGGCTCAGTTTCGGTTTCGGTTTCGGTTTCACTCCTCCGTTTATTAAAAAACGGCTAAAAAACACTACTTTTTCTTATGCTTTTTAACCCCCCAAAAAGGTATGATTTAAGCCATTTTCTTGCGTTTTTTATCCACAAAAACAGTGTGATTCAATCGTTTTTACTCACGAAAACAGCGTGATTTAACAGCTAAAGGAGGATTCTGGCTCAAGAGGAAAATCTTCTACTTTTAGATACAAAAACGCTACTTTAAGGGTAAAAAAAGTAAAAATTCGTCTCCCCTTTATTCTGTCAAATCAAAAAAAAAAAGCCACTACTTTTAGGGTAGAATAAAAGCAAAAAATCAGACTTTTTTTTAAACCCCATTTTAGATACAAAAACACTACTTTTAAGGAGTAAAAAAAAAAAAAAAAAAAAAAAAAAAAAAAAAAAAAAATTCTTTTGTTAAATATTGTGATGATTTTATTCTTTCTTCACAAACACTTATTTTGTCTGTAGCCTTATTCTCAAAGGGGGTCTATTCTACTACTATGAACCGGTCTAGGCTTTCTACCGTAATTAAAGAGATCAGATAACCGTCGTCGCCTCTGACTAGACTGGAGTACTGCCAACTTGTATTTAAGCTACAGGGGATTTCCGATAACGTCAAGCATAGTGAAGAGAGGAATTCATATCATTCTCCGAATTTGAAAAAAATTCATTTCATTTTTTACATTCCTAAAAAATTCTTTCACTTTTTTTTTTTTTTTTTTTTTTTTTTTTTTTTTTTTTTTTTAAACTTTTTATAAAACAATTTTTTTTCTAAGAAGTTACTCAAGTTCCTTTTAAGTTCTTTTTAAGTTCTTTTATAGGTTCTTAAACAAGTTCTTGTTAAGTCAACTTCAAGTTATTAATAAGTTCTTGGTAAGTCACATCAAGTATTTATTAAGTTCTAACACAAAAACTTGACAAGATCTTATCAAGTTCTTATTTAAGTTATTGTTAAGTTCTTATCGAGTTACTTACTTAAGTTATTGGTAAGTTTTTATTAAGTTCTAAAACAATAATTTATTGCATTAAAAATGGATCGCTCTCAGGTTTTAAGCTATTTGGCTTTTGTTTTTCTTGTTTGTCTGCTACTTTTTCTGTTTGTATTGTTTTTACTTCTACTCGTTTTTCTAGCTTTGGTTGCATGTGTGTTTTATATAATTTATAAGACAAATAACCAACACCAGCAACCACACCAACAGTAAGCAATACAACATCGTAATTCGTACTGTTTTGTTTGTCTTCTTCTTTTTTAACTGGTATTGCGCTTATGGTTGATTCATCTGACAACAGTTTTTGTTTTGTTTGTTTATTCATTTTTTGTTGTCGATTCCACACTGATAACCTTTTACCTGCTTCAACTCGTCCTGGGTTCTTCGTTACCTTGGTTACTGTCGGACTGGGGCTTGTTTGCTGTTCTGTCTGATTCGTTTGATTCTCTGTCACGTTCATTTTTAATAGCCATAAAATCTATATGATTAAAAGTAATTAACCCCATAACAACTGGTGATAAAAGCCCGCCAAACCTATAAAAAAGATCACAACTAAGAGACTCTAATGATTTAGTTAAAACAGGATCTTGACTTAAATCGTACATTAAATCTTGGCTTGAATCGAGTGGAAAAAACTGACTAACTAACTTAGTGTACAAGCCTATTACAGTTTGACCTAAACTTTTAACCATTTTAGATCCTAATTGTGCTTCGTATCTGGTGTAGTACTTTTCAATGTCAGCAGAAGACATTTGTTGAATCTGTTCTATACTAAATTCTGTTCCTAAGTATTGTTTTGTTTTTCCACACGCAGCCAGAGAATACAACTTTTCCTTTTTATTCATAACACTTGTCGACACTTCATCAGACATTACGGCTTCCTGCGCATTTAACAACAGTTCGTCACAATTCATTTTTAGTTGATTTATTATTTTTGTTTTTAAAATAAAAATGAGTGCCGAAAAAACTGTTGCTAACCTTGTATATCAATCTGCTCTGATTGGTGGACTTTCTGTTGCGTACACGATGGTTGGTAAGAAACTATTGAAAATGAAAGCAGCTGACCTAGGAAAACTTGACCTAGAGGACTCTGGTAAACTAATCGCTATAATCACTGCTTCAATCGCAACAAAAGACTTTCTAGTTAAGCAAGGAATAATTCCAGAAAATATATATATGTAAAAATAAAATGGCTTCACTCGCAATGATGATTGGCGGTGCTGTAGTAAACGCACTTGCTTTTTCAGGAAGTAATTACATGTTCAGTAAACTAGAAACAAACAAGGAAAGACAAAGACATAATCGAGCAATGGAGCAATTAGCAGCAGCACAAGACGCCTATGAAAAACAAAGACTCGCTCAGTTAGATTTTATTAACAACAAATTGAAACTACAAAACCATGCAGCATACACTTTTAAGAATGTTGACGACGCCATTAAAGAGTATTATTTAGTGACAGGAGAAGACCTCCAACAGCTCCCACCACCAAAACTAAGTGACTTCTACCAACCATCCGAAAAACAAAAACTCCAGGAAATAGCTTTTATTGTAGTTGGTATGACTGCTGTTTATTTCATAGCAAAAAACGTGTAGTATTAAAATGAATGATAAACTATCTAAAATTTATTATTCACCAAAAGGTTATTGGAAAGGTTTAACTGCTATTCAAAAATTAAATCAAGCTGCTGGAGTCACTGAACAAACGGCAAAAGAATGGCTATCTAAACAAGCTATATGGCAAATTTATCTACCAGCACCTAAACGAATTAAAAGACCGCACTTTGTTAACACAACACCAAATGACACTCACCAAATGGATCTTCTATACTTACCCCATGATTTAATCAGAAGAAAAAGATTTAAATACGCGTTGACAGTTGTTGATTTAGCTTCAAGATATAAAGATGCTGAACCATTGACTGATAAAAGTGCTACTTCAGTCTCTGTTGCTTTACAAGAAATCTATAGACGCGGTCCATTAACCTATCCTCGTTTAATTCAAGTTGATGAAGGAAAAGAATTTAAAGGACAATTCAACCAGCTAATGTTAAAACACAAAGTATCTATTAAACGCGGTATTCCTGGAAATCATAGATCACAAGCCTTAGTCGAAAACTTTAACAAACAATTAGCTGAACGACTTTTCTCTTACCAATATCACAGAGAACTCCTTGATTCAACTAGAAACACTGAATGGGTTAGAAGATTAAGTAGTGTTCTGAGAGTCATGAATAACGAAGAATCTAAAGTAACAGGATTTAAACCAGTAAAAGCAATACAGAAGAAAACGATTGACACTTCGTTAGACACACCTCATGAACATTTAATTTCAAAACAGCTGATACCGTTTGGAATCAAAGTTAGGTTTCTTTATGCACCAGGAGAAGCGGAAGGAGACACACGTGTAAGAGCGACTGATCCAATTTGGAGTATTGAACCGTACGAAATAAAAAGTGTAATAGAAATGAATCCACCGGTGTATTATTTAAGAGAAACTGATACAACAACACGACCCGTTCCAAAAAGAGCCTTTGTTAAAGAAGAATTACAGATAATTCCGCCAGACACAGTTCCGATTTGATTAGACAAAAAAAAAAAAAAAAAAAAAAAAAAAAAAAAAATGAGTTTTAAAATGGAGACTCAGAATAAAGAGATACTCGAGACAAAGAATTACGACATTTTATTGAAAAGATTAAGGAATGCGCAGAAAGAAATTGTTCTATCTCAGCTATTAATGGAAGACGATAAAATAGTCAATAAATACTTGTTCGAAATTGAAAGCAAAATAATGGATACTTTATCAGAAATTTACAACAAGTTTAACCTTGAATTTGACCCAGTATAAAAAAAAAAACCAAAAAAAAATTGACCTTTTTTTTTTTTTTTTTTTTTTTTTTTTTTTGCCTTCACAAACATTTGTACTGACTAGGAAAATCAGTTTTTAACACTAGCTTACAAAACTTCTCTTTCCTCAGTTTTTGTTTAATCGACTTTTTTTCTTCTTTTGATTCAATCACATCATTTTCATCTAGACATTCATCAAAACTATTTTTATCTTTAGTAAAAAACAAAACAACCGTCTTTAACTGTTCTCTAAAGTCTTTTAAAACTGAATTATACTTTTGTGTTAAAATCCATACACTAATCCCTGCATGTCTACCACTGAAAGCTAACTTAGCTAAACTATTTCTTTTTTTAACAATGTCTTTTTCAGCCGAGCAGTCATCAATAATAAACAATGTTGACGTTCCTTTAAACAGTTGATAAAAATGATCTAAACATTCACTTAACTTATTACTTGGGTCAACCAAATAGACTTTATCATCCTCCCAAATGAACTTTCTTTCTTTGTATGATTTGTTGAATTCTAAAGTAGTACAAAAAATTACTATATGTTCAAAGTGATTTCGATAAACCGTTTGTATTAAATCTAACATAAATATCGTTTTTCCACACCCAGTCATCCCGCAAAATAACCCGCAATGTGGTTCTTTTGTAAGGAAATTTAAACTGTTCAAGTCCATTGTTTTAATACACAATATCTTTTAATCTGTTATTCTCAATGTTCAGCTGAGCATCGCATAGTAAATACACATAAACATATATTTGTTTGCCCACTTCCGCTTCTTTATGAATTTGAATGTTTATTCCGCCTGACCCATCACCTACTGTTCTTCCGCTACCATGAAGTTTGTTATCATCAGTTGTTCTAAGATCTAACCACAAAGCATACTTCGAAAATAAATAATCTTCTAGTCTAACATCATGAAGATGGAGGTCTTTGCAAATTAAATCAACAGACGGATCTCTTAGTTGCCCGCCTCCACCAAACAGTTTTCTTATTTCATCAAAGTGCTGATAAGGTAAAAGACCGCTCGCAAACAATTGGTTCGGTTGCCCTTCAATCGCAGTAGTCAGCTTAGTTATTTTTGGATTATAAAACCTCTCGCTTAATCTATTAAAGGGTTTTTTGGTTTCTTCAAACAGCAGCAAAATTCCTTTCAACGACCTTGCTGATATATTCAAATCGATGTTCCAGATTGTGTCTATTGTGTTTTTAGTTAACTTACTGTGATTTAAAATTCTGTTGTAGTATATTGCAAATCTTGACTGGTATTGTTGTGAAATCAACCGAGCTAATTCTTGATGACGAACAACATCAAACTCTAATGTGATGTCTGAAATACTATATTTTGCATTTGAATCTTCTGCCGATCTGATAACACGGGCATAGTCATTAAAAGTAAATTCATACATAAGCCTATCTTGTAAAGCTCCCTGATAATATGGTGAGTGTGTGTTCAATAGTTCAAAGTCAAGAGGAATGTAGAATCGATTACCATAAACTTGAGCAACCAACGCATCTTTATTGCTATCTTTTTTATCATCAGCATCAATTCTATGTTTTATACCATTATCTCCTTGTATTCCCTGATAAACCCGATCTTTTCTTTCATTTTCTGTTAACCAGAGGTCGCAATAACAAAAAGACATCTGCGTTATCTAAAGACATTACCTCTCTCCCTTCAAGTTTAATAGTAATCTTACTAACGATCGCTCTACCAAGATTAGCAACTAAAGTTCTGTTCGGATCCGTCGCTGACTCCAGTTCTATTTTAAAAGCAAGACGTGCGGTACCTGGCACGATGACTTCATTACTCCCCAGACTAGGAAATCTTACTGATAATATTTGTCTTTGATCGATAGTTGAAGGATTATTACTTATCACGATACTCTGCCTGGTTCCTTTTACACCGAGTGGTTCTTTTAACCGTCTGTATGGATCAAGACTCGACCCGTATGATTGCGACATCTCTCTTTTTTTAGAAATAAAATAAAAACATAATTATAAATAAAAACATGGAAGGAAAAGAAGCAGTCCACGATTATGATGCCTTTGACGATGAAGCTGGAGATGACATGAGTGAAGACATTCCTTTATTGTCTCGTCATCGTAATCTACCATCTTTAAGACAAGAACTAGATGAAGCAGAACCAAACCCGAATGTAGAAGTTAGACCAAGGGAAGATAATATAGTAGTTGGAAAATCTCAATTTGAAATGCACTATGAAATACAGAAATCGAAAGTAATGGCTTTTCGTAAATTTATAGGTCAAGATTTATCCGATTTGTATGATCCTAATGACTATGTTTTAGATGGTGAAGGTCATTTATTTTTGAATAATAATGAATCAACCCGACTTACACACAAAAATAATCCAGCAAAGTTTTATAAAATAAGTTCACTAATTTCTCATGGCGTCCCCACTAATGATCTAAGACGTATTGGCGTTGACATAAAACCAAAACCAACCCTAAGCACGAAAGCTGTTTCTACTCTTCAAAACACACTACAAGAACTGCCTACTGATTCCCAACTTCAATCGATTCCTCTTAGAGACTTAAGCGCAACTGCGGACAACATCATAGAAATGGAAACTAGTTTTATAGCTTTAGAAGATGAAGAAACCCATTTAAAAACATTACATGATTCACCATTACCTATGAGAGAACTAATGGCGCTCAATTCAACATTACAAACTACCAGAGGCGAGTTAACAAATAATCTAGCAAAGTTAAGCGAACTGGATGCTCACATTGACAGAGAAAAACAGAAATTAGTTGAAGCGGACGACAATAACCTAGGACAAGACGTAAAAGACAGAATCATGCAAAGACTAGATGATCTTCAACAAGAGAGAGCTGCAAGACTAGAAGTACTGTCAACTAACCGTGAACAATTACGAACACAAGTCAGCAGAATAAAAGAAACCATCCAAAGAATTTTACACGAAGATACAACGTTAGCAGAAAGAATAAAAACTTTATTTAGAGAGCAAGGAGTCACGATAGCGAGCGTTATGACAGCTTTAGGGTTTGCAATCTCTACTTTAGTGTTTGCTTTAACAGGAACAGGTGGTGGTGGTGGTCAATTACCTTCTCCACCTTCTCCACCTTCGCCATCAAAAGACTCTTGGATTAAAAAACAACTGGAACATTTAACGAATCTATTAAAAAAATTAGGAGAAAAAGCACTAGATGCGCTACCCGGTATATTAGGTGGAATTGTTAGTTGGCTTTTTTCTACTGCAAGCAAAGTAGTCGGTTTTATGGCTGAACACTTATGGATGCTAATAGTTTTAGTTGTAGGATTACTCTCTAGTAAAATAAAAATAAACTAGACCGGCTGCTGTTAGAAAAATAACTAGTGCTGTCTTTTCGTTTTCGTGACTGTCAGTTAAGTTCGTTAAGTTCGTTGAGTTCGTAGAGTTAGTTAAGTTCGTAGAGTTAGTTAAGTTCATAGAGTTAGTTAAGTTCGTTGAATTCGTTAAGTTAATATTCTTTTTTTGACTGACAGGGATTGGATGGTGTGTTCTTTGTATGATCGACAATGTAGAATTTATTTTTAAATTTTTACCAACTGCTTGATTATCTTTTGCTATAAGGATTTCGTTGTTATAGTTTACAATTGTTCCTATTTGAAGTCTAAGATCAGAGGGCAGCATGTATAATCCACTACCAACAGCAAAGTCTACTTTTGATCTTGCAAATCTTAAAACGTCTTGATACCTTTTAATGCTTGCTGGGAGGTCAACTGTAGAATTGATTGCATCTTCTAAATTAGCTAAATACTGTTTTTGTGCATCAAACCCAGTAGAAGGATCCATTATCTCAGATTTAACTTGCGCTTGAGATCCTAGCAAACACCACACGTAAGTACGAATAGAATCATTTACTCGTTCTATTCCCGCCTTTGTCAGTCCTTCAGAAGTATCAAGAATAAAAGTAGACCAAGCGTTTTTATGTTTTTGTTGAATAGATCCCAGATGAACGGTCGTACCTGAAGAAAAAGACGTGTAAGGAGGATTCCAATCATAGTTATACTTTCTGTGCACGCCCCAATAATAAAGTGTACCCAAACCATGATTACGATCTAACTTTTGCCTAAAGTCTGTATTCAAGTTAATGTTAAACTCATTACAAATCCGTTCAAAGGCCTTCAAGTCAATTCTGTTGTTGAACGGATTAAAAGTAGAATCATTCGGTAATGGAGCATGTAGTTCAGACAAAATACGCTTGAAAGTATAATAGAAATGAAATCTATAAACTGCTTTTACCATGACTCCAGGATGATTTAAGTGATCAGCGAAAGAAACACCACACCCTGTTGTAGCGCAAAACACAGCAAAGTTTAACTGGTTTTGATAAAACTGCATTGGATGACTAAACCATGCCTTTGCGATGTTATCATGTTTGACACTAGGATTTAAATAATGGCTTAATGGATTACTGACCTTAACTTCAAAAGAATCAACTCCCACTGCAACAACTATTGAATCAACAGCTATAGTTTTAGGGTTATATGATCCAACTGCATATTTAGCGTCTTTGTTATATTTAAAAGCATTCATTTATATATTCGTAATAAAAATGTTTATTTATATAACTGATCAAGACGAGCCAATACTTTTACAACGCCCTATTGAAAATCATGGTTCTCTAAAAGTAGCGCTCCATGAAATTTATTACAAAGTTAAATGGATTAACATAAGCGAATCCTTAAAGAACAATTGGATAAGAAAAATTACCAGTGAAGGGATGATTGAACTAACTATACCTGACGGTTATTACGGTTTTTGTTCATTAAAAGAAATATTTAACGACTTCGACATTACTTTAAAACTTAATGAGGGAAATTTGAAAGTGAAGATGACGTTTAGAGGCCAAAAAGGTGAAGTATTTGAATTTGCTAATGAATTGGTTAAACTATTAGGTTTTAGATTAGACAGGTTCCATGTCACTGATAATGCACTGCAAAGTAATTCATTTACGGCTGAAAAATCACTTAATCTTGGAATACATTCTTTATTATACTTTCATTTAGATATCCTGAGTACGGATAACAACTTATTTGATAACCAGCCGTCTACTGTGTTAAGAGTTCTTCCAACAGCAAAAGCGGCATACTGTGATTACGAAATTATTACATTCACTAACTTACAGTTTAAAGAATTAGTTTGTGGGGTTCACCATTCACTAAAAATAAGAATAACTGACGAAAAAGGAAAAGAAGTTCAGTGCGACAGCTTGAATGCTTTGTTAGAAATAAAATAATTTAGTATAAAACAATGTCACGCGGACCAGATCAACCGGTTATGCTTGACCCTGTTAGATGCGCAACTTTAGAATTGAAGGACCTAGCAGACACAGAAGACTTTGATTTAAATGGGGAGATAGGAGCGCTGTATGGTTTTGAGTACACAAACAACGGCTATTATAAACGAGCAGAAATAAGTGATAAAAAGGTTCCTAAACTAGAGCAACTGCGTAATGTAGTAGCTGACAATGTTGGCCAGTTTGAATATAAAGTTGTTAGGGAAAGGGATAACAAATGGCATTTAATTCCATTCATTGATTGGGAAATAAAGTTTGAATTTTTAAGCCCGTTTACATTCTTTGATAATAACAAATACTTTCGCAAATCATTTAACTCAGGGCCGTTACATGTCAGTCTGATTCCACAAAACAACAGCAGAAGAGAAATAGCAATCAAACCTTATAAAAAGAGACAGTACATACTGCATAGAAAAAAGACAGTGACAAAAGATGCAGCCACGCAATTAGAGTTCATTCCTAAAATGGCTTTAGCAGACGAATTTACTATGATATTTGAACTTTCTGTTAGAGCAGACAACCCTGATTCCCTACCTGTTGGTGTTAGCGACAACCTAATGAAAGGGATTCTTATTTCTTGGCAAAACTTGGATGTTGAATCAGTGAGATGTACTATCGTTATTCAAAACCGCGGTGAAGAAATTAAGGCAGTGTCGACCAGCGATAAAGTTATATTGAGTGTTGATCCAGACAATCTTAAAGAATTAACGTACATTAATGTTACTAATTTAGATCTCATTGGGTTTTATTACACTGAAAGCATTTTGCCTGATGATCTTCTTAAAATGATAGCAAGTGCAAATTAAATGTAAACATTTTTTTTTTAAATATAAAAAGATGTCCGTTAAAGTTTATCCAAAAATACCAAAAGAAAATACTGACAAAGAAAAGACTGATGGTGGTGATGATCCTGAAATCAGAAAGTTCAGATTGTCTACCATTACAGAAATACAAAGAGAATTGGAAAAAGACCTCACTAACTATAACAGAACCAAACGAAGGTACTCTTGTTTGTTTAATACAGCAACATACTTAAATACTGGATTTGGGAGTCTAGGTACTTTAACAGCAGGAAGCTCTGTAGGGTTGTTAGCAACAGGGGCCGGATCAGTAGTAGCTTTGCCTCTAGGTTGTGTATCGTTGGCGCTGGGGTTGTTTTCAATGACAACGTCCGCTTTCAACAAAAAAATAAAAGTCAAACTTCAAAAGCATACAGCCATGGTTCAATTAATAATGGCAAAACTTAGTTCATTCCGATTAATTATCAGTAAAGCTTTGCAAGACTCTCAAATTTCGGATGAGGAGTTCAATAGACTGCAAGCTGACTACAATGATTACAAAATGCAAAAGTTCGAACTACAAAAAAAGTCAAGAGCAAGTTTTTCACAACCGCAAGACATAGAAGCAATAAAAAAAGAATGTGAAAAAAAAATAAACGACACATTAAAATCTGTTCTAGGGAAATAACAATAAGAACTCCAAAGGGTGCTTATTCAATTCAATATGATTACAAGTTTCGAAAGTCTACTGACTATGACACTTAGTTCTCCAGTGGCCAATTGAATACGAAAACTCAGGCGATTTAAACACGCGCTTTGTATTGTTTGAGTCGAGTGATTTTTTATTTACAACTGTTGTGTTTATTTCGTGTAACTTAGACTGTATTTTTATGTTGTCATGATAAAACGTCTTGGAGTCAAACAGTGCTTCTTTATAGTTATCGTGTGTCATGACCATTTGAACAACCGGTCTAGAAATTCCTTTTGCTTTTTTAATTACGCTAGTTTGGCTGGCAATTGAATACATCTTTGCTCTCAGACCAACGTACTCTTTGATTATAGTTCCATTCAGTTCATCCTTCATCTTACCGATTACCTTTTTATTTACGGATGAATGTAATGAAGATTCACTTGGGTAGTCAGAGGTGTCATACCAGGAGACAACACCTTTTGCTGAATCTGTCTCTAAATCTTTGTAGAAGTCTTCAGTCGGAATGTCTAGAATAAATGAGTCCGTATCTGTATAAAGTACTCTGGAGTCTGGATAGAGTGGTTTAAAGTAGTCGTAAAGAAATTCTAGCATCAATAACTTAGACAATTCAAGAACAGCAAACCCAATGAAGACTGGTTTATCTAGCTTCACATTAATTTTTTTCATCATTATCCCGTAAAGGTTGTCATGGAACTTTTTGAAGTCTTGATAATTAGGTTTTGAAGTTAATTTGATTGCTTTGTTTTCTTGGGTAACTAATCTAACGTCTTTGCGTTTGTGCGGGTTTTCCATTGTCTTTCCAAAACAACTGTTGTTCATTAGTTTAAAGAAGTCTTTTTCTGAGGCGTCGGTAGCTTGTGTTCTAAGATTAGTGTTCTTCATTATATATGGTTCCATGAACTTCCTCTGAGTGAACGAAATGATTCTATGAACTGCTGTTAGTCTTAATCCGTGACGTAAATAAAATTGTAGTAATCTATAATGACAGACGTATTTTTTTTTGGAGTGTAGATTAGGCACAAGTTTAGGGAGGTCATTCCCCACTTGAAGTCTTTCAACTGCTAACGGGTAGTCATTGTGCAGGTCATGGAGTTCGTCCGGATAATCTAAGTCGACTTCTAAAATAAATCCTGTTTCGTAAGAATCTGATAATTTCAAAAGCCATTGCAAAAACTCTGCGATATTAAAATTAAAAGGAGCTGTAAACATTTTAAAGTTACGTAATGGAAGTGACTGGCACATCGCCCAACCATAGAGATTGTTTGCATCTAAATACATGATATAATTTGATGGTTTAGAAGGATCGTAGTCGTCTAAGTATTTGTTGTTAGCCTTGCAGTAACCGTGTGAAGCCATAGAGATTCCCCCGCGTAGTCCGTCTTCAATCATCTGGAGAGTTGGTAGATCGGAGAGTAAGTCAATCTGTATTTTGGTAAATCTTAAGAAAGCATCCCAACTCATACCAGGAGCAGTGATATAATTAGCAGGGTCTAGACTGTAATGTTTTATACACGTTTTTCTGTAGTTCTCGAATACATCTGCAAGCAAACAAACGTCAGCCATTAAATAGGCGTCGTGGTAGTCTCCCATGGTCTGGCATTTTAACTTAATCCACGCTGACTGAGCATGGTTGTAGTCAGAGTCGCTTATATCTTTTCCTTTTAAACTAGAGTAGAATGCACCTTTGGGAGGTAATTCAACTTCATCGAACCGCTCCCAACTACTCATGTACTCATAAGGGTATACTCCTTTTCGAACAAGTGCCGGATCAAAGTATTTTTCTGTTATAGTGCATTTGGATAGTGACTGACCTAAAGACTCTAGTGATCCCATCAGATGTTGTAATGAATCGTAAAAAGACAATTGACCTAATGTAAATGTCATGTACTTTTCTGAAGACTGAGCTATACAACTGACGGTTCTAAATTCATCAGTAACTGCTTGTAGAATTAAATGAGAGTCATATCCACGTAGATTGTGAAAGAATATAGGCAGTTTCCAAGTCTTTGGTTCAAACTTTAACTGCAAATTACAGGAGTTGTGTGCTGCTCCTCTGAATTTTCCACTAATGTGATCATGGTCTCGTACTTTATAGATGTCTGGACAGTCAGGGGAGTCTTCCACAAACCCTTTTCCGCAAATCCAACATTCAGTAGCTGATTCAAATTGAATTAAATCTTCAGGCGTCATGATTAAATCTAATAAATTTAGTTGGTTAGATAGTTCATTTCGTAGTTTCATCATTCTCATTAAAAAGATTTTTGCAGCATCGGGTCCTCTATAAAGTTCAGGTTCAAAATGTATCCCATCTGATCTAAGAACAATAAATGCGAATGAACAGATTTGATGATTATTCAATAAAACAGTTTTAGGAAGATTTTTAGGAGCTGGTCCTTGATAGGGTACAATGATTGACTCGAAATCAGCATAAACAACATAAGGACTTAATTGCAGTTTCTTCCAGTTTTTAAAGAACACCTTACTTCCTTCTTTCGGAGTAATAAGTTCAGTATTACAGTCAATGGATGAATTACAATGTTTTCTATGTTCAACCGCTGCTTGAATACTTGGCATTCTTAGTAAACATCTTCGACAGAATTCTTGTTTTTCTTTGTGATTTGTAGTATAGTTTATAAGTCTGCTCATTGTTCTGATTAAAGTGTAGTGTGTTTTTGTTCCGTCTGTTACTAAGAGAAGATCAATATGTTTTTTATCAGGATCACCAATCATAGGAGAGTTCTTTGAAACTCGGATTGGTTTAAGGTTTTCTTCTACAGACCATGTGTAGATGTTAATTGAAATTGGTTTATTCTGTTCTTCAAATTGATCAACTTCGCTTAGGCTTACAGGGAAGTCGATTCCATCAAAGTTTAATTCATTTATGTAAGGTTGATAGTTAATTACTCTTTCTGCGTTCTTTTTGATATAATGAAGTTTAGCTAAAACACACCACATAAAACATTTATCATCAGTATTTTTTATGTTTAATACTGCACGCTTTAAAACAAGTTCTTTAGGTAAAGGAATAAAGGAGTTTCCTACGATTGGAGCATATTTACTCTCCTTCATTTTAATTTCTAATACCCCGCCTTCTGACCAACCAGATCCTCTTAGTTTTGCCTCTTCTGATACGTTAATGAACTGGGTGATTAAATTGTCTGCCCAGGTTTCTGTAAAATCATTATATGAAAGAACTACTTGTTGTTTAGTAGAGACCCATACTTGAAGCTGCTCACCTTGGACTGTTTCATAATCTACGAACACTGCTAACATTACTTTAACTGGTGGTTCTATAGCTAGTTTTTCAGGTATTTGCGAAATAGCATGTTTCACACTTTTTAGTACATTTTTTGGATCAATAACTTCTAAATCCGTTTCTTTAAAAACTTTGTCTAAGTGCTCAATTATTTCATCAAGCGCCATTGTCATGTTGAGTTCCTTTTTCTAACTCAAATTATTTTGTTTAATTAAAAATAATTAATTTTGTTTCACCTAAAGTAGTGGCTTTTTTTTTGATTTGACAGAATAAAGGGGAGACGAATTTTTACTTTTTTTACCCCTTAAAGTAGCGTTTTTGTATCTAAAAGTAGAAGATTTTCCTCTTGAGCCAGAATCCCCTTTAGCTGTTAAATCACGCTGTTTTCGTGAGTAAAAACGATTGAATCACACTGTTTTTGTGGATAAAAAACGCAAGAAAATGGCTTAAATCACATCTTTTTTTGAGGGGTTAAAAAGCATAAGAAAAAGGTGTGATTTAAGCCGTTTTTAATAAATGGAGGAGTGAAACCGAAACCGAAACCGAAACTGAGCCAGAAGCCCCCTTTAGCTGTTCTCTGATGGTATCCAAATTAAGGATAAAAATAGCATGAAAGAAAAATCTCAGTGAATAGCCAGCTCCGTACCCCTACTCTGGGGGACTGAAAAGTTAGTGCATTTGAAATGCAGAATAGTTTGCTTTGATAAAGCATTTCTGTGTCCAATGTCTTTATTTGTGAACCTCAGAAACAAAACCAGTTAACGTTAACTTTGAGTAATGTTCCGTGTTCAAAAAATAAAAAAATAAAAAAATAAAAAATTATATAAATTGTGCTGATTTACTTTTTCTCCCAATGGGGGAGGGACAGTGCCTTATGCAAAGACAGTGCCTTATGAGCCAACAACGAAACTGTTTTTAAATCATGATTCATTTCTTGGCGGAAGTTTGCACTGGAGAACCAATATGTGTGTGCCTTCACTGCATTCCATATCTGATACCGATAAAGAAAATGGTGGATTTTTATTTAATCCTACTATCTATTTTAACTTAATACTTACCAACACTCAAAACAATTGCATAAGCCTTAATCAACCTGGAACCATACCATAGTATTTAGTAAAACGAAAGTGGCCAAGGGCCATCACCCGTACACTGGATATGGGGCAGTTGTCCCCCTTACATCCGGGGGGCATGGTCCCTTGGCCTAGCACACACTTCATTCTAAAACATTTCCACCCCTCATCAGGAGGGAGGATGGGAGGAACCTTTTTTGTTTTGAGTGTTGGTAAGTATTAAGTTAAAATAGATAGTAGGATTAAATAAAATTCAACCAATCTATTCTAACCATACTGACCAACACTCAAACCAATTGCAGATTACCACCGTGGAGGAGGGTGATGCGTCTAAAAAAAGGGGGACATCAACCCTTAAACAAGGATGTAATAGACCAGGAATACGATCTAACACATCAATTGACTAGCACGATTAGAGAAAGATAGCATTGACGACATAATACCAAAACATAATTTCTCCCCCAAAATCATGCACATGATATACTAAAGTATATAAACAAACATTGAAAACTTACATCAGAGAGAAACGGGTAGCTGCACCACCACGACCTTCTTGATGGAGGAGTCGTCTTCTCCCTTGGACATATCGTCCCTCAAGTAGTACTGAAGGAACGTGTTCTGTGATCTCCAAAACGCAGCAGCCATGACCTTGACCAAAGGGATGCCCCTAACGAGAGCTAGAGAGGTGCTGATTGCACGGAGTTCGTGAGCCCTAATAGGATTCTCTGGGAGCCTAACAGACGCCTTAGCATAGGAGAGTTTAATACAATCCAGGATCCAACGAGAAATCGCAGCTTTGGCTATGTCTTTCTGGTATTTCTCGTTAAGAGACACAAACATGCGATGCCTAGCCCCACGAAATGATTTAGTGCGGGCCAAATAGGCTTTGAGAGCCCTAACAGGGCAGAGGAAGCAATCCTCGTCATCAGGACCAAGAACTGAACACAGACCAGAAATGACTACAAGGGGGGAGCTGACATCTCCGGATTGATTCTTGGCTCTAAATTCCGGGAGGAATGACAAGGAGACTGAGGAGGGATCTGAAGAGAACTCAATATCTCTAGATAGGCCGCTCAAAGCATGAATACCACTAATGCATCTGTCGGAACTAGAAAGACGTCCCATTGAGGGAACCGAACCGTCCGAGAAGGAGCTTGTGGACGGACGGCATCGATACAGTGCGAGACTGGGAGAGCCAACAGGTTCTCCGTATGTTTAACACCTAGAGCTAAAGAGATGGTACTGATGAGAGCAGCACTATAGCCTGAGAGGGTCTGTGACGAGAGGTTCCTTGACCTATGAAGGTGAGAAAGAAACTCTACAAACTGTACGGTAGAAGGGCAAAGAGGGTCAAATTTGCGTTCTGAACAAAAAGTGAACCAAGTAATCCAATCTAAGCTATACAAGTCACTAGTCGATTTTCGCTGAGAGGAAACCAAAAGATCGACTGTCTTAGTAGAGAATTCTTGCCGCCTAAGACCTAGTCTGACAGTAGCCAGGCGACTAGGTTGAGCCTTGACAGATCCGTGTGGCCTATGCTGCTTCTCGGTTGAAGAAGCGTGCTTGGTGTGAGGCTGAGATGCAGAGGACCTTCTCGAACTAGCGTGAGAAGCTCCGGAAACCAGTGGCTGGTTGGCCACAGAGGAGTGACCAAAATCATTCGAGGAGACTCTATGAAGCATTTCTCCAGGACTCTTGGGACTAGAGCCGTGGGAGGGAACGCATACAGCAACATCCCCGTCCAGGGGAACGAGAACGCGTTGAGAGCAAACGCTTGAGGGTCGTGTACTGGAGACACATACATCTGGAGACGCGCGCTGAACTTGGTGGCGAACAAGTCTATCATCGGTTTGCCCCAGAGTTTCCAGACCGGGGAGAGTGCCTGATGCATGATGGTCCACTCCATGGGCAAAACTTGACTGGATCGGCTGAGTTGATTGGCGATCACATTGAGCTTTCGGGGAATAAATTCAACGGAAAGAGTGATGCCGAGAGTCCAAGCCCAGAGCAGAATCTTCTCCACCGCCAGAGACAGGGAGACTGAGCGAGTGTCCCCCTGACGACGGAGGTAAGAGAGGCAAGCAGAATTGTCGCTGCATACCGTGATCCACTGCCCCTGGAGCGCAGGAGCGAAGTGGAGTAATGCACGACGAATTGCCTCCATTTCCAACAGATTGATGTGGAGACGGGATTCCTCCATCGTCCACAGACCCGAAATCTCTTCCGAGTTCAAGTGCGCTCCCCATCCGCTGAGGGAGGCATCCAAGAAGAGGAACAGCTGGGACCCCAAACGACTGATTGGTGTTCAACCACTCTTGATCGGTCCATTGAATGACCGCCCGCTGAAACCAAAGGCCCACTTGAACATCCTGATCAAAGTGTGACGGGTCCAGAACACAAGAGGAAACCTCTCTTTGCAAAGGCCTCTTGTGCACCCTGCCCGAGACTGATTCCATCAGCCCAAGGAGCCTGAGCAGCTGATGCAGAGTGGCTGAGTGAGCGCTCGACAGCTACGTCACCATCCTGGACAGAGAGGCAATTCTGTCCGGAGAAGCCGAAATCTGGAAGTTGACAGTGTCGAACACCATGCCCAGGTAGCGAAATCTCTTACTGGGCTCCAATTCCGACTTCTTCTTGTTGACTCGAAAGCCGAGAGAGTTTGAGAGCTTCAGGAGAATCTCGGTGTGATGGAGACACAACTATTAATTGGACACCAGTAAGAGCCAGTCATCTAAATAGACCTTTAGACGCAAACCCTGCGTGCAAGCTAGAGACACCATCTCCCTGGTAACCTTGGTGAACACCCAAGTAGCCAGAGAAAGGCCAAAGGGGAGCGCGCGAAACTGGTAGATCTTGTCCTTCCAGACGAATCTGAGAAACTTTCTCCAACTGGGATGGATTGCCACGTGGAAATAGGCATCCTGTAAGTCCACCGAAGTGGCCCAGTCCCCTGGACGAATGAGCGCACAGACCGTTGACGCTGTCTCCATCTTGAACCGTACCTTTCGGGTGTACTTGTTCATAGGAGACAGGTCTAGGACCGACCGAAAACCTCCCGACTTCTTGGGTACAGTGAAGAGGCGGGAATAAAATCCCTAGCCTGGATTCTCCTCTAGAGACACTGCGCCTTTTTCCACCAGCGAATCCACTTCCTTTTGCAAGATGTCGAGTCGAACTGCATCGACGGGAGGCGGAAAGATGACCAAAGTGGTTGAGAGAGGCGGTTCCCGATCAAACTGGAACCAGAATCCTTCCCGCACAACTCTGAGAATCCAGACATTTCTGACCAAAAAAATGCCAAGCGGGATATGCTTCAGAAAGCGCATCCACACTTGACGCAGAAACGTCTGAAGATTCTTGGAGTTGTGCAGGACCTACTGAAAAGGCTGGACCTTTGAAGACATAGGTTTGTGGAAACCTCAAACCGACTGATGACGAGGCTTGAGGGACTTCGAGTGAAACGGCTTTTTCATCGCATACTGTTGACCCTTTGACTCCACAAAACGAGAAGAACCGCGGAACTTGAAACGAAACTGAGAAATCTTGGCCGGAAACTGGTGGAAATTCGATTCCTGACGAGTACGTTTGGCAATCGCACGAAGTAGAACGTCGTGATTGACGTCTGCTTTTCTCTTGTTGACTGACTCCATGATAGGATCAACCGAATCTTCTCCCAAAAGACCAGAAGGTGGGATTGGAAGAGAGCGTAAATGCTCTCTTTCCCGCTGAGAGAGAGAAGCCTTACTTTCTGACAAGAAAGAATCTCTGGCTAGGGTGCAAGACTGAACCTTGAGGGAGGCCACTATATCCGAAAGGTTTCACATGGTATCACCGAGCAACGCCAAAGCAACACCTATAGCAGACTCATCCACTGACTCGAAAATGTGATAGTCTATTGGAGACTCAGAAGTCGATTTGCCCAATGAACCAGAGAAGTCGACACACCGCAAACCTTGAGGGCGTCTGACAAAGAACTCTCTGTTTGAACACAGCAGGCTTGAGGACCATTGACGGAATAGCTTGACCACATTTCAAACTGTCACTCTCCGCCTTGGAGGGTTTCGAACTTGGGGAGAAAAGGAGATAGTCCTCCGCTAGTGGCAGAATAGTCCTGAATTTCGCAGGAACAAATGAACCCACAGCCGTGGAATCGTCCATGCCACGCACCGGACGAGTCGAAGTGATCCAGACTGGCAGCTTTACCGGTCCAAAGAGAATTATCCGCTCTGAGAATAGATTCCATCAAAAAGGAGGGGGCTTGGACTGATGAAAAGAACCCACCGAATGGCCTGTGGCCGACTGTGACTGAGGCCGACGCACTTGAACAATATCCGGGCAGGATTTACTCAAGATATCCAAAAGGCCTTGACCCGAAACATCCATGTTTCTGAACTGTTGGGCCGACTGGGGCTCAGAGTCCTGGTCCAACTCCACATCAGACTGGACGAAATGAGAAACAGACTTGGACTGAAGTCGACGTCGAACTTCATGTTGCACCCTTTGCTCAAATTCTGCATGCATAAAAGAGTGAGCCGGCTGAAGACCCATCACCCGGTTGGGTGACAACCGGGTGAAAATCACCCTGTTGAAGATGAACCGGTTGTGAAGCAACCCTACGCCAATCACCCGGTTGTGAATCTGCCGGTTGGGAATGTACCGGTTGAACATCTCCCGGTTGTATCTGCCCGAACCGGACAAACCGGTAATTCCTCATCCGAGGATTCCAGTTCCAACCGGACCCCGTGCCTGTAGTGGTAGTAGAGAGTGGCAACCGGGTGATCCATGGTCCCGACCATCGTTGGAAGGGAACCAGGATGAGAACCGGTCAGAGTAGGCGAATCCACCGCCAGAACTTGGGAGCAGTATCTGGCCGGTGGTAACAAAAGGACCCTCCTGGGTCACTGAAGACTGGCGGATGCCCACAGGTTTAAAACCTGGTGTCGACAAAGCCCTCTTGGAAGACAGGTACGAAGTACTAACTTGGGTGGAGAGTGGCCTCCTGAAAGAAACCCAGTGAACAAGGGGAGGGGAGAGAGTCGACCCTGTGATACGTCGAGCTGAGACCACAGGGTGAACTGTCTCCAGACGAGAAACATTTTCAAAATAATCCGAAGACTGAGTAGTCTGAACCTGACTAATTTTGAGGCCGGAAGAGTCTAGATGTTTCATGAAGGCCTCAAAAAGAGTTTGAGTGTCCAAAGAGGGGGGGGGGGGGGGGGGGGGGGGGGGGGGGGGGGGGGGGGTAGCCACCGAAACCAAAGAAGGAAGGGATACTGTTTCTGACACAGAGACCGGTTTAACCAGTGAAACCGGTTTGACTGAAGGAGTCTTGGAAGCTGTTTTTTAATTCGAAGATTTACCTTTGGAACTGGAAGAAGGAGTAGCTTTAATGAACCTACCAACTTCATCACGTTGAATGGAAGAAGAACTTTCCGAAACCGAGACCGAAGTTGAAAGCGAGGGAACAGTAGAAGTTTTGCCTGAGGATGAAACTGTAGGGCCTGGAGAAGCCATAATGGCCGCCCACACGAGAAAGAATGACAAAACGACCGGTCCCATTATCATTCAAAGAAACTGATAAAATGTCAAGAAAATTATAAACAAGGAATATTCTAACAGAATATTCAAGAAAATAAGAACAAACTTAGTCAAAATGTGAATGGAACAAACCCACCAAGCGTATGTTCTAAGCTCAAAAGTCAAAGGGGGCAGGTCCCAGGTCTGAACAGCAAGGCGAGAAAAATCAGAATGAAGTGTGTGCTAGGCCAAGGGACCACGCCCCCCGGATGTAAGGGGGACAACCGCCCCATATCCGGTGTACAGGTGATGGCCCTTGGCCACTTTCGTTTTACTATATACTATGGTATGGTTCCAAGTTGATTAAGGCTTATGCAATTGTTGTTGGTCAGTATGGTTAGAATAGATTGTCTGGTTTTAGGGGTCTCTAGCCAATTATTTTTAAACTACAGCCAACCGTTTTCGGAACATTGAGTACTTCCTTGACACAGGAAGTTTAAAATGTGCCTCACTGCACTCCTTGGGCGATGATGATGATGATGATTTGTGTGTGTGCACGCGCGTATGCGTGTGTTTGTGTGCATGCGTGCGTACGTGTGTGTGTGTGTGTGTGTGTGTGTGTGTGTGTGATTGTGCGATATGTGTGTGTGTGTGTGTGTGTGTGTGTGTGTGTGTGTGTGTGTGTGTATGTGTGTGTGTGCGTGCGTGTGCGCGTGTTTGTACAAGTGTATGTTTGAGTAAGTTTGTGTGCATTTCAGTGAGAATGTGTTTTCTGTGTGTTTGATGAAATGTGTGTGGGTATGTGTGTGTATGTCTGTGTGCAAGAACGCTGGCGGCCGAATAAGGACAATGAAGGAAAGCGATTGCAAGTTGACTTGCGATATATGGCTGCCGATTGTGTGAGGAAACATTTTCCTTCAGAAGAAATGTTCTTTCCATGTCTTAAGTTTCAAACAGATCCAGCCTTAGCTGGCCGAATCTCTTTCGGGCAAACGGGTGCTCGGCCGAAACGAGAAAAGCCAATTAGTGCTCTTTTCCTTTTCGCCCGAACAAACAACGAATCAATCGATCGCTGAACGGTGGGTTTTTGACCCGAACCGAACTGTGCGGAAGTGTACCTTTGACCCCAACGTCATAGCGAGGTTCAAAAGGCCTACTTCGGTAAACATGTAGGCTAGAAATTTCTGCATCTCGTCTATAGGGGAAGACGGGGTAAAAAGCGCATGGGCGGGTAAGAAGCCCACCCCGATTATCTCATGAAATGAAGCAAATTTCAGTCTCATTTTGCCCATGAGACGAGCCTTAATGTCTAGCATTCGTCTCATGGGCAAATTTGACTGAAATTTTCTTTATTTCATGAGATAATTGGGGTGGGCTTCTTACCCGCCCATGCGCTTTTTACCCCGTCTTCCCCTAGAAAGAAAATAACCGAGAAGTAACATTTTGTTTATTATTTTTCAAAAGGGGTAGTAATAGTATTTAATTATTTTCATATAATAAATGATGATATGATGATGATAGGCCTCTGATCAAGGGCGAATTTCTCTAGATAACGGTCGCCGC
>CM065687.1:43711577-43714077 GCA_017654935.2 Phymorhynchus buccinoides
CTCTCAGAGACAGAGAGAGAGAGAGAGAGAGAGAGAGAGATGAATGGAGATAGAGAGACAGACAGAGAGAGAGACAGACAGACAGACAGACAGAGAGAGACAGACAGACATAGTTTGGAAGCAGACAGAGAAGAGACAGACAGAGACAGACATAGACATTGACAGGAGTAAGACATGGAACAGACAGACAGACGAGAGAAAGACAGACAGAGACAGACAGATAACCTTGACAGAGGAGAGAGAGAGAGGCCTAGACAGACTGCAGAACTTGCAAATAGACAGACAGAGAGAGAGACCTGTAGACACTAGAGAGAGTACATTCCAGAGAGAGAGCCAGATGTTGATCAAGAGAGAGAGAGAGAGAGAGAGAGAGTGAGAGAGAGAGAGAGAGAGAGAGAGAGAGAGAGAGAGAGAGACAGACAGACAGACAGATAGACATAGAGACAGTAGGCGGTCAGAGAGATAGACAGAGACAGACAGACACAGAGACAGAGAGACAGACACAGCGACAGACAGAGACGGACAGAGAGACAGACAAAGAGACAGACAGAGAGAGACTAAGAGAGAGAAAACTTCAGACAGACAGAGAGACAGACAGAGAAACAGACAGACAGAGAGAGATAGACAGAGAGACAGACTGACAGACAGACAGAAGAGAGAGAGACAGACAGAGAGACAGACAGACAGAGAGACAGACAGAGAGAAAGACAGACAGACAGATAGACAGACAGGGAGATAGACAGAGAGACAGAAAGACAGAGACAGAGAGAGACAGAGAGATAGACAGAAAGACAGACAAAGAGACAGACAGAGAGACAGAGAAGAGACAGAGAGAGAGAGAGACAGACAGAGACAGAGAGACAGACAGAGAGACAGACAGAGAGACAGACACAGAGAGAGAGACAGACAGAGAGACAGATAGAGAGACAGAGAGACAGAGAGAGAGAGAGAGAGAGAGAGAGAGAGAGAGAGAGAGAGAGAGAGAGAGAGAGAGAGAGAGAGAGAGAGACAGACAGACACACACACACGAGCGCGCACACATAACTGAAGTACTAGTTTGATTGTCTCTCTCTCATCTGTCTGTCTGTCTGTCTCTTTATCTCTATCTCTCTCCCTCTCTCTCTGTCTCTCTCTCTCTCTCTCTCTGCACACACACACACACACACAAACCGATGTAAAATGTTAAAACGCGTGCATAAGGAACGCACACACCCTCTTTCTTTTACTATCAATAGAGCATAAACAGCACCCAATTAGAACCTACACATGGCGATCCCAACTTGCCTGCTGTGGCATCAGTTTTACTGTGTAGTTTACTGCTGGCTCGCGCAGTCTCTTCTCTTTACGTCGATTGTCCGGACTCTTCACTCTCACATACTTGTAACTAAACCTTCCTGCTGTCCATACTTGCAATACAAGACAATTCTGGAGTCAGTCTCCTCTTGTGTGGACGTCAGGTCAGGTCATCCAGTGTTTCTCTTTGTGTCTTTTCACCGTCTGCAGACATCAGTTTGTAAGCCACCCCTTCACAAATCAAGATGGTGTTCCTGCTTTGCAGTTTGGGAGCAAGAGAGTCTTGACGCCACACTAGAAGAAGGAGGTATAAAAACTGTGTCTTGTTTTCATTATTTGCCAGGAAGGCAGCCCAGTCAACAGGTCTTTTCATGCTGCCTCCCGACAAGAGGATTTTGTTACCACAACCTCTTCTTTTTCTTTCCATCGATTTAAGATGACAGGATCACCAGTTTTAGAGGATCATCAATTGCAAAAGGGTTAGCGAAGCTCTCATTGCCCTCATCACTCTGTCTTCACTCCTAATCACTTCTGATGGGCGCAGATCACAATGCTGCTCAATCATTTCACTGCCCCCTTATATGTCTGCCAGATCAAGTGTTGTCTGAAGGTACTTGATACGTTCATGTGTTGTTCTTACCCATCGATGATATGCCTGGTAGTTGGAGGTAAGACCAATAAGTCCAGCAGCTGTTCACCCACGACCTTTTGCGTGTTTCATAAATGTCTCTTCCATGGTCTTGTCAACAGCACATCTGTTTCCAGGAATCATAGACCGTTACATAAATACATAAATACATAAACAAGGTATACTTTGTTTGATTGGGCACATTGGTTTTGTGTAAAATACTACCATTTAAAATTTGAAATGATTTCTGTGGAATAGTTTATAATGTAATTGTGCAGACAAATTGCAAAGGACATGCATGATCGTAGGGGGAGTGGCAGGGGACTAATAAATGCACAAATTCAATTAGTTTGAATGACATCAGCAAATTACCCCCCAAAAGTATTAGTTGCCAAATATTTACAACCACTGAGTGTATTCCTCTATTTTTACTATTCCTCTTAAATTTTACGGTGGCCATTTTGAATATTACGCAATAATTCAAAATATCTAACATTTACAACGTGGCCTACAACGGATTTGGATTCAGCACCGTCAAATCATGCTGAATAGACACAAAAAACGAATATATATTTCAAA
>CM065687.1:43719077-43736577 GCA_017654935.2 Phymorhynchus buccinoides
ATTATACTGAGAGCAACTTTTTTTCTTCTTTAATTGTGTAATAAACAACGATCTTGACATTATGGCACAGTTCCATAGAAATTAAAATTTTTAATGACACAGTTGATCATTTAAGACTAACAGACGCATGGCGATCCTTCCACAAAGATGAAAAAACATTAACGTGGAACCGGGTTAACCCTTTTGTCGCCCGTCGCTTAGATTATTGTTTTGGTCGGAATCCTTGCTACCTGATTGTTATATGTGAACTGGTAAACTTTCCTCTTTCTGATCATAAAGCGCTTGAACTCAATAATACCAGTTTCTCTCGTGGATCTAGCTATTGGAAATTTGATAAGTTACTTTTAAAGGATGTTAGCTTTGTGGGGAAAATGAATAATTTATTTGACACACATTTAAGTGATTCTGTTTATTCTTCGGTATTGATACATGGGAACTCTGTAAAATGGAAATTCGTAATTTTTGCATTGAACATGGGAAAAGTCTATCCAATAAGAAAAGAGTGAAGAGGGCTCTCTGCAGGGTGGTAAGGAGGGAGGTGGTGAACAAAATGAAGGGGGAAGCCAACAGATGGGTGGTAAAGAACGGGTTGGGAAAGGTGGTGAAGGGAGTGCTGAGAAGGATGAAAGGGGTTCTTCGTATCGTGACGCAGCGTGTAGTAGTGGTGGGGTGGCGGGTGGAAGGAGGGGGTCTTCGGGGAGACAACTCGGATTACGTAGCTTCCTTGGAAACCAGACTAGTAACAATGGAAACCCTACAAGGCCTTCGCGAAATGCTAATAAAAAGAAATGAGACGGGCAAGACCGTTCAACTCCATGGACATTTCTAGCCTATAATGTGGAGAATTTGTATAATAAAATAAACGTTTCTTCCTTTGTTGAGTATATTAACTTATTTGATTTTGTGTGTAACAGAGACATTTGTTGATAAATCCTTTGATTATGATGGAATATTTTGTGACTTTCTCAAGTTTGTTGCTCCAGCTAAGAAATTATCTTATTTTGGCAGAAACTCTGGGGGAGTTTTGCTTCTTATTAAGAAACATTTAGAACGGTTTATAAAAGAAATAACTATTGATTGTGCTAATTCTGTAGCAGTTAAATTAGACAAGTGTGTGCTTGGAATTGATAAAGATGTAGTTTTAGTTGGTTGTTAGATTGTTCCAGAAGGTATAATACCACTGAATTAAAAGACGGTGTTGTCATATTAGAAGAAAGTTTACTTCAGGCTATTGGAGATGATGATGTTTACGTGATGATATGCGGCGACCTAAATGCCAGAACTAGTTCATACCAACCAAACAATGACGACATAGTAAACTTTGAACCTAGCATACATTTTTGCGGTGAGGCGGTAGAAGACTATATTAACAGAAGTTCAAAAGATGGCATTCTAAATAACTTTGGGAAATCTTTGCTAGATTTATGCTGTGTATTTAATCTGGATAACTGTGAGGGTGACAAGGAAGGGGAGTTTACTTTTGTCTCACCACAGGGGTGTAGTGTTATTGATTATTTTCTCGTTCCAGAACTTTTTTCTCATTGTTGCAATATGATTGTTGGAGATTGTCTTGAATCCTGGCATTTGCCCATAGAAATGTATTGGCAAAATGGTATGGATAAACATGAACAAAAGCAAGAACCTGTTGCTGAAGAAATAATAATTTGGTCTGTTGATAATGCACATATTTTTCAAAATGAACAGAATTCTAATGATTTTAGGAAAAAGCTTGATGAGGCATATCAGATGATGAATGTTGATGTAAACAAATGCGTTGGTATTTTTGTCCAAGCTTTATGTGGTGCTGCTGCATGTATGGTAATAATGGTTGGTGGGAGAAAGAAAGGTAAAGATGAATGGTTTGATGATGAATGTAATCGAAAGAAAAAGGAAGTAAGAAATTTACTTAAATCTTTCCAAAGGACTAAAACAAAAGCCAAAAAGAAAAGAAAAACATAAAAAATATGTCACAGAACGGTCAAATTATGTAACAATAAAACGAGAAAAGAAGCAATAATTTGATGAGGAAAAAATTAATAAATTAAGAGATTCCATTTATGACTCAAAACAGTTTTGGTCAACAATAAGAACTATTAACTATGACGTCCTAAGCTATAGTGATATCCCCCTTGACAAATGGTTCAAACACTTTAGTAGCATTTTTAATAGTTTTGATTTTGTAGACGGAAATGAAGAAATGAGTGTGGAACTAGAGACTGATGATGCTGTTGAACCACTATTTAATGATCCAATATCCAAAGAGGAAATTATTAATAGTATTAAAAAGATGAAATCTGGTAAAAGTGCAGGCCCTGACAAAATTGTGGGTGAAATGCTAAAACATTCTAATACATTAGTAATTGACTTTCTAGTAGTTTTATTTAACAATATTTTTTATGAAGGCATTTTTCCACATGACTGGGCTAAATCTATCATAATTCCGTTACATAAGAACGGCGACAAGCATATTGGGTAAAGTTTATACAAATATTTTAAACAAACGACTTACTAAATGGGCAGAAAAAAAAGAAAAAATTATGGAAGAACAAGCCGGTTTTTTAGATCAGGCTATAGTACTACTGACCACATTTTCACTCTATATTCAATAGTGCAGAAATACCTCCTCAGAAACAAGAAAATATATGTAGCATTTGTGGATTTCCGCAAAGCGTTTGATTCTGTCAATAGAAATTTGTTATGGAACATACTACGCAATGAGGGGGTAAATGGTAAAGTCTATAAAGCTCTGAGAAGTGCTTATGATTCTGTTATGGCTTGTGTCCGTGATAAAGGAAGGTACTCTGACATGTTTGAATGCCCGCGTGGTGTGAAACAGGGTTGTTTGCTAAGCCCACTTTTATTTTCATTTTTCATTAATGAGCTTGCAAGTGAAATAGTCAAAAAAGGTAAACATGGAATTCAGCTAATTTCAGGCGCAATAGAAATATTTTTACTCTTGTTTGCAGATGATGTAATTCTTTTATCAGACACTGTTGTAGGTTTACAAAACCAATTAGATACATTACAGACTGAAGCTGATAAACTTGACCTTGTAAATTTAGACAAAACCAATGTTATGGTATTTCGAAAAGTAAGTATTTCATTTGTCAGCACATGAAACGTGGTACTATGGAAACAGTGAAGTAAGTGTATCAAATTCATAAAAAATATTTAGGTTTTTTGTTTACTACTAAATTGAGTCTCCATAACGCTTGCACAGAATCTTGTAGGAAAGCTAAAAAAAAAAAAGGTACAATAGCAATTTTGAAATCTTTAAGAAAACTTAATTGTATTGACCACTATTTTTTGGAAAATGTTCGACTTGCAGATTGAACCAATTCTGATTTACAGTGCAGAGGTTTGGGGATTAAATAACAATATTGAAATTGAAAAAGTTCATACATATGCAATCAAACGATTCCTTTCAGTACCTCTACACTCCTCAAATAAAATGCTTTATGGTGAGTCCGGTCGCTACCCTTTATGCATTAGAACATGGGTAAAGTGCATTAAATACTGGCTGAGATTGCTTCAGCTCCCGCCTCAAAGACTGTGCAGGCAAGCTTATGATATGATGTTAAGTCAACTTGAATTTGGTAAACAAAACTGGGCATATTCAGTGAAAACATTATTGATTTCTCATGGTTTCGGAGTTGTTTGGATGTGTCAGGGAGTTGGTTATGAACAACATTTTCTAAATGAATTCAAAAATAGAATAATTGCATCATACAAGCAAGATTGGCATGCATCCTTGGAAGAGTCTAAAGAATATGGTTGGGTTTTTTCATTTAAGAACATTTTTGAAACAGAAAAATATATAAAACTTATTGATAACAAATGGTACAGGTTCAGTCTTGCTAGATTTAGATTAAGAGTTATAGGATTAAACGCATCTAAAAGATGGTACTCCGCTGATACATCCACTCAGCTCCCTTGCCCTATGTGATGAAGAGCACTTTTTGTTTAAATGTAAGGCCTACGATACTATTCGTGATAAATGTTTAGTTTTTGTGAGATGTAGGCATATTACAGGACCAAGGAATATAACCAGACTGCTGTCCACTGACAATGAAAAAGAAATTATTTCACTTGCCTGGAAACTCAGAAATACAAAAGCATCTGCTTTTGCCGCTTCAGTTATTAACACTTGAATGGTCGCCATATGATTGCTATGTCGAGTATGTCATTGAATACGCGTGAGTGAGTGAGTGTGTGTGTGTGTGTGTGTGTGTGTGTGTGTGTGCGTACGTGTGTGTGTGCGATCGGGCGTATGCGCACGCAGAGGTGAGCCTGCATGAGTGGTTGCATTTATGTGTGTGAAGTGTGGAAGTTTCAATTTACGCTGTTGTTTTGTTTGCGTAAATAGCTGCTTTGACTTGTTTATTATAATTGAATGACTGGCAGTCAATATGATGATCCTTTTTGTTTGTTATTTTCTTATAACTATACTTTTTTCCGCTTGCTTTGATTATTAGTTAATTTCAAATCACGTGTGGCAAGGGGTTGCCATGAAGATTGTATTGTCAATGGCAATTAAAACAGTCAAGTGTCTCTCTCTCTCTCTCTCTCTCTCTCTCTCTCTCTCTGATTTATTCTCTTTTATCTTTAACTCATTGTCTGTCTCTCGTGATTGCCTTGCCGTAAACTTGAAGAGTTTGACAAATTGACATGTTATTTATCTGCCAATTGTTTCTTTGATATCAGAACTGACTAGGAGTCAGAGGCTCTGACCATCGAACAGTTCTATATAAAATGTATATTTTCATTATTAGTGACAAGCTCAAGGGTACTCCCATACCTTGTACAATGGAAGTGACCACTAACGGACAAGCGGTCACTGCTGTTAAAAAGTACATTTGCTGTTAAAAAGTATTTAACAGCTATTAGTTTTGTCAAGAGTACTAATCATAAAAACTAAAAATGATCAATGGTCAGTGCTGCTGACCAGTGGTCACTGCTGCATAAAAGGTATATTTCATTATTTAACAGTGCATTTCTTTGTCAGGGGTAATACTATACCTTGTAAATGGAAATGACCATTGGTCAGTGCTACTGACCAGTGGTCACTGCTGCATAAAAGGTATTGTTCCTTATTTAACAGTGTATTACTTTGTCAGAGGTAATACTATGCCTTGTAAATGGAAATGACCATTGGTTAGAGCTACTGACCAGTGGTCACTGCTGCATAGAATGTATATTTTCATTATGCATCAGTTCATTACTTTGTCAAGGGTAATAGTATACTTTGTAAATGGAAACGGCCAGTGGTCAGTGCTACTGATCAGTGGTCACTGTTGCACAAAATGTATATTTTCGTTATTTGACAACGTATTATATTGTCACGTGTGCTACTATACCTTGTAAACAGAAATGGCCAGCGGTCAGTGCTAGTGACCAGTGGTCACTTCACTGACAAGGACACTTTGTCAAGGACACTACTATACGTTGTAAAAGGAAATGGCCAGTGGTCAGTGCTGCTGACCAGTGTCCACTGCTGCATGAAACGTATATTTTCATTATTTGACAGTGTATTACGTTGTCAAGGGTATTATAAAACGTTAATGGCAGCCGCCTAGCAGGCAGGGCTCCACGTCGCTCCTACAGTTTGACTTGTTTACATGTGTTTAAGTGCCGGAGTGTGTGTTTGATTGTGTATTATTTGTGTGCCATGGATCCATCATCACTTCTGTGGCTTTATGGGGCCCCCTTACCACACAGGTTTTTCTTTCTGTTGTTTTTAATGACAGCAAGAAACTCAATTCTGTCTCAGTGTAGGCCGACATTTTCGCTGGCCGGCCCTCCATCCCTTCACGTTGGACCTAGGCATTCCTTCACAGTGCCTTCGGAGCCTGGCAACCATTTCGCTGACTGTGGCCAACAGCTGGAGTCAATCGGCTCTCCCTACCGCTATTCACCCGACCAGCTGATCGCCTTAAAGACCACAGGCGCCCGCTTGGACCAACATGTTATTGCCTGTCTGAAAAACCTAGGCATAGGTGTCAACCTTCCCCGCAAACGTTCCTGTCGTGGTGGCAGAAGAAAACAGAAGAAGATCAACATCATCTGCGGTTCACCCTTCAACGATGTTAGTGCTGGCCCCACCACCCACCATGGCCCTGCACCACCCTCCATCCTCTGTGACCTCACTGACCTGCCTCATCCGTCCCGGGGCTCAAACCCATCCAACCTTATCACCATCCCACTCCAAAACGTGACCACTCTGCCCCGTCAGCTATCTATGTGTGTCTTTAACGCACGTTCTGTTGGCCCCTCCACCAAACGATCAGCCATATACGACTTCACCATTGACCGCGACGTGGACATCCTCCTGCTGACTGAGACCTGGCTTCGTCACTCGGGTGATGAGGCAAAGTGCCGTGACCTGACTCCCCCTGGCTATACGATGTTCTCCCTCCCCAGACAGCACAACACTAGTGTGACCCGAGGAGGTGGCATGGCCGTCATCCTCAAGGCCACCCTAGCTGAACACTGTGCCATAACAACGGACTTCCCTTTCCCTCATCTATCTTTTGAACTGGCCCAGATAACCCTGACCCTCCCGGACCAACGTGTGACCTTCTTCCTCCTCTACAGACCACCACCCAACAAGAAAAACAAACTGACTGTACCACTCTTCTTTGACGAACTGCCCGGCTTCCTCGACTGTGTGTACTTTACAAATAACAGTGTTATTGTGACTGGCGACTTCAACTTTCATGTAGATGACCCGTGTGATGGATATGCCCAAAAGATGTGCCAACAGTTAGATTTATTTAGTCTTAAGCAAAGTGTTAGAGACGCAACTCATACATGTGGACATATTTTAGATTTAGTTATTCATAGACATGATGATAATGTTGTTCTTTCTACTGATGTATGCCATGATCTTGTTTCTGACCATTATGCCATTGTGTGTAAACTAGCCTTACAAAAACCCACGCATAGTTCTAAATCTGTCTTTCGACGTCCGCTTAACAAAGTCAATCATGATAAATTAGCAAATGATATCGCGCAGTCCATAACGCCCACTATGTCAGTCTCTGAATTAAACAGCGAGCTCTCTGCTGTTTTAGACAAGCATGCGCCTGTGTCTGAAATCAAGCTCCGTGACGGAAAGCCCAGTCCGTGGTATAACTCTATTGCCGTGGAATTGCGCGCGCTCAAAGTCGAACGCAGACGCGCTGAGCGACAGGAAAGAAAAACCAGGCTCACAGTACACAAAGAAATCCACCGTACTGCTATAGATAGGATAGCCCAATTAGTTGATTCTGCTAAGACCGCGTTCTACTCCTCGCTCGTTACTGGCTCGAATACGTGTAAACAGCTGTTTAACAACATAAACTCTCTGCTCGGCAAAACCAAACCAGCTGTTCTTCCAACCATTTCTGATGCAAGTCTATTACCTAACATGTTTGCTGATTTCTTTAGGAATAAAATTATAGCTATCCGTAATAGCTTTCAGTCTGTCCAGCAGTTGGACAATCCTGCCACCATTTTCGAAGGTATCCCTGTCCTAACTTTCACCCCTGTTTCCCAGGACTTTTTTAAACGACTTATACTACGGACCACGCCCAAAACCTGTGCCCACCAAGTTTCTGTTTCAACACATCAATCTTGTTCTGCCAACTATAACCAATATAATGAACAAGTCACTCTCTTCTGGTATCTTTCCCTCGGAATTCAAGACTGCTATCATAAAACCTCTGCTCAAAAAAAAACAACCTTGACCCCAACGAACTGAAAAACTATCGACCCATCTCAAATCTCCCTTATCTTTCTAAACTTCTTGAAAGGCTTGTGCTTCATCAACTTTTCTCCCATCTGACCACCCACAATCTTCTCAGTCCTCATCAGTCAGCCTATAGGCCTGGGCACAGCACAGAGACAGTCCTGTTGCGAATTCTGAACGATTTACTTCTCTCTCTAGACGAAGACAAAGTTTCGGTTCTCCTGCTCCTTGATCTTTCGGCTGCCTTCGATACAATCGATCATGACATGCTTATTTCTCGTCTCGAACAAAATTTTGGAATCACTGGAAATGTCCTCAAATGGTTTCGTTCCTATCTTCATGAAAGAAAACAAATAGTTGTAGTAAATGAAAACAAATCTTCTGAGTCAGTTCTTGATTTTGGCGTCCCACAAGGCTCCGTGTTAGGACCAATTTTGTTCATTCTGTATACCACCCCATTGACCCCCCTCATAGCGAAACACTCTGTCCGTCATGAAATGTATGCCGATGATACTCAACTCAATCATCATGCTTCACCGCTAGCTCACGACCAGCTTATTCACACTCTTCAAGACTGTGTCACTGAAGTGAAAACATGGATGTCAAACAATAAACTTAAGCTAAACGATGACAAGACTGAAGCACTTAGAGTGCTTCCCCCATCTGTTGACTCTAGCTCTCTGCCCTCCACCATTGCCCTTGGAGATTCCAACATCCATTTTTCTGAACATATTCGCAACCTTGGTGCTTTCTTGGATGAAGACCTTTCCATGCAACATCATATCACTAAGATCTGCCAGGCTGCATACATCGAACTCAGGCGAATCAGCTCTATACGCCCCTTTCTCACGACCGAGGCAACCAAAACGCTAGTCAGTTCATACATTTTGTCTAGATTAGATTACTGCAACTCCCTTCTACTTGGTTGCCCACAGGCGCTTCTCAAACCCTTACAACAACTTAAAAACTCTGCTGCTAGAATGGTCTTCAAAGCCAAGCGTCTTCAAGTGTTCAACACACATCACCTCTACTTAAAGAGTTACATTGGCTACCCGTTCAACAAAGAATAAACTACAAAGCTGCCTGTCTCTGCTATCAGATCATATCAGGAACAGCACCGCAATACCTCTCTGAGCTTCTTGAAATTTACGTTCCATCTCGATCTCTCCGCTCAGCAAATGACAATAGGATCTTTCGAATACCAAAATTTAAACGTGATAGGCACGGTGGTAGAGCTTTTACATCATCAGCAGTCAAACTCTGGAATTCATTGCCTTCTGCTGTCAGACATAGTCAATCTTTAGCATCGTTCAAAACAAACCTGAAAACCCATCTGTTCCGGCAGTCTTTCCAATAACACCCCCATCTCCATGTGCACGTGTGCGTGTGTGTGTGTGTGTGTGTGTGTGTGTGTGTGTGTGTGTGTGTGTGTGATTGTGCGATGTGTGTGTGTGTGTGTGTGTGTGTGTGTGTGTGTGTGTGTGTGTGTGTGTGTGTGTGCGTGCGTGTGCGCGATGTATGTCCGTATGTTTGTATGTATGTAATTTGTGTGTGTGTATGTGTATGTATGTACTTTGTGAGCGTGTGCGCGAATGTGAGTGTGCGTGCGCCCACGGCCGCACTTCCAAGCAGGTGTGTGTGTGTGTGTGTGTGAGTGTGTTGTGTGTGTTCTGTGTGGGTATATCTGCTTGCATGTGTATGAGTGTATGCGTGCGCAGGAGAGATTGTGTTCACTAGAGGGGGGGGGGGGAGAGGAGTGTGTGTGAGTATGTGTCTGTGAGTGTGAGTACACGTGAGTGCTTTGTGTATGTGAGTGCGCGTGTGTGTATGTGCGTGTGCGCGTGTTTGTACAAGTGTATGCTTGAGTAAGTTTGTGTGCGCTTCAGTGAGAATGTGTTTTCTGTCTGTTTGATGAAATGTGTGTGGGTATGTTTGTGTGCAAGAACGCGTTCACGCTCGTGCGTGCACGTACGTGCGTGTGCGTCTGTTTTGCGTGTGTGAGTGTTTCAATACTGATTGTAAAGCGCTTTGTGCTCGATAAAAAGCGCTATATAAATATCCGTTTATTATTATTATTATTATTATTCCTTGTAAATGGAAATGACCAGTGGTCAGTGTTACTGACCAGCGGTCACTGCTGTTTAAGATGCATCTTAGAAAATAGTTTTTCTTCAAACCCCCCAACAAAACATTTTACATAAAACAACTGGAAAGAAACATTTTAAAGTTTTAAGTTTACATAAAAAACCGGATTCTAGATAGACTAGTATTGGATTAACCTGAGAGAGAGAGAGAGAGAGAGAGAGAGAGAGAGAGAGAGAGAGAGAGAGAGAGAGAGAGAGAGAGAGAGAGAGAGAGAGAGAGAAGAGAGAGAGAGAGAGAGAGAGAGAGGAGAGAGAGAGAGAGAGAGAGAGAGAGAGAGAGAGAGAGAGAGAGAGAGAGAGAGAGAGAGAGAGAGAGAGAGAGAGAGAGAGAGAGAGAGAGAGAATGAACTTTTCTACAATAATTTTTGTTTTGGACAATCCAATCTGGTAGATCTTTATTTGTCATCATTTTTGCTTAAGTGATGTTACTGTCCATCTTCAATTTTATCATTGCATCACAAGTCATTTACGTCTTTACGTCATGTGTGTCACTATGTCATATCTATTTTTAGCACTGGACAACGGGTTGAACCCGAAACGTCGTGATTTGTTTTGCTCTGGGTTTTTTATTATTAAAGGGGATACGCGGCGTTTACTTCCCACGATGACATAGCCCAAGATGAGAAGTCACGAAAACGGGTGAATCGTTCAAAAAATATGTACAGATTAAAGAATAGTATGATCAGACTCAGAAGAGTTTACTTAACACTTCCTGAGGTAGGGACCTCAAAACATTTCAGTCTTTCATTGTTTATTTACTATTTTAAAATATGGTATAAATGCAGACGAAAACGCAGCTCCGGCAACGAAAGAGAGGCCCACAGTTAATGCTTCTTCAACAAATCGAGTTGTAAAAAATAAACTTAGTGCACGCATATCTTCAATTACTACAAATTCTGCTTCTTGTACCTTTAACTTTGTAAAATCAACATGTTACTATTATTTTATTACACATCGTTTTTATTTTAACATTGAGTAGAAAAAGAGGGGGGAGGGAGGTGTAGTTGAGAAAGTGGAGATGCGCGGGCCACCTTGTCACACCTTCTATAAGGTACATCCTGGGGGGGGGGGGGGGGGGGGGGGGGGGATTCCTTTCACGGCCTACCTTGCTTTCTAACACTCAAACATACTATTCACGGTACGTCATTCGGGGGGGGGGGGGGGGGGGGGGGGGCGGAAACCCTGGACGCGTAGCAAATGATTCGCAAGGGGGTTGGGTGTGTGGGTGTGGGGGGGGGGGGGAGTCCGCAGGGAGTTCAGGGAGCTGTATAGGACCTGGGCTAATGTGTAGTGCCCTGTGGGAGCCCAGGGGGCAAAGTCCCTAGCAATTGTGCAATTTAGAGATTATTAAAGCAAAGATTGAGTCATTTTACCCTTGTAGAAGATACATGCTTGGGGAAAAGGGGGGGTTCCAGAAACACTGGAACCCCCCATCAGATCCGCCCTTGCACACACACACACGCGCGCGCACACACACACACACACCGTCGCCATCGTGAATAGAGTATAGTAAGTGTATTCGCGATTAGCGACGCACACACACACACAACGGTATAGATCTAGGCATGTAGGAATACAGGCAGGCCTATCAATATCATGTGGCTTGTCCCCCTAATACATTCACCCCCGTTCGTGATGAAGAACAACAACAAATAACAAGTAGACTAGAACACTGCTGGGTCAAATAATTCCCATGATTTGTCTGTGTTAAATTGTTTCACGGCACCTGTGTGTAGTAGATGATACATTCATTCTTTTGAGCGCAATGAAAAATGACCGTCTCTTCTACTGTCAGTTTATTTGCACAGGGGGCGACAGACTTTTATAAGTGTACGTCACGAAAACATCCTGGTATTACGTCATTTTCCAGTGCACAACTGACATCAACTGATATTGAACGTTTCACAATCTATTCTCAAAGTTAGGAGTTGACCAGAAGAGAAGCGGACACACCCGTCAGCAACTTCCGCCTATGGCGGATCGTAACGAGAGTGACCGTAACGATAGTGACAAAATGCATGAAAAAAATATATTTCTCTTTGTAGGGTAGACAAGTGAAAAATGCTTAGATCTAAATTGAAAGTAATCCTGAGGACCGTTCCTCTGAATCTATTCACGTTTTTATCTGAATCGTTTTTAGCATAGAAATTAGCGTAACGGAAAGTGCCTTACTCGGATCAGAAAAACGGACCTAAAATGCTCAAAAGATTTAAGCGTTCCAGTTTCACATTCAGTCGTTGAGAGGAGAAGTGATGTAAATCTTTGCAAAGTCTTAACATTGAAAAATAGACTAGTCATTAGCTATTGAGGAAAACGGGTCTTCGTAACGATAGTGACATAATTCTGACGGACATTGAAATTTGGTGCTTCAAAGTGCCGTCAAAATGCAGACAATTTTTTATCAAAGGCATACTCATCAGTTTTCCGACGTACACGTTAATTACATTATTTTTCATATTATTTTGGCATCAAATACTTTCACTTTGCTTGCTGAGATGTCTTCAAAATTTCAGTGCACATCAAAAGACACGCATTTTGGGGCACCCCTTGTGTTCAGAGTGCGTAATGTTTGTGTGAAAATGAAGAAATAAAAACTTATTTTTGTGTGCAATTTACAGGAAGCATATCAAATTCTTCATTAATTTGTAGCGACTACAAATTTGCGGTCAATAACATCTCCCAGATTTTTTTAATTTGTTGACACATTTTTCGGCCTTTTTTGAAAAACGCTTCTTTACACCACAGACAGAATTTCGCAACTTGACTAATGTAGTGACAATCACAATTTGAAAGGCCGAATCGTCTGAATATTTTATTTTCAGTACCTCTAATAATAATAATAATAATAATGACAGCTTATATAGCGCTTATTCTCCTTACGGGGCTCTAAGCGCTTCACAAAAAAGTTAAAAATCTGAGCAGAAACAACAACAAAACAACGCACTTATCATAAGGAACAACCCGAAACGAAATAACAATAACTACATTTACCCCCCCCCCCCCCCCCCCTTCACACTCCCCTAGAATCCAAACCATTACAAATAGCGTTTTCCACGTAAAAGGCATTTTCTCCCCCCCCCCCCCCCCCCCCCCCCCCCCCCCCCCCCCATCCCCCCCCCCCACAAGCTCGGACCCGCTCCCGCTGCATTCACCATCCCCCTTCATAGACCTCAAGCTTTGTAGATATCCCAGCACGCACGCATGTATGCACACACACACGCGCGCTCGTGCGCGCATGTGCAGAGGGACAAATACCCCTAACACGGACGCACGCACGCGCACACGCACACGCACACACACACACACACGCACGCACGCACGCATGCAGCTCGTCCTGAAGAAACATTATTATTGAAGAAAAATTATAGCATTACTATAATTATAACGACAGGATAGAGGTGTTTATTTGAGCTGAAAGAGATGGGTTTTTGTGGAGGATTTCAAAGAGCTGACAGACTGGGAATGGCGGACATTGAGAGGTAAGTTGTTCCAGAGAGAAGGGCCTTGTAAGGCAAAAGCTCGCTGACCAAAGGATTTGGTTCTGACTGTCGGAATGCGCAAGAGACGGGTATCTGCAGAAGAGCGGAGCTGACGGGATGGGAGGTAGGCATGAAGAATGTCTCTACAGTTGTAAAAAGAACAGGAGAGAGAACAGTACCCTGAGGAGCACCAGTTGAAGTAGAGAGTGGCGATGAGAGCACTGACTGACTGGCTTCTATTGAGTAGAAAGTTAACGAGCCAGAGGGTCAATTTAGGATCAGCATGAAAGTCTAACAACTTCAGAGCTAAAATAAGCTAAAAATCGATAAAAAAAATAATACGAACGAAAGACTTTGAATCGTTTAAGTGAATAAAAGCGTTGTGAAGTAGGGTTAGAATAGTATCATCAATGCTCCTGTGCGACTTATAAGCAAACTGAATGCTGGCTGGTAAAGGTTAGAAGATGCCGGAGGACAATTCTTTCAAACTATAGAGGCCACAGGGCGATAGTCATTCAGAACAACGGGGTTTTTTCTTGGGCACAGGGCAAATGTTGTAGTTTTGTGGAGACGGGGACAGTGACCTCAAGCTGACCTACTTTTTGTAGATCTCCCAGCACAACAATACAAACACAGGGATACATAGAGACGAAATTGGTGTCCCCCTTATTGTGCCCCCGTCTCTGTGTGTCCCCCTGATTGTGCCCCCGTCTTTGTATGCCCCCGTCTCTATGGGGACAGTGCAGGTTTTGAGAGACCAGTTAAAAATAGAATTGAAGACACCACTTAGTTCAGAGGCACAAGTCTTCAACAGTGTCTGTATGTCCCCGTCTCTATGTGTCACCCTCGTTGTGTCCCCGTCTCTGTGTGTCCCCCTATCATGTCCCCGTTCCTATGTGTCACCCTCGTTGTGTCCCCGTCTCTGTGTGTTCCCCTGATTGTGCCTGTCTCTATAGGTCACCGTCTCTATGCGTCACCCTCATTGTGTCCCCGTCTCTGTGTGTCCCCTTTATTGTGCCCCCGTCTCTGTGTGTCCCCCTGATTGTGCCTGTCTCTATAGGTACCCGTCTCTATGCGTCATCCTCATTGTGTCCCCGTCTCTGTGTGTCCCCCTGGCCTTATTGTGCCCCCGTCTATGTGTGTCCCCCCTGATTGTGCCCCCGTCTTTGTATGCCCCCGTCTCTATGTGTCACCCTCATTGCTCCCCCGTCTCTATGTGTCACCCGTCATTATGCCCCCGTCTCTGTATGTCTCCGTCTCTATGTGTCACCCTCATTGTGCCCCCTACTCTATGTGTCACCCGTCATTATGCCCCCGTCTCTATGTGTCACCCTCATTGTGCCCCCGTCTCTATGTGTCACCCGTCATTATGCCCCCGTCTCTGTATGCCCCCGTCTCTATGTGTCACCCTCATTGTGCCCCCGTCTCTATGTGTCCCCCGTCATTATGCCCCCGTCTCTGTATGTCTCCGTCACTATGTGTCAACCTTAGTGTGCCCCCGTTTCCTTAAAGTAAGGGTTAGGGTTAGGGATAAGGTTAGGGGTAAAATTAGTGCTTGTGTCAGGAATTGGGTACGTAAAGGATAGGGTTAGGAAAAGCTAAGACAGAGATGTAAAACAGGGACGCATAGGCACGGGGACATAATATAGGGACGGGAACACACAGAGACACAGAGGTGTCTCAGTCTCAGTCTCAGTCTGAGTGCCATAAGCCATTATACCAAAAATAATACAAAGACAAATGTAGGGACGGGGACACATAAAGACGGGGATACATAGAGACGAAATTGGTGACACACAAAGACACATGGAGACGGGGACGCATAGAGACGGGGACGCATCACTGGACCTGACTTCCTTCTGTGGCCATTCAGTCAGGAAAGATGTGTATTTTTTTAATTTAGTGTTTACCGTCTTCTTGACCCGAGGGGTACATATGGGACATTGTTAACTATACGTATCCCCCATACATACAGGAAAGATGTCCCACACTGACTGGCTTTTATTGGTTGCTTGCCATATTGATTTCTCTGCCTCGTGTTATTTGGCCAGCTTTCCACAGAGAAGAAAATTAATGTAAAAATAATAATAAAATGTCCAGGGTCTGACAGACATATCTGGCTTTAAATTAATAGCATCGTTATTGTTACCATATTTCTTGGTTTCTTATCATCAATGTCTTGGTTTATCTTCAGCAACATTTTGAATTTTAAGGAATAACAGTTACTGTAAAAATTGTAAAAAATAAAAAATAAAAAATTCAAAGCTAATATAGCGTCAAATGTCTTCCACATGACCAAGCTGTCAATGAAAATAATACAGATGCGTACTTACATTTGTACCCGTCTTTAAAAAATCAGACGATATACTTGCGCAAATATTTCGTTTCACAAACGCACAGACCCGCACCCGCGCGTTCCGAAAGAGAGAGACAGAGACAGAGAGAGACAGACAGACAGACAGACAGACAGACATAGACAGAGAGAGAGACAGAGAAAGATAGAGAAGGGCAGGTAAGAGGGATGGGAGAGGGCAAATAGGACCAAAAATCTCTGGAAGCTGATCACTCATACACCAAATTGCTATTGACAATGCACGCCCAATCAGTAGAATATAATAAACTGATAACTGAATAGGCACATTGAGCCAGCATAATGCATAATAACCTCAGATAGCAACGAAAGATGTGCGTTAGATAATCAAATTGTTCATACTTAAAACAAACAAAAAAACGTTTGCGCAAAACTGGTTTTGTCTAAATGTTACAGTTTGTCAGAAATAAGTGGAATGTCTTGACAGGTTTTCTTTGTCGATAGCTGCAAACCAGATTAAAACAATAACAAATCCATTAAGGTCAAACTTCAAGGTCAAGGTCAGCACGCCAATAATTTATGCTCGGATGTCTTAATATAATCTACGTCACACACCACGACACACAATCTGAAGCGCTTCTGTCAAGTAAAAAGGTGGGAAATATGGCTTAAAACCCCATTTTTAGACCCGAATCACTTCGAACCACCGATCTCCTTGACCTTGACCTCGACTTTGATTGCTTTACCATATCAGATTTGCCATACACCACCAATGCACATACATGCCCAATTTGAAGACTCTAAGTCCAACAGTGTAGAAGTTATGGCCTTTTACAGATTTTACGTTTTCAAGGTCAAGGTCACGATTGCGCTAACTTATGCGCGGATACCTTCCTTCTCTTAGTGACACACCACCACACACAATTTGAAGCGATTTTGTCAAGCGGTTCGGGAGAAAACGCGGCCGGAAACACGCACGCACGCACGCACGCACGCACGCACGGACGGACGGACGGACGGATGAAACAAAAACATCCGTCCGGGGTGGGGGGTGGGCAGAATGGAGAAAGTGATTTCAGTGCCAGTGAAGAACTTTGGGAGAAAGCTTTCCATCGATTTCTCATTCATGCCACTCAATGCGTTAAATAAGTTTCTTCTCTGAGTGTTTTGGGAGTGAGAAAGAGAGAGAATGAGAGTGAGAGAGAGAGATAGAGAGAGAAAGACAGACAGACAGACAGACAGACAGACAGAGAGTGAGAGACAGAGACAGAGAGAGTGAGAGAGAGGGAAAGAGAGAGAGAGACAGACAGAGACAGAGAGAGAAAGAAAGAGAGAGAGAGAGAGAGAGACAGAGAGAGTGAGAGAGAAAGAGAGAGAGAGAGAAAGAGACAGCCAGACAGACAGAGACAGTGAGAGAGAGAGAGAGAGAGAGAGAGAGAGAGAGAGAGAGAGAGAGAGAGAGAGAGAGAGAGAGAGAGAGAGAGAGAGAGAGAGAGAGAGAGAGAGAGAGAGAGAGAGAGAGAGAGAGAGAGAGAGAGAGAGAGAGAGAGAGAGAGACAGACAGAGAGACAGAGAGAGACAGAGAGAGAGAGAGAGAGAGAGAGAGAGAGAGAGAGAGAGAGAGAGAGAGAGAGAGAGAGAGAGAGAGAGAGAGAGAGAGACGCTGACAGACGGACAAACAGAGAGACAGACAAACTGACAGACAGGGACGCGTTTAACGATTAATTAACTCAAACCATAAACAAGAAGACGAACAATGAAATTAGAAGAAACTCAATTGTAAAAATTGAAACACGCCTACCACGAGAGAGAGAGAGAGAGAGAGAGAGAGAGAGAG
>CM065687.1:43737077-43792077 GCA_017654935.2 Phymorhynchus buccinoides
ACTATATCAGGATTAATGGTGAACAAACATAAATCTGAGGCAATCTTGGGTGCTTTAAACATCGACAGGACAAATATTTTGATTTTAAGTGGACTAATAAGTTAAAAAATTTGGGGGTAATATTCAGTAATGATAAATGTGCATCAATTCTTGAAGAAAACTGGTTGAGTAGAATCGAAAAGTGTAAACGAATTATTTCGTCATGGGAAAGAAGAAATCTTAGCATAATGGGCAAGATATGCATTGTGAAAACATTCTTAATATCACAGTGGACTTATATTATGAAAGCAATACATATTCCTGAACAGGTTGTTAGTGAGGTAAACAGGCTATTTTATCGATTTATATGGAGAAAACGGGACAGCAACCGCAAAGCCTTTGAGAAGGTCAAAAGAGTAGTGATGTGCTGTGACACAGAGAAGGGAGGCCTAAAAATTATAGATCTTAAAAATCTGCAAACTGCATGTTTGCTACATTGGGTAGTTGAAATGCGTAGGAATACAGATAAAAAATGGTCATTTATTGCAAGGCGCTTCTTTACTTATTTTGGTGAACAATGCGTTTGCTTTGACGCTGCTATCTCTCGTAAGCTTTTTAAAGGTTTGGAGACAGTAAAATCAAAGTGTTGGTATTTTGTGCTGGCTTCTTGGTTAGACAACAATGTGTTGCCGGCAGAGCAATTTTCTAATTGTCTGTGGAATAACAAATCCATAACTTATCGGGGAAATGCATTGTTTTTCCTTAATTGGGTTAAGGCTGATATTTTTGTTGTTCAGGACGTATTAAATGACCACGGTGTATGTTTATCTTTTAATGAAATATGCACTAAGGTGGGAGATTCCCCCAGCCGTCAGTTAGAATACAATGTAGTATGCTCAGCTGTTAATGCCTATCTATCTGCTTATCAGTACGAAAATGCAATAGACAGTCATAGCATGGATACACCTTGGTTTTGTGGTAAAAGAGTAACCACAGTTAAGGAATTTAGAAAGCAGCTAATGGAAAAAAAATGTGTGCAGCCATGTTGTGTTGCTTTCTGGAAACATAAGTTTAATATTGATATAACTTCAGACGTTTGGTCGTTAGCTAAATTTTCAACTAAGGAGATCCGACTTCAAGTCTTACATTGGAAGATCATGCATAACATATATGCCACTAATATTTTGTTACACAAAATGAAAATTAGGGATGACAGTAACTGTAGTTACTGTACAGATGTACTGGATGTTATTGAGCATTTCTTTTACGAGTGCCCAAAAGTCACTGGGTTTTGGAAGTATATTGAAAGTTATACTTTTACATATTTGGACTTTCGCATAAAACTAGATACAAAGATTGTTTTGTTTTGGGTTACTAACCCCAGTGTAAAGCAAACTAAAGTTAAACAGGTTAATCATATTCTGCTTATCGGTAAAATGAGCATAAGCATATTTAAAAAGACTAATTCGAAGCTGCCTATAAGGGAAATATTTGATAATAATATTAGAATAAGATCTTTGTATAATTGTTAAATATCCAAAGTAGTATAAGATTATCATGTTAAATGCACAGACGATAAAACTATTCTAGCACACAGACATGTACACATATACACACACAAGCACCTACATGGACATGCACGCACACATAAAGGTTCTAACATGCAGACACACACAAACATACAAGCGCATTCTCAATGCAACATGATTGTCTCCCTTTCCGTCACGCACTCTGCTTCCCTTGTTCCCTTTCGCTTTAATTTTTCGTTTTTGGAGCAGGAGACAGCGATCAGGGTGGTGACCGTTGGGAAGTTTGTGTCCCATATTTTATTTTATTTTGTTGTTGTTGTTGTTGCTGTTGTTGTTTATATTCTACTCCACGCAGTCGCACGCAGGGGACGAACGAGTCATAATGCATTACACACTAGGTCCGACAAAACCCCAGACACTTGTGTACCATGAAAAACATTAAACGTTAGTAATAATTGTACATTGTAGTAATTCATACAAACCCACATGTAAATGCGAGTAAGTGTGAGAGAAGGAAAACATGTTTGGGGGAAAAAGAAAAAAAGAAAAAAAAAGGAAAAAAAAGAAAAAAAAGAAAAGAATGAGCCACCCCCAAAAAAAGAAGAAGAAAAAAGAGAAAAAAAAGGGAAAAAAAAGAATAAAGATGGAAAAAAAACAAAGAAAAAAGGCGGGGACAGTGGAGGGTTTAAAAAAACAACAACAAAAACTTGGCATGGAGGTACTTTCCCTTATGGCCGTTCTGCTGATGGCGTACCAATGAAGGTCAAGGTCAAGGTCAGGGAGATCGGTATGCCTTGAAAGTGGTAGGGGTCTAATAATTGGGGTTTTCTGTCCCACGCATATCTCCCGAACCGCTTCACCGAATCGTTTCCAATTTTGTGTGGTGGCGTGTCACCATGAGAGGAAGGCATCCGCGCATAAATTATTGCCGTTGTGACCTTCACCTTGGTGTATGACCTTGAAAACCGAAAATATTTAAGGGGCTATAACGTCCACACCGTTGGTCTTAGGGACTTCAAACTTGGCATGTAGGTACTTTGGCTTACGGTTGTTCTGATGATTGCATACCGATCAAGGTCATGGAGATCGGTAGACCTTGAAAGTAGTAGGGGTCTAAAAATTGGGTTTTCAGCCACAAAAGTAAAAATATGATATTTCACGGACCAGGCGAAACCGGTACTCAGCGTTACCGGTACTTGGCGTTACCTGTACTAGGCGTTACCGGTACTAGGCGTTACCGGTACGGGGCGTTGCGCTAGTAGGGATAAAAAGTCAAGGTAAAAAACACTTCGGTAAAGGTCAATATGAGCCTCGTTTTTCAGTCTTATAGGGGGGTCCTATTACATAATGGCCTTTATCATGACTGCGATTTATTATTCCAGAAAGATAATTAGCTCAAAAGGTTAATAAAATACAGCTTAATGTTTGGTAAGAAAGGCAAATAACGAAACATCGACAGGAAGAATGTTATTGTCTCATACACATTCCTAGCTAATGTTCGTCCCAACGTCCTGCCAAGCATGCCCACCAACATTGTTGAAGCTCAACAACAACAAATCGTGATGACATCGGACAGTGTAGGAGATGGAAGGTGGGGAAGAGGGTGATCAGACTGGGAAGAGTATAGAGTTAGAAAATAATTGTAAACAGAAAAGGGGCGAAGAGACAAGATGGAGAGACTTGGAGAGAGAGGACGGGGAAAGAGAGGAGTTGAGGGTAAAGAGATGGAAGAAGAGGGAGGGTGAAGGTGGGATAGAGAACGGAGGTAATAGAGGGGAGCAGCAACAATGGAAGGAGAGAGGAGGGGCACACACACACATTATATTAATGTAATGCAAGTGATCAATAGAAAATAAACCGATAAGTACTGTGGAATAGCCAGAACACAAAATAAATAGATAATGAAATGGCAGAAACAAATTGATTAATAAAAGACATAAACAAATGCATGAATAAAAAAAATGAATCAATAAACAAATATTGTTTAAATGAATTAAATTAAATCAATAACGTCAGAACAGAATTAAAACTGTAGAGGGGGTAGGGGGTAGGGTGTAATGTTCTCTAATTCTTAAAATTAATATATAACAAAAAACACTGATAAAATAGCGCGATATTTCGGTTTATTTTTTCAACCTTCGACGGGCAAAGCACCAGGGCAACTAAAACAGCCTTTAAAATACAGTGGTACACACACAAAAACCCAAAACATTATGATGAAAACTCATGAAAGGGAGCACGGAGCAAACAAGCAAGGAAGGCGAGTTTTGCACGAGCTCTTCAAAATAAAAATATCACTGTGATTAAAAGCTAACCTACAAAACCAGAATTGGTAAGAGATCGTGTTCAATACATTTGTATCTAGGTCTTAAGCCGGCGACAGACTATGCGACTGCCTCATATGACTCGATCAGGTCGTGACGTAGATCAAATTTTGTTTCCCGCACAGAAGAGGTCACAAGCCATCAGACTCGATCAGTGAAATTTAGAACCCGCCCTATTCGGCCCTGTCACCTGACTGGGCCCGACTGATCGAGAAGGATGGTATGCAAATGAGGTGAAACGTCACGACCTGATCGAGTCACATGAGGCAGTCACATAGTCTGTCGCCGGCTTTACATATCTTAAAATTGTACTTTTTCTTTCATACAATTACAAGATATTCTGTTTTTTATTTTATATTGATTAGCCTGTTGCCTTTTTCAACCAGAAATGTTAAATTTTTCATGCAAAGTATCCACAGCAAATAAAATTCATAAAATTCTCAAGAATCAAGAGCAAAGGCCATTTTCGCAAGCGCGCACACGCACGCGCACACACAAACATAACACCTGTTGTCTGGGCCTCTGGAAGGTTATAAAAAAAATGCCATGTGATGAAGTAACTAGGTTAAAAAAAAAGTAACCCAGAACACAGATACAATTATATCTTATTCACCTTTGCATAGAGCACAGATTTATAACCTTTCAACTGGTATAAGACGAAGATTGATTTACTACTATATCATTTTAGTAATATAATTAATTAAAAAAATGATTTTTTTAAAAACAGGTATCAATGTACTGCAATATAATATTTTATGAAACTATCATTTAGGATCCAAGAAGAGTGTGTTGGGCATTTTTTTCTGGTTATTTTATAGGAACAAAAATGTGTCTATTGATGAAGATGCCTTGATGCAGTGGTAATGTCATGGACTAATGGCTGGGAGGTCCCGGGTTCGAGATCCATCAGAGGCAATGTTTTTTTCGGTTCTTGCCAGAGTGAGTTTGGTATGGGAATAATGAAACAACACAGTCCATCTTCATCAACTTGATGGATGCGATACTGAGAGTGAGAGAGATGCTCTACTTTGTTTATTAAGGTATTAAGGGCATGGTTTACGTCGGGGTATCATTATGAAAGGAAGCATAGAATATGGCCCTGTCATGTAGTCTCAGACTAATAAGGAACTTCATTTTTTTGGTCTTGCATACCCTGCTGTTATGGTGACCAGTTTTGATTTCAAATTTGGTGCATCAAAGTCATGGGAGTCAGTCGGTGGACAGACGTGTTGGGGCTCACGGTAGTTCTGCGACTAAGACATTATTGTCGTCAGTAGGGGGCTTAGTGGGTGGTTTCCTGTGTATGTTAGCTCAAAACAGGCTCCACTGAACTCCACCGAAGTGACTCAGCAGCAGTGCAATGTCTCCTCTGGTGGTCGCCTCCTGACAGCCTAACATAGATTTTCTCCCTTTGGACGGCTGATTTCGGATTCTGCGACCTGACAAACCAGGGTGTGGTTGTGAGTTGGGACTTGGAATGAACAGCGTTGGATGAACAGACGTGGCCAGAACAGTAGATTGGACAGCAAAAAAAGTGTCTACTGTACATGGGTACAACATTAAATTATATCCCTTTGTACTTCTTTTTAACATTTTATGATTTTGCTAATTTTGTATCTGTTTGATTATTATTATAATAAATTATTCACACACAACAAGATTAAAAACCTGTCAATGCTGTCACTAAACCGACTTAAATTAGCATATTTTTTTTTTTTAATATAATGTTTAAAAAAAAAAAGTGGTGACTGGTGCTTACTTGCTTGCTTTGCTGGAACCTCCCCGGCATCATTTACACCCTTTCTTTGTGGTCCACTGCAGTCTGTTGCTAGTTCCATGTCTCGGCATTTGTAGCCTCACTGAAAGAGGAATACACCCACACTGCCTCTGAACACACACACACACACACGCACACACGCACACGCACGCACACGCACACGCACACACACACACACACACACACACACACACACACACACATACACACACAATCACACACAATCAGCAACAATGTTGTAAGTGTTCATAGGTCATACCACACTAAAACTAAAATCTTACTACATCCACATTCAACTTACACGAACTACAATAGAAAAGATCTGCATTAACCTAGTCAAGGCATAAACTCTCTACTAACATAAATAAACAAACTACCCGGTAAATGAACAGTCCAGTAAAGTGTGTGGATTAGTAATGTCAGTGTATGTGTTGTTGTGAGCTATGACAGTAAAGTGTGTGGATTAGTAATGTCAGTGTATGTGTTGTTGTGAGCTATGACAGTAAAGTGTGTGGATTAGTAATGTCAGTGTATGTGTTGTTATGAGCAATGAAAGTAAAGTGTGTGGATTAGTAATGTCAGTGTCTGTGTTGTTATGAGCAATGAAAGTAAAGTGTATGGATTAGTAATGTCAGTGTATGTGTTGTTATGAACAATGACAGTAAAGTGTGTGGATTAGTAATGTCGGTGTCTGTGTTGTTATGAGCAATGACAGTAAAGGGTGTGGATTAGTAAAGTCGGTGTCTGTGTTGTTATGAGCAATGACAGTAAAGGGTGTGGATTAGTAATGTCAGTGTCTGTGTTATGAGCTATGACAGTAACGTGTGTGGATTAGTAATGTCAGTGTATGTGTTGTTATGAGCAATGAAAGTAAAGTGTGTGGATTAGTAATGCCAATGTCTGTGTTGTTATGAGCAATGACAGTAAAGGGTATGGATTAGTAATGTCAGTGTCTGTGTTGTTATGAGCAATGACAGTAAAGTGTGTGGATTAGTAATGTCTGTGTTGTTATGAACAATGACAGTAAAGTGTATGGATTAGTAATGTCCAATTTGTTTTATTATAATAAAGTCCAGTAAAGTAAAGCATGATTAATATTTCATGCCCTGCATTTTAAAATTCAAAGACTTACTGCCATACTCTGGTTGAATAAATAAAATGTACATAACCACAGTAAATGTAACATAACAATGATCTAAGACACACATAAAAAAAACCCGCTCCTTTGTGGGTATGAGCTGCAAACGCTCACTTAACAACACAATGCATAGTCCCCACCTGTGAACGTCTCCTGTTTATCCTGTGTGGTGGAGCTTAAAGTTTGCCACATCACCTGTTATTATAAAGAACAGAGATTTGTTAATTCCAAACATGTAAAGTAAATTTTAGTAACCCATAAGAAAACCAGTAAGTCATTTACGACAGGCACCTGCCTATTACAGGAACACAATATGTCAATGTAAAAGCCCTTCGCCTAAGACTATGTACTAGTGCTACCAAGAACAAGTTGTTTTCTTGTTATCATCTAACGAAGTGTTAATGGGGCTTCATATTGCTTCTTCGTGACTCGAAAGGGCGATCATTTTAAGACTGAATCGACCACGCTACACAATGACAAGTCAGGGGCAGAGTGTCACTTCGTGTCAGAAAAAAAGCAATAATTTTATGTAGGTGGCGCACACACTACAGTGCACAAGACAAGGGAAGAAATTTTCAGTATAAAGCCTTATTATAATACGTCTTCTATATACGTCTTCTATATATTCAGTCATATAACACACATCACAACAGTTTAATAATAAACAATAAGTCATATATTTTGGTGTAAAATTATTTTGATTTATACACATATATATGAGATATATGAGATACATGCTAATCAAATGTCTAAACATCATTATTATGACAATGACAATGTCAATTCATTGACAATGCATAAGTGCATTGAAAGACATAATTTATTAATATACTTATAACTAAAGAATACAATATATTAATATAATGAATCAATCCATATTACATAACATGATTAATATAAATATTCTGCAAATTCCTAATACAGTGGAACCTCCCTCATAAGACCTTCAATAATCAACCAAAATGAGGTCTTATAAGGGAGGGGTCTTAAGGGAGGTAATTTTAATACTTACAAAGAAGGGCAATGTCTCAGAGAAGTAGGTCTTATATGGGAGGGAGTCTTATAATGAGAGGTCTTATAAGGGAGGCTGCACTGTAACCACTCACTCCAACAAAGCAATGGCTGATGTTTTCCATTGATCAAGTGATATGAAAGTCACTAAAATAGACCATTTAATATTGTACAAACAGTAGCAGCAGGTTGCATTTGTCAGGAGTTCACATGTATGTTATTGGGCATGGCTAATGTGACATAATTGACATGTACCTTGTTTTATTCATAATACTATAAAGAGGTTGTGTGTGTGTGTGTGTGTGTGCGTGTGCGTGTGTGTGTGTGCGTGCGTGCGTGCGTGCGTGCGCGCGCGTGTGTGTGTGTGTGTGTGTGTGTGTGTGTGTACATGTGTGCGTGTGTGTGTGTGTGTGTGCCGGTGTGCGCGCGCACACGCATGTGCTTGTGCATGAGTATATAGCTTCATTTACTTGACTTATTTCCTTGGATTCATTGTGGAGCATGGGGCCTCAGCAACAGTTCTCCAGCAGATTCGGTTTGGGGCAGCTTTCTCGAGTTCCCCCAGGACAAACTGAACTTCATTTCTTCCTTACAGGACCACTTCCACGTTGTCTTTGGTCGCTTGCCCTGAGGGTTCCATTCCAGCGCCTTGTGTGTGATGTTGCCGGGCAGCTTCATTTACATTATGTGTACATATATGGGTGCTCATGTTTATCAATATACAGGGGAAGTAACACATTTTAGCATTCTCTATTTTATTTTGACGGTTTACTCCCATATATGAAACAAACAACTTATAGCTAGATTCAGTCTACACACACACACACACACACACACACAAACACACACACACACACACACACACACACCGGCGACAAAATGTGACGTACAAGTCACATGAAACGTGGTTATGTGAGAAAGTCAGTGATGATTGTGTGTCGATTGATGGTTTTGGTGTGCCATATAGAGTGGATAGACATTGAGAAAGTTGGAAAGAAGAAAGGCGGTGGCGTGTGCCTGTACGTGAATGAAAGCTGGTGTGACAGGGCGAATGTGTCAGTGAAAAAGAGAGTGTGTACGAATGACGTTGAACTGATCTCAGTATCTTTAAGACCCAAATATCTTCCCCGTGAATTTGGTCGTGTGTTCGTCACTCTTGTGTATGCTCCAGTCTTCGACCAAGCCTCTGCTGCACGTGCGGGAAGGGAGATAGCTGCTGCTGTTCGTGACCTACAACTGATTTCTGCTGACGCCCCTTGTTTTATCCTCGGTGATTTTAACAAATGTGATTTAAGAAAAACTTTACCCTCTTTTAAACAGTACGTGACATGCAACACCAGACAAGACAAAACAATTGACCTTTGTTACGGCAATGTTCCACATGCTTACAGCTCTCTGCCTCTCCCCCCTGTTGGCGCTTCTGACCACAACACAGTTCATTTAATCCCTGCATACAGACCCAAAATCCAAACCGAACCCATTGTGAAAAAGAGTGTGAAAGTGTGGACGACTGAGAGTGTGGAAGAGTTGAAAGGGTGTTTTGAATGTACTGATTGGAGTGTGCTTGTTGATTCATGTGATGATGTTCATGAGGCTGCTGATGTTGTGACATGTTATATTCGTTTTTGTGAAGAAAATGTCATCCCTACTAAAACCATTAAACTGTTCCCAAATAACAAACCATGGATAGCCAAATCAATCAAAACAACTTTAAATTGGAAAAAATTAGCGTTTCAGTCAGGAGATAAAGCCGAGAGAAAAGTAGTGCAGAAAGAGCTTAGAGGGGAATTACGTAGAGGGCAGAGGGAATACAAAGAGAAAGTAGAACATCAGTTTCAGACAGGCAATGTGAAGGACGCTTGGGACGGGTTGAAAATTCTTACTGGGGAGACTAGAAACGTGAAAAGCACTACCTCTATGACAGCAGATGAACAGTACGCTTTTTCAAACAAGTTAAACGAATTTTATTGTCGTTTTGAAAGAAAGGATTTGGAGCCAGAACTTAACAAAATGTTAACCAGTTTAGAAGATCAGATCAAAGACAACGATTATGAACAGATTGAGACTAGTCCAGATGTTGTGAAATCTTTGTTCTCTAAACTGAATGTTAGAAAAGCGGAAGGCCCAGACGCAATACACGGTAGACTTTTGAAAACTTGTGCGTCTCAACTGTGTGATGTTTTTACTACTATTTTTAACTGGTCTTTAAAAATGTGTGCTGTTCCCAATATTTGGAAAAACTCCACCATTTGCCCAGTCCCTAAGAAAAAGAACCCTGTTGCTCTAAATGATTATCGCCCTGTCGCCCTAACCTCTGTTGTGATGAAATGTTTTGAGAAAATTGTTTTTGGACACCTTTTAACTTTTACTAACCAATATCTCGACCCTCTTCAGTTTGCTTACAAGTCTCACAGGGGTACTGATGATGCGATTTTAACTCTGCTTCACAACGCTTTTATTCATTTAAATGATTCAAAGACTTTTGTTCGTGTTGTTTTTATTGACTTTTCCTCAGCTTTTAATACAATCCAGCCGCACCTTTTAGCCATGAAACTGTTAGACCTCCATGTTGATCCTAAACTGACTCTCTGGCTTGTGAACTTTCTCCTCAACAGAACCCAATCAGTCCGCTATCAGTCTGTACTCTCCTCTCAACTCTCTACTTCAACCGGCGCTCCCCAAGGTACTGTCCTCTCTCCTGTTCTGTTCACCCTGTACACAAATGACTGTCAAGGTACTGAAAATATTCCCATAATTAAATATTCTGACGATTCTGCTATTCAAGATCTTTCTAATTCTGACTCTCAATATTTTGATGAAATAGCCAAATTCTCCCTCTGGTGCAAAGAAAATTATCTGGATCTTAATGTTGTAAAAACGAAAGAAATGTTAGTTGATTTTAGAAAGGATCCGCTGCCTGTTCCAAGTGTGGTCATTGATGGTCAAGCTGTGGACAGAGTTACTGAATATAAATATTTAGGAACCATTTTAGACAACAAACTGACTTTTAATAAAAACACAGAGTGCATTCACAAGAAATGCCAATCAAGAATGTTTATTTTACAGAGACTTAGGAATATTGGCATTGATTCTGGTATTTTACACACATATTATCGCTCTTGCATTGAGTCCTTGCTCACTGTGTCTTTTATTTGTTGGTTTGGGAGTTTGAGTGTGGGGAGCAAGAAAGTGTTGAACGATGTAGTGAATGTGTGCAGCAAGGTTGTTGGGATGAGAGAGACTGGAATGCAAGAGTTGTATGAAAGACGCGCAAAGCAAAAGGCCAGGCAGATTGCAATTGATACTTCTCATGTTTTAAACAAACACTATGATCTTTTACCATCAGGACGCCGCTACAGAACTTTTAAACTGAAATCCAGGGCCCAGAAATCTTTTATCCCTTCCTCTATCCATTTCTTAAACCCATCATGAATCTTTCAAAATTGTTGCCTCTTACTGATCGCCAGCATGTGTGTTTAAGTAAAGTGTGAGTGTATGGGAGGAGAGGGGGGTGGACGAAATAGAGTGTGTACCCTGAAGGTGTGCAATACGTTTATGACTGTGATTTTGGTCTTTGTTCAATTATATATCATACATTTCTTTGCATTTTAAATTGTGCTTGTAAATATGATAATGCATGTGTGCTCTATACCTTTAATCTTCTATGCCATATTATAACCGTTCAATGTATTTTATTGTATGTTTAATGTCAATGTCTATGTTATAATCGTGGCACCTGGACGCAATTTCTCTTTTCAGAGATAATAAAGATGTTTTGATTTGATTTGATGTTGTCGCCAAAAATCACATTTTGTCACCGGGGTCAAAATGTGACAAAATGCACACCTCCGGAAGGGTCCGTAAAAGCGACAAAATGTGCCTTGTAGGAAATCACATTTTGTCGCCACAACTCTTGGCTTTTGTTAGTGTGTCAACGTGTTTGGAGTGTTATAGTCACACCACCCCCCACTTTCCTATAAGCACCAACACATACTCTCTCATTATCTCTCACCACTCAGTGTTTCTCTCTGTTTCTCTGTTTCTCAATCTCTCTCTCTCTCTCTCTCTCTCTCTCTCTCTCTCTCTCTCTCTCTCTCTCTGTCTCTTTCTCTCTCTCTGTCCCCCCCCCCCCTCTCTCTCTCTCTCTCTCGCTCTCTGCACGCAAACAAGCATGCGCGTTCACTTAGACCCCCCACCCACCCACCCACTCATATATACACACACAAATTAAACAATTTTTGATGTGGTTGACCAGTGGTCAGTGTTACTAACCAGTGGTCATTTTGGCCTATTTTGACTGTTTGACTGCAAATTAGTGTATTAGGAGTTCAAATGAACAATTTTTGATGTGGTTGACCAGTGGTCAGTGTCACTTGATGTGGTTGACCAGTAGTCAGTATCACTGACCAGTGGTCACTTTGGCCTATTTTCACTGTTTGACTGCAAATTAGTGTATTAGGAGTTCAAATGAACAATTTTTATGTTGTTGACCAGTGGTCAGTGACACTGAGCAGTGGTAATTTTGGCATATTTTCACTCTTTGATCGCAAATTAGTGTATTAAGAGTTCAAATGAACAAGGTTTGATGTGGTTGACCAGTGGTCAGTAGTGGTCAGTGACACTGATCTCTGGTCAACCACATCAAACCTTGTTCATTTGAACTCTTAATACACTAATTTGCAGTCAAACAGTGAAAATAGACTAAAATGACCACTGGTCAGTGACACTGACCACTGGTGAACCACATCAAAATTTGTTCTTTTGAGCTCCTAATCTCCTAATACACTAATTTGCAAACAGTGAAAATAGGCTAGGCCAAAACGACCACTGGTCAGTGACACTGGCCACTGTTCAACCACATCAAAAATTGTTCATTTGAACTCCTAATACACTAATTTGCGATCAAATAGTGAAAATAGGCCAAAATGACCACTGCTCAGTGTCACTGACCACTGGTCAACAACATAACAAATTGTTCATTTGAACTCCTAATACACTAATTTGCAGTCAAACAGTGAAAATAGGCCAAAGTGACCACTGGTCAGTGACACTGACCACTGGTCAACCACATCAAGTGACACTGACCACTGGTCAACCACATCAAAAATTGTTCATTTGAACTCCTAATACACTAATTTGCAGTCAAACAGTCAAAATAGGCCAAAATGACCACTGGTCAGTAACACTGCCACTGGTCAGCAACACTGACCACTGGTCAACCACATCAAAAATTGTTTAATTTGTGTGTGTATATATGAGTGTGTGGGTGGGGGGGTCTAAGTGAACGCGCATGCTTGTTTGCGTGCAGAGAGAGAGAGAGAGAGAGAGAGAGAGAGAGAGAGAGAGAGAGAGAGAGAGAGAGAGGAAAAAGAAACGTTCCATAGATTTACCCTTCTAACGTACAGAAGTTGAAAAAGTGATCGGCGACAAAATGTGACTTTTAGTACGTCACATTTTGTCGCCGGCGTCAAAATGTGATCGGCGACTATAATTTTATGTTCCATTGTCATAGAGTTTTTGTTGAATGCTTTAAGAGTGTAGTTTTACTATTATTAACCTCCAACTAGGATACAATAATACGAACTTGAAGTTTTTAAAATGAAGTATTTCGTTCCCTCTAAGGGATATAACATAATACACTGCTCGAGATAGTAAGCTCCCCCTTTATATTTTGAATGTAGATCTATTGTTGAAATTCATTCTTGTGAAATAATAAATCTTGATGTTTTTAATCGTTGAAATAGATTTCATTTATTTTTAAAAGGTGTACACATTGAAAACTGAGACTTCAAATTTATATCCTATTGATATATTTCTATCAAGTAATATTAATTATGAGCCACATATCATTACATTTCTATTTATAGTAACGTATTCAAACGCAACCGTATCACACTACATAAACTTACGCCTACTTTTCGTTTCGCTTCTAGATCTACTTCTGCCCTGATCCTAATGCAGTTTAATGTTCAACATGACGCAATACAACTTTTACGCTCGAGTACAGTTGGATAGAGTGTTGAAAGAAGATACTCGGTGAGGAGCTCAGTAGTTCTGACAACGAGGTTTTGTAATCTGCCTTGATCTTAGGGACATACACATATTGATATTATATTTCAAAACTAGATTTATTTGTATGATACATGTTTCCAAGCAGGCCTAGCTGATTGCGTAAATATGACTAATGGAGATTATTCGTTGTATATTACAAGAAAAGTGAGAAAAACATATCTGTCCCACAGAGAAAATTTATAAAAGCCATCAAAATAACCCCTGTCTAACGCACACACGGGGGGTGGGGAGGTGGGGATGGGGGTGACTGTGTATGTGTGTGTGCGCGCATGCATGTGTATATGCATGTGTGTGAAAGATAAAGAGACAGTGAGTATGGAGGAGGGGGCAGACAGAAAGAAAGAGAGAGAGAGACAGAGAGAGAGAGAGACTGACTGTGTGGGCTTGAGTGTGTGCATGTGAGATAAATAGACAGAGAACTGAAAGCGAGAAATAGACAGGCAGACAGAGATATTACGTAGCATTGTGCCCCCGTCTGTGTCCCCGATTTAGTCTCTATGTACCCACGTCTCTATGTGTTCATATTTCTACATGTTGTTGTTCTTTAATTTAACGTCTTTTCACTTAAAAGTGATATCAGACAAGAAAAATGAGTATGTGAGTGTGTTGGGGGGTGGGTGTGTGTGTGTGTGTGTGTGTGGGGGGGGGGGTGCATATGTGCATGTGTGTCTGGGTGTGTTATTGCTTAAGTGCATATTTGAGTGTGACATTACGGAAGACATGCTAAATTAGAACAAAGTCAAAACAAAAACCCATAATTAAAATATTATGAAATCAAAATGGAAACATTACTAAAAACAACAATTATAGAGACAAGCCAACTGGACTTATCATTAAATTTTGAACAAAATTCAAAAGAGATACAGCATCTTGGAATATACATTTGGAATCATCTTTTCTGAATTCTGATAGGGCCGATTCAAAATAAGGGCAATAATATAGAATGTGAGTTGTTGTACAGTAGTCAACAGCACCGCAGACACATTGAATATTTTTTATGAATTTAGTTTTAAAAGCATTTAACTTAAGTCTATAAAGTAATGAAACGGCTTCTTGGATGTTTATTTACATTTCTATTAAGAAATACATAATTTACTAAGGAATCCCTTTTCCGAGACTTCCATGCAACACTTTATGGAAGATTCAGGTTTATGTATTTTGAGAAGTATGGATTCTTTGTAGATTTTATTAAAATGTTCGAAAGAAGCTCTTTGTAAGAGAAAATAACCTTCTTGCAAACTCCGTAGAATTGACAGATGTTTTTGCTCCTGCCCGAGCAGTACGATCAGCCCATTCATTTCCAGATATCGAGCAATGAGATGAAATCCAACAAAAATCAACTGTGATACCTCTTGATATAAGAATATGAATAAGTATTTTAATTTCTGTAATGATTTCAGCCCGGGTTTTTGCACTAGTTGATTCTAAAGCTTGAAGAACAGATTTAGCTCTCCGTCTCTTTGTTTATAGTAACCTTACCATGATCCCTTACCCTACCCCTATCCCAAACACTAATATTTACCCCTAACACTTACCCTAATCTGCGGGGACATGTAGAGACGGGAACACATAGAGACGGGGGCATATAGAGACAGGGACATATAGAGACGCGAACACACAGAGAAGGGGACACAACATGATGGGGTCACGTTGAGGCGGTTAGATGGGGACACAATGACGCGAACATATAATGATGGGGTCATAATTATACAGACTGGGGCTTAAACTAAAGAGATGCGGACACCTAGAGAAGGGGACACAATGACAGGGACACACCGACACTGTGACATATAGAGATGGGACACAGAGACGGTGGCATATAGGGACATGGGTGTATGGAGACAGGGACATAATGGATGGGGACACAATTACGGGGACACACAGACAATGTACGTCATGTTGATGTAGAGATGGGGGCGCATCGCACTTATCCCTACAGAGATAGCACAGTTCAACATATAAACGTCTCTCTCTCTCTCTCTCTCTCTCTCTCTCTCTCTCTCTCTCTCTCTCTCTCTCTCTCTCTCTCTCTCTCTCTCTCTCTCTCTCTCTCTCAGAGACTCAGAGAGAGTTATGTCCACACAGCAAAGGAGGCTGGAGATACCTTGCCCAAATGATTGGCCCTGCCTCCAATCTTCTAGCCAAGAGAGCTTTTCAAGTGTCAATATTGATAATAATATCCAAAAGCCAACAACTCTCCAAAGCTGCATCACCAAAAGCATCATTCTTGAAAATCAATTGCAATAAAGCTTTTATTATGATATATTGTATAACCTGTAGAATGAGTTAAGGCCAATCTACTGCACGATTAAGTATTACTAAGTAGACTGTTAGATCTAGAAGCGAAACGAAAAGTAGGCCAATAGATCTGCAATGTAAACCGGTTGCGTTTGAATACTTCCAACAAAAATAGAACCGTCAGTAGAAGATGAACTAATAAGATAACGTTTGTTGACAGTTGAAATACCAATAGTGCATTAATTGCAATGCTTAACGTTTCAGTTCTAACAGTTTCATTGGTGATTTAAATAATTACAGTGATTATAGAAAACAAAATGCAACATTCTACAATCGAATGAATTTAATGAATAGACACAGGGGAGCTTACTGTTTTAAGAAAGTTTTTTATTTCCCTCTTCGGGGACGAATTAGTTCGTTTTTAAAACGTCAAGTTCTCATTATTGTACTCTAGTTGGAGGTTAATAATAGTAAAATTACATTATTTTCGATTTCTACCGAAATTCTGTGACAATGGAATATAGTCCCGCGGGGTATTGTAGGTCAGTGAAAGCATTTCCTACCATAGAATGTCACATAATAGGACCAGTGCGGTGTGCTCCCGTCTCATTCTGTCCACGTCTCTATGGGCCCCCGTCTCTACGTGTCCCCGTCTCTCCATATCCCCGTAATTGTGTGTCCCCGTCTCTCTATAATCCCGTCATTGTGTCCCTATCTCTATATATCCTCGTCATTGTGTCCCTATCTCTATATATCCCCGTCATTGTGTCCCTGTCTCTCTATATCCCCGTAATTGTGTGTCCCCATCTCTCTATATCCCCGTCATTGTGTCCCTATCTCTATATATCCCCGTCATTGTGTCCCCGTCTCTATGTGTCCCCGTCTCTCTATATCCCCGCAATTGTGTGTCCCCGTCTCTCTATATCCCCGTCATTGTGTCCCTATCTCTATATATCCCCGTCATTGTGTCCCCGTCTCTACGTGGCACCAGTAGGGGATGGACAGCCACCATCAGCAGTGTCTGGCACCAGTAGGGGATCCACCATCAGCAGTGTCTGGCACCAGTAGGGGATGGACAGCCACCATCAGCAGTGTCTGGTACCAGTAGGGGATGGACAACCACCATCAGCAGTGTCTGGCACCTATATCTCCGTAATTGTGTGTCCCCGTCTCTCTATATCCCCGTAATTATGTCCCTATCTCTATATATCCCCGTCATTGTGTCCCTATCTCTATATAACTTATCCCCGGCCCCGTCATTGTGTCCCCGTCTCTATGTGTCCCCATCTCTATATATCCCCGTCATTGTGTCACTGTTTCTAGGTGTCCCCGTCTCTACGAGTCCCCGTTTCTATAATGTCTATGTGTCCCCGTGGATTTAGTGTAAGGGTTGATGTCAGGGACAGGATTAGGGGTTAAGGTTAGTGTTTGGGTTAGGGATATGATTAGGAATAGGATTAGACTTAGGATAAACAAAGGGACGGAGATAGATACGACGGGGACACATAGAGACGGGGACACATAGTGACGGGGACACATAGAGACGGGGACACATAGAGACGGGGACATATAGAGACGGGGACACATAGTGACGGGGACACATGGAGACAGGGACATATTTTTTTTGGATTTGGTATTTGGTACTTTATAGTCACAGTGGCGTCTCTGTGAAATTCGGGTTGCTCCCCACCTGGAGAGCGCGTCGCAGCCAGAGGCGCGCCACCCATTTGTTTTGTTAATTTGCATGCGATTTTTGTGTGACTGATGAGGAAGGAAAGGGTGTGTGTGTGTAAATTTTGACCAAATGACAACTTTTTCGTTGCCACTGGGTTTAACGTGTCCTAAGTGCATGAGCACATGGGACCTCGGTTTGTCGTCCAATCCGAAAGACCGTAAGGTCTAGTGCAGTGTGAGAGAAAAATCCCCTGTACCCAGGTTCGAATTCGGATTTATTGTATACGAGACGAACGCGTTACCTCTGTGCCACTCTACGCTCCATATTGGCCACTGCAACTAGGGTTTTTAACGCCCTTGACAGCAAGAGTTAAGCCCTTGTTGATCAGTACCCAAAAGGTCATTCACTCTTGCAAAAGGCAGCCATTCATTGGCCTCAAATAGGGTTATTGGGAAGAGTTATGCCCTTGTTTGGTCAGTACTCAACCATTTTCCCCCACCCACCCAAGTGTTCTTTGCAGTGGCCAATAGACGGGGACACAAAGAGATGGGACTGCTGATGGTGGTTGTCCATCCCCTACTGGTGCCAGACACTGCTGATGGTGGTTGTCCATCCCCTACTGGTGCCAGACACTGCTGATGGTGGTTGTCCATCCCCTACTGGTGCCAGACACTGCTGATGGTGGCTGTCCATCCCCTACTGGTGCCAGACACTGCTGATGGTGGCTGTCCATCCTCTACTGGTGCCAGACACTGCTGATGGTGGTTGTCCATCCCCTACTGGTGCCAGACACTGCTGATGGTGGTTGTCCATCCCCTACTGGTACCAGACACTGCTGATGGTGGTTGTCCATCCCCTACTGGTACCAGACACTGCTGATGGTGGTTGTCCATCCCCTACTGGTGCCAGACACTGCTGATGGTGGTTGTCCATCCCCTACTGGTGCCAGACACTGCTGATGGTGGTTGTCCATCCCCTACTGGTGCCAGACACTGCTGATGGTGGTTGTCCATCCCCTACTGGTACCAGACACTGCTGATGGTGGTTGTCCATCCCCTACTGGTGCCAGACACTGCTGATGGTGGTTGTCCATCACCTACTGGTGCCAGACACTGCTGATCGTGGTTGTCCATCCCCTACTGGTACCAGACACTGCTGATGGTGGTTGTCCATCCCCTACTGGTACCAGACACTGCTGATGGTGGTTGTCCATCCCCTACTGGTGCCAGACACTGTTGATGGTGGTCGTCCATCCCCTACTGGTGCCAGACACTCGCCACCAGCAGTGGTGGTGCCCTCCACACGGATCACCTGCGCTGTTTCCTTTCCGACACTAACTCGCTTGCTCTTGGTCGTTGGTCTATGAACAGGCAAACACGTGGCACCAAGCCATGCGATATTTGGTATTTTTATATAAATATAATATTCTAGTCACCGAGACAAGTCTGTGAAATTCGGGTTGCTCCCACCTGGAGAGGCCGTCGCCACGAGCGCAGCACCAACCACAGAATGCGTGCTTTGTGAGTTCGTGTGGTCCATTCCACCGGCACAACACGACTATACTTATACCGAATGGTGGAATGGGCTTTCATTTTTAACGTGTGTGCAAGATCTTGATGGAAATCGTTGACTGTTTTATATTATCGCTAACAAGAAATGTCGTATAATTTGTGTAAAATGTGTTACATGTGCCCTTTTCTACTGTAGTGTGTCACTACTAATAACTGGCGCTCTCTCAAGGCAGGGGCGGCCTGAATTTGAAAAATAATCAGGAAAGGCATTGCTTTTACAATACAATGCGATTCAATGTTATACAAAGCAGTGCTATATAAAACAGTAACACTAACTAATATTTTAATCACCGGTTGGACAATGTTGATTCTATGTAAAATTAAAGGATATTCCAAAATACCTTGAACAAAACATGCCTTGAAGTACTGATTAAAATTCCATATTCGATATCCCATTAACACACTTGTTTGTTGATTTAAAAGCTAGTCGTGCAAACTAATACACACAAAAACCAAATCGTCGAATGCATGATCTAAATTCCCATACACTTACTTTCGTCGTCGTGGAAGGAGCCATACAAGCGGTAACGGTTGCTTTCAAATGAATCAAACAGCTAGAAAAAAACAAATAATAAAAAAGAAGAGTTACAGAAGAAAAAACCCACACACAAGCAAAACAAAACAAAGAAAAAATCGGATCCAACCTCATCAACTCCAACATCACCGATCGATTGCCAGTTTCTTCTTACACTCTTACACTGGTGCCAACAGTGTAGCCAAAATAGAGCAGGCGGAATTGATACATCTCCCACTAGCACTTCACCGCTGATGTTGGCTGTAGTGTTAGAGAGCGACAGTGGGCACCAAGCCATGCGATAATTCACTCATATTACCCTCGATGTTCGCTCTTCATTGAACGCTTGCTGTTGTTCTTGCTTGGTTTCTAACACATCTTGCTCGCAGCCTTTTTGGTTATGTTCCCAAAGGGCTACATCCTAAATGCACAAAAAAGAGTTATTCCCCTTGTTAGTAGGTACAACCAGGCCCAAGAGTGTAGACAAGGAAAAGGTAGAAACATGTACTGCAAGTACGATAATACGCAGTCTCTGTCTCTCTTTGTCTCTTTGTTTGTCTGTCTGTCTCTCTATCTCTCTCTGTCTGTCTCTCTCTCTCTCTCTCTCTCTCTCTCTCTCTCTCTCTCTCTCTCTCTCTCTTCTCTCTCTCTCCTCTCCCTCTCTCTCGTCTATGTCTGTCAGAGAACAGAAGAATACCAATTCTGGCTCAAGACTATTTTTAACCCCTTTTAGACATGAATTCGCAACTTTAAGGGGTAAAAAAGCAAAAAATCTAACTTTTTTAAACCCCTTTTTAGATACAAAAACGCTACTTTAGAGGGTGAAAAAAGTAAAATCCGTCACCCCCTTATTCTGTCAATTCGGAAGAAAAAACACTACTTTTAGGAAAAATAAAATTAATTATTTTTAATTAAACAAAATAATTTGAGTTAGAAAAAGGAACTCAACATGACAATGGCACTTGATGAAATAATTGAGCACTTAGACAAAGTTTTTAAAGAAACGGATTTAGAAGTTATTGATCCAAAAAATGTACTAGAAAGTGTAAAACATGCTATTTCGCAAATACCTAAAAAACTAGCTATAGAACCACCAGTTAAAGTAATGTTAACAGTGTACGTAGATTATAAAACAATCCAAGGTGAGCAGCTTCAAGTATGGGTCTCTACTAAACAGCAAGTCATTCTGACTTATAATGATTTTACAGAAACCTGGGCAGACAATTTAATCACCCAGTTCATTAACGCATCAGAAGAGGCAAAACTAAGAGGATCTGGTTGGTCAGAAGGAGGAGTATTAGAAATTAAATTAAGGGAGAGTAAATATGCCCCCATCGTAGGAAACTCATTTATTCATTTACCTAAAGAACTTGTTTTAAAACGTGCAGTATTAAACATTAAGAATACAGATAACAAATGTTTTATGTGGTGCGTTTTAGCTAAACTCCATTATGTCAAAAAGAACGCAGAAAGAGTAACAAATTATCAAGCTTACATAAATGAATTAAACTTTAATGGAATTGACTTCCCTGTTAGTGTAGATAACATTGATCAGTTTGAAGAACAAAACAAACCTATATCAGTTAACGTCTACACATGGTCATCAGAAGAAAACCTTAAACCAATCCGTGTTTCAAAGAACACTCCCCCATTTAGTAATGATCCCGATAAAAATCATGTTGATCTACTCTTACTAACAGATGAAACAAAAACACATTACCATTATACATTAATTCGTACAATGAGCAGACTTATTCAGTTTACTTCAAAAGATGGGCATAAACAAGAATTCTGTCGAAGATGTTTACAGAGAATGCCAAGTATTTATGCAGCAGTTGAACATAGAAAACATTGTAATTCATCCATTGACTGTAATACTGAACTTATTACTCCGAAAGAAGGAAGTAAGGTGTTCTTTAAAAACTGGAAGAAACTGCAATTAAGTCCTTATGTTGTTTATGCTGATTTCGAGTCAATCATTGTACCCTATCAAGGACCAGCTCCTAAAAATCTTCCTAAAACTGTTTTATTGAATAATCATCAAATCTGTTCATTCGCATTTATTGTTCTTAGATCAGATGGGATACATTTTGAACCTGAACTTTATAGAGGACCCGATGCTGCAAAAATCTTTTTAATGAGAATGATGAAACTACGAAATGAACTATCTAACCAACTAAATTTATTAGATTTAATCATGACGCCTGAAGATTTAATTCAATTCGAATCAGCTACTGAATGTTGGATTTGCAGAAAAGGGTTTGTGGAAGAGGAATCCCCTGACTGTCCAGACAACCATAAAGTACGAGACCATGATCACATTAGTGGAAAATTCAGAGGAGCAGCACACAACTCCTGTAATCTCCAGTTAAAGTTTGAACCGGGGAATTGGAAACTGCCTATATTCTTTCACAATCTACGTGGATATGACTCTCATTTAATTCTACAAGCAGTTACTGATGAATTTAGAACCGTCAGTTGTATAGCTCAGTCTTCAGAAAAGTACATGACATTTACATTAGGTCAATTATCTTTTTATGATTCACTACAACATATGATGGGATCACTAGAGTCTTTAGGTCAGTCACTATCCAAATGCACTATAACAGAAAAATACTTTGATCCAGCACTTGTACGAAAAGGAGTATACCCTTATGAGTACATGAGTAGTTGGGAGCGGTTCGATGAAGTTGAATTACCTCCCAAAGGTGCATTCTACTCTAGTTTAAAAGGAAAAGATATAAGCGACTCTGACTACAACCATGCTCAGTCAGCGTGGATTAAGTTAAAATGCCAGACCATGGGAGACTACCACGACGCCTACTTGATGGCTGACGTTTGTTTGCTTGCAGATGTATTCGAGAACTACAGAAAAACGTGTATGAAACATTACAGTCTAGACCCTGCTAATTATATCACTGCTCCTGGTATGAGTTGGGATGCTTTCTTAAGATTTACTAAAATACAGATTGACTTACTCTCCGATCTACCAACTCTCCAGATGATTGAAGACGGACTACGCGGAGGAATCTCTATGGCTTCACACGGTTACTGCAAGGCCAACAACAAGTACTTAGACGACTACGATCCTACAAAACCATCAAATTATATCATGTATTTAGATGCAAACAATCTCTATGGTTGGGCGATGTGTCAATCACTACCATTACGTAATTTTAAAATGTTAACATCGCCTTTTGATTTTAATATCACGGAGTTCTTAGAATGGCTTTTAAAGTTACCAGATTCTTACAAAACAGGATTTATTTTAGAAGTCGACTTAGATTATCCGGATGAACTCCATGACCTGCACAATGACTACCCGTTAGCAGCTGAAAGACTTCAAGTGGGGAATGACCTCCCTAAACTTGTCCCTAATCTACACTCCAAAAAAAAATACGTCTGTCATTATAGACTCCTTCAATTCTACTTACGTCACGGATTAAGACTAACTGCAGTTCATAGAATCATTTCGTTCACTCAGAGGAAGTTCATGGAACCATATATAATGAAGAACACTAATCTTAGAACACAAGCTACCGACGCCTCAGAAAAAGACTTCTTTAAACTAATGAACAACAGTTGTTTTGGAAAGACAATGGAAAACCCGCACAAACGCAAAGACGTCAGATTAGTAACACAAGAAAACAAAGCAATCAAATTAACTTCAAAACCTAATTATCAAGACTTCAAAAAATTCCATGACAACCTTTACGGTATCATGATGAAAAAACTTAAAGTAAAACTAGATAAACCAGTCTTCATTGGGTTTTCTGTTCTTGAACTCTCTAAACTATTGATGCTGGAATTTTTATACGACTACTTTAAACCACAGTATCCAGACTCTAAAGTACTCTACACAGATACGGACTCATTTATTCTAGACATTCCGTCTGAAGACTTTTATAAAGATTTAGAGACAGATTCAGCAAAAGGTGTTGACTCCTGGTATGACACCTCTGACTACCCAAGTGAATCTCTATTACATTCATCCGTAAATAAAAAGGTAATCGGCAAGATGAAGGATGAACTGAATGGAACTATAATCAAAGAGTACGTTGGTCTGAGAGCAAAGATGTATTCAATTGCCAGCCAAACTAGCGTAATTAAAAAAGCAAAAGGAATTTCTAGACCAGTTGTTCAAATGGTCATGACACACGACAACTACAAAGAAGCACTGTTCGACAACAAAACATTCTATCATGACAACATAAAAATACAATCTAAGTTACACGAGATAAACACAACAGTTGTAAATAAAAAATCACTCGACTCAAACAATACAAAGCGTGTGTTTAAATCACCTGAGTTTTCGTATTCAATTGGTCACTGGAGAACTAAGTGTCATAGTCAGTAGACTTTCGAAACTTGTAATCATATTGAATTGAATAAGCACCCTTTGGAGTTCTTATTGTTATTTCCCTAGAACAGATTTTAATGTGTCGTTTATTTTTTTTTCACATTCTTTTTTTATTGCTTCTATGTCTTGCGGTTGTGAAAAACTTGCTCTTGATTTTTTCTGAAGTTCAAACTTTTGCATTTTGTAGTCGTTGTAGTCTGCTTGGAGTCTATTGAACTCCTCATCCGAAATTTGAGAGTCTTGCAAAGCTTTACTGATAATCAATCGAAATGAACTAAGTTTTGCCATTATTAATTGAACCATGGCTGTATGCTTTTGTAGTTTTATTTTTATTTTTTTGTTGAAAGCGGTCGTTGTCATTGAAAACAACCCAAGCGTCAACGACACACAACCTAACGGCAAAGCTACTACTGATCCAACACCAGTCGCCAACAATCCTACTGAGCTCCCCGCTGTTATTGCACCTAGACTACTAAATCCAGTATTTAAGTATGTTGTTGAATTAAACAAACAAGAGTACCTTCGTTTGGTTCTGTTATAGTTAGTGAGGTCTTTTTCCAATTCTCTTTGTATTTCTGTAATGGTAGACAATCTGAACTTTCTGATTTCAGGATCATCACCACCATCAGTCTTTTCTTTGTCAGTATTTTCTTTTGGTATTTTTGGATAAACTTTAACGGACATCTTTTTTTATATTTAAAAAAAAAATTTAAAACATTTAATTTGCACTTGCTATCATTTTAAGAAGATCATCAGACAAAATGCTTTCAGTGTAATAAAACCCAATGAGATCTAAATTAGTAACATTAATGTACGTTAATTCTTTGAGATTGTTTGGATCAACACTCAATATAACTTTATCGCTGGTCGACACTGCCTTAATTTCTTCACCGCGGTTTTGAATAACGATAGTACATCTCACTGATTCAACATCCAAGTTTTGCCAAGAAATAAGAATCCCTTTCATTAGGTTGTCGCTAACACCAACAGGTAGGGAATCAGGGTTGTCTGCTCTAACAGAAAGTTCAAATATCATAGTAAATTCGTCTGCTAAAGCCATTTTAGGAATGAACTCTAATTGCGTGGCTGCATCTTTTGTCACTGTCTTTTTTCTATGCAGTATGTACTGTCTCTTTTTATAAGGTTTGATTGCTATTTCTCTTCTGCTGTTGTTTTGGGGAATCAGACTGACATGTAACGGCCCTGAGTTAAATGATTTGCGAAAGTATTTGTTATTATCAAAGAATGTAAACGGGCTTAAAAATTCAAACTTTATTTCCCAATCAATGAATGGAATTAAATGCCATTTGTTATCCCTTTTCCTAACAACTTTATATTCAAACTGGCCAACATTGTCAGCTACTACATTACGCAGTTGCTCTAGTTTAGGAACCTTTTTATCACTTATTTCTGCTCGTTTATAATAGCCGTCTTTTGTGTACTCAAACCCATACAGCGCTCCTATCTCCCCATTTAAATCAAAGTCTTCTGTGTCTGCTAGGTCCTTCAATTCTAAAGTTGCGCATCTAACAGGGTCAAGCATAACCGGTTGATCTGGTCCGCGCGACATAGTTTTATACTAAATTATTTTATTTCTAACAAAGCATTAAGGCCGTCACACTGAACTTCTTTTCCTTTTCCGTCAGTTATTCTTATTTTTAGTGAATGGTGAACCCCACAAACTAATTCTTTAAACTGTAAGTTAGTGAACGTAATAATTTCGTAATCACAGTATGCTGCTTTTGATGTTGGAAGAACTCTTAACACAGTAGACGGCTGGTTATCAAATAAGACATCCGTACTCAGGATATCTAAATGAAAGTATAATAAAGAATGTATTCCAAGATTAAGTGATTTTTCAGCCGTAAATGCATTACTTTCCAGTGCATTATCAGTGACATGGAACCTGTGTACTCTAAAACCTAATAGTTTTGCCAATTCATTAGCAAATTCAAATACTACTCCTTTTTGGCCTCTAAACATCATCTTCACTTTTAAATTTCCCTCATTAAGTTTTAAAGTAATGTCGATGTCGTTTAATATTTCTTTTAATGAACAAAAACCGTAATAACCGTCAGGTATAGTTAGTTCAATTTTCCCTTCGCTATCAATTTTTCTTATCCAATTATTTTTTAAGGATTCGCTTATGTTAATCCATTTAACTTTGTAATAAATTTCATGGAGCGCAACTTTAAGAGAACCGTTATTTTCAATAGGGCGTTGTAAAAGTATTGGCTCGTCTTGATCAGTTATATAAATAAACATTTTTATTGCGGATATATAAATGAATGCTTTTAAATATAACAAAGACGCTAAATACGCAATCGGATCGTATAACCTTAAAACTATAGATGTTAACAGTTTAGTTGTTGCGGTGGGGGATGACACCTTTCAAGTTAAAGTTAGTAATCCGTTAGATCAATATTTAAACCCGCCCATCAAAAAAGACAACATCGCTAATGCATGGTTTAGTCATCCAATGCAGTTTTATCAAAACCAGTTAAACTTTGCTGTGTTTTGTGCAACAACAGGGTGTGGTGTTTCATTCGCCGATCATTTAAATCACCCTGGAGTCATGGTAAAAACAGTTTACAGATTTCATTTCTATTACACAATCAGACGTATTTTGTCTGAGCTGCAGGCACCATTACCGAATTATTCCACTTTCAATCCAGTCAACAACAGAATTAACATGAAGGCATTTGAGCGGATTTGTAATGAGTATAATATTGATTTTCATGTAAACTTTAGACGACACTTTAGACAGAAGTTAGATTTTAATTATGGATTGGGTTCACTTTATTGGAAAAACCACAAAGAATGTGAATACAGTTGGAGTCCTCCTTACACATCCTTTTCTTCGGGTTCACTCCATCATTTAGAATCTGTAGAACAACAAAAAAAATATAAAAACGCTTGGACTACTTTTATTCTTGATACTTCTAAAGGATTGACAAAGGCTGGGATAGAACGAATCAATGATTCTATTCGTACTTACGTGTGGTGTTTGCTAGGATCGCAAGCGCAAGTTAAATCTGAAATCATGAATCCTTCTACTGGAATTGATGCGCAAAAACAGTATTTAGCCAATTTAGAAGATGCGATCAATTCTGCAGTCGATCTTTCAACAAGTATTAAAAAATATCAGGACGTTTTGAGATTTGCAAGATCGAAAGTAGACTTTGCTGTCGGTAGTGGATTATACATGCTGCCCTCTGATCTCAGGCTTCAAATAGGAGTAATTGAAAACTATAACAACGAAATCCTTATAGCTGGAGACGGCCAAGCAATCGGAAAAAACAATGATCTAAATTCTGAAGTTGCTGCTCCATCAAGCCAAACAATTCCAATAAAATCTATGACAACGAACTTACCAACTTTAATAAAACCAACGTCAACAAATAAACCAACGACTGATAATCATGAAAACGAAAAGACAGCACTAGTTCTTTTTTTAACTGCGGCTGGACTAGTTTATTTTTATTTTACTGAAAAGTAATCCGATAATTAGAACTAATAACATCCATAAATGTTCTGCCATAAAACCGACTACTTTGCTTGCTGTAGAAAAAAGCCAACTGACTATTCCACCTAATATTCCTGGTATAGCGTCTAGAGCTTTTATTCCTAATTTTTTTAATAGATTCTTTAAATGATCCAGTTGTTTTTTAATCCAATTCTTATCGCTTGATGGTGGAGATGGTGGCGGTGTTCCTGCTCCTGCTCCTGATCCAGTTAAAGCAAACACTAAAGTAGAGATTGCAAAACCTAAAGCTGTCATAACACTAGCAATCGTAACTCCTTGCTCTCTAAATAAAGTTTTTATTCGTTCAGCTAACGTCGTGTTTTCGTATAACATTATTTGAATGGTTTCTTTTATTCTGCTGACTTGTGTTCGTAATTGTTCACGGTTAGTTGACAGTACTTCTAGTCTTGCTGCTCTCTCTAGTTGAAGATCATCCAGTCTTTTTTGGATTCTATCTTTTATGTCTTGTCCAAGGTTACCGTCATCAGCTTCAACCAACTTTTCTTTTTCTCTGTCAATGTGAGCGTCAAGGTCGCTTAGCTTTGCTGTATTATTTGTTAACTCGCCCCTGATAGATTGTAATGTTGAATTGAGCGCCATTATATCTCTCATAGGTAATGGTGGGTCATTCAATGTTTTTAAATGGGTTTCCTCATCATCTAAAGCTATAAAACTAGTTTCCATTTCTATTATCTGGTCAGCAGTTGCGCTTAAGTCTATAAGAGGAATCGATTGAAGTTGGGAATCAGTAGGTAGTTCTTGTAGTGTGTTTTGAAGAGCAGAAACAGCTTGTGTGCTTAGGTTTGGGTTGATCCCAAGTTGTCTCAGCACGCTAACACCAAACCTATTACGAAGACCCCTCATTGATAAAAACAATAAGGGGTTTTTATCGTGTGTAAATTTGGCTAGTTTTTCATCTTTATCCATCACAAATAAATGACCTTTACTATCTAAAACATAGTCATTAGGATCATACAAATCGGATAAATCTTGACCTATAAATTTACGAAAAGCCATTACTTTCGATTTTTTTATTTCTAGGCGCATTTCACCTGCTATATTATCCTCCCTTGGTCTAACTTCTACAATCGGGTTTGGTTCTGCTTCATCTAGTTCATGTCTTAAAGATAGTAGGCTATGACGGCGAGACAATAAAGGAATATTTTCACTCATGTCATCTCCAGCTTCATCGTCAAAATCATCATAATCGGGGTTTGCTTCTATTCCTTCCATGTTTTTATTTATAATTATGTTTTTATTTTATTTCTAAAAAAGAGAGATGTCGCAATCATACGGAACAATTCTTGATCCATACAGACGGTTAAAAGAACCACTCGGTGTAAAAGGAACCAGGCAGAGTATTGTGATAAGTAATAATCCTTCAACTATCGACCAAAGACAAATATTATCAGTAAGATTTCCTAGTCTGGGGAGTAATGAAGTCATTGTGCCAGGTACCGCACGTCTTGCTTTTAAAATACAACTGGAGTCAGCGGCAGATCCGAACAGATCTTTAGTTGCTAATCTGGGTAGAGCGATCGTTAGTAAGATTACTATTAAACTTGAAGGAAGAGAGGTAATGTCATTAGATAATGCGGATGTTTTTTTGAGTTATTGTGATTTATGGCTCACACAAAATGAAAGAAAAGATCGAACTTATCAAGGAATACAGGGAGATAATGGTTTAAAACATAGAATTGATGCTGGAGACAAAAAAGATAGCAATGAGTTGGTTGCGCAAGTTTATGGTAATCGATTTTATATACCTCTTGACTTCGAGCTATTAAACACGCACTCCCCGTATTATCAGGGCGCTTTACAAGATAGGCTTATGTATGAATTAACTTTTAATGATTACAGCCGTGTTATCAGATCAGCGACAGATCCTGATGCAAAATATAGTATTTCTGACATCACATTAGAGTTTGATGTTGTACGTCATCAAGAATTAGCTCGGTTGATCTCCCAACAATACCAGACAAGATTAGCAATATACTACAACAGAATTTTAAATCATAGTAAAATACCTAAAAACAAATTAGACACAATTTGGAACATCGATTTGAATGTATCAGCAAGGTCATTGAAAGGGATTTTGTTGCTGTTTGAGGAGTCCAAAAAACCCTTTAACAGATTAAGCGAGAAGTTTCATAATCCTAAAATAACTAAACTAACATGTACGATTGAAGGACAACCGAATCAGTTGTTTGCAAGCGGTCTTCTACCTTATCAGCATTTTGATGAAATACGAAAACTGTTGGGTGGAGGTGGTTGGCAAAGAGACCCTGTGGCTGATTTAATTTGCAAAGACCTCCATCTTCATGATGTCAGACTAGAAGATTATTTATCCTCGAAGTATGCGTTGTGGCTAGATCTTAGAACAACAGAAGACAACAAACTACATGGCAGTGGAAGAACAGTTGGTGATGGGTCAGGAGGAATAAACATTCAAATCCACAAAGAAGCAGAAGAGAATAAGCAAATATATATTTATGTATATTTACTATGCGATGCTCAGCTGAACATTGAAGACAACAGATTAAAAGATATTGTGTATTAAAATAATGGATTTGAACAGTTTAAATTTCCTTACAAAAGAACCTCATTGTGGTTTATTTTGTGGAATGACAGGCTGCGGAAAAAGTGTGTTCGCTTTAGATTTAATACAAACGGTTTATCGTAATCACTTTGAACACATAGTAATTTTTTGTACTACATTAGAATTCAACAAGTCTTATAAAGAAAGAAAGTTTATTTGGACAGATAACGAAATCTATTTAGTCAATCCAAGTAATAAACTGAGCGAATGTTTAGAGTATTTTTATAAACTGTTTAAAGGAACACCAACTTTGTTTATCATTGATGACTGTTCAGCTGAAAAAGACATAGTCAAAAAAAGAAATAGTTTAGCAAAACTAGCATTCAGTGGTCGGCATGCAGGAATTAGCGTATGGATTTTAACACAGAAGTATAATTCGGTTTTAAAGGACTTCAGAGAACAGTTAAAGACAGTTGTTTTGTTTTTCACTAAAGACAAAAACAGCTTTGAAGAATGTCTTGATGAAAATGATGTGATTGAATCAAAAGAAGAAAAAAAGTCGATTAAACAAAAACTGAGGAAAGAGAAGTTTTGTAAGCTAGTGTTAAAAACAGATTTTCCTAGTCAGTACAAATGTTTGTGAAGGCAAAAAAAAAAAAAAAAAAAAAAAAGGTCATTTTTTTTTGGTTTCTTTTTTATACTGGGTCAAATTCAAGGTTAAACTTGTTGTAAATTTCTGATAAAGTATCCATTATTTTGCTTTCAATTTCGAACAAGTATTTACTGACTATTTCATCGTCTTCCATTAATAGCTGAGATAGAACAATTTCTTTCTGCGCTTTCCTTAATCTTTTCAATAAAATGTTGTAATTCTTTGTCTTGAGTATCTCTTTATTCTGAGTCTCCATTTAAAAACTCATTTTTTTGTTTTGTTTAATCAAATCGGAACTGTGTCTGGTGGAATTATCTGTAATTCTTATTTAACAAAGGCTCTTTTTGGTGTTGGTCGTGTTGTCGTATCAGTTTCTCTTAAATAATACACGGGAGGATTCATTTCTATTATTCTTTTTATTTCGTACGGATCGATACTCCAAATCGGATCAGTTGCTCTTATGCGAGTGTCTCCTTCTGCTTCTCCCGGTGCATAAAGAAACCTAACTTTTACTCCAAATGGTATTAGTTGTTTTGTAATTGAATGTTGAATTGACAAGTCTATCGAAGAGTCAATTGTTTTCTTCTGTATTGCTTTTACTGGTCGGAGTCCAATGACCTTAGATTCTTCGTTATTCATGACACGCAGAACGGAGGGTAGTCTTCTAACCCATTCAGTGTTTTTAGTTGAATCAAGGAGTTCTCTGTGATATTGGTAAGAGAAAAGTCTTTCTGCTAATTGTTTGTTAAAGTTTTCGACTAAGGCTTGTGATCTGTGATTTCCAGGAATACCGCGTTTAATAGATACTTTTTGTTTTAACATCAATTGATTGAATTGTCCTTTAAATTCTTTTCCTTCATCAACTTGAATTAAACGAGGATAGGTTAATGGACCGCGTCTATAGATTTCTTGTAAAGCGACAGAGACTGAAGTAGCACTTTTATCGGTTAATGGTTCTGCGTCTTTATATCTTGAAGAGATGTCAACAACTGTAAGCGCGTATTTAAATCTTTTTCTTCTGATTAAATCATGAGGTAGGTATAGAAGATCCATTTGATGAGTGTCATTTGGTGTTGAGTTAACGAAGTGTGGTCTTTTAATTCGTTTAGGTGCTGGTAGATAAATTTGCCATATAGCTTGTTTAGATAACCATTCTTTTGCTGTTTGTTCGGTGACTCCTGCTGTTTGACTGAGTTTTTTAATAGCTGTTAAACCTTTCCAATAACCTTTTGGTGAGTAATAAATTTTATTCATTTTAATACTAAATCTTTTTTGCAATGAAAAAACCAGCAGTCATACCGATTACAATAAACGCTATTTCCTGCATCTTTTGTTCTTCAGATGATTGGTAGTAGTCACTTAATTTTGGTGGTGGTGGGAGCTGCTGTAATTGTTTGCCCGTCACTAAATAATACTCTTTCATGGCATCGTCAACATTCTTAAAAGTGTTTGCTGCATGACGTTCTAGTTTTAATTTGTTATTAATGAAGTCTAATCGGGCGATTCTTTGCCTTTCATAAGCGTCTTGTGCTGCTGCTAATTGTTCTATAGCACGATCGTGTCTTTCTCTTTCCTTGTTCGTTTCTAGTTTACTAAATATGAAATTACTTCCTGAAAAAGCAAGCGCGTTTACTACAGCACCGCCGACCATGATTGCGAGTGAAGCCATTTTATTCAACAACAACAAAAAACCCATTTTATTTCCTCGTTTATCTAAGAAGTCATTTTATTTCTACATATTTATAGTTTCTGGAATTATTCCTCGCTTAACTAAGAAGTCTTTTGTCGCGATTGAAGCAGTAATCACAGCGATTAGTTTACCTGAGTCCTCTAGATCAAGTTTTCCTAGGTCTGGTGGTTTCATTTTTAATAGTTTTTTAGCAACCATCGTGTAAGCAATTGAAAGAGAGCTGATTAGAGCAGATTGATATACAAGGTTAATAATAGTGTTTTCCATTTTTATTTTAAAATAAAAATATAAATTAACTAAAAAAATGAATTGTGACGAACTACTATTAAACGCTCAGGAAGCAGTAATTTCTGATGAAGTGTCGACAAGTGTTATGAATAAAAAGACGGACGAGAGAGAGAGAGAGAGAGAGAGAGAGAGAGAGAGAGAGAGAGAGAGAGAGAGAGAGAGAGAGAGAGAGAGAGACAGACAGACAGACAGACAGACAGACAGACAGACAGACAGAGACAGAAAGAGAGAGACTGAAACAGACAAATTGGTACAGTTTATGAACGACTAGGACCCTCAAACTACGAGGCATCTGCGCTGACAAATTGCCCTATCTATTCTATCATCTTACCGTTCCACTATGAATCTTCCTTTTTTTTCTTCTTTTTTCCCCTTTTTTTTGACCCTCCACTGTCCCCGCCTTTTTTTTTTTGGTGTTTTTTTTTTAAATCTTTTTTTTTCCCCTCGCTACTCTCATTCATTTGTCTGTGTGATGAACTATTATGGACATTTTTTGGGGGGAAGTACTTAGTGTTCTTGTCTGATACATAAGTGTCTGGGTTTCTGTGTGACTTAGTGTTTGGTGTACTGATACACTCATACCATTTGTGTGTGTGTGTGTGTATGCGTGGGCGCGCGCGTGCGCGCACGTGTGTGTGTGCTTGCGTGCCTGTGTGTGCTCGCGCGTGTGTGTGCGTGTGCCCGTGTGCGCATGCGTGTGTGTCTGTGTGCGTGTGTCTGTGTGTGTGTGGGTGCATATAATATCAAAAGCATTAATTCTTAATGAATCAAATAGTTATCAACTCTATCATTGCTACTGTCATGACATAGGCTTATTTTGAGTGTAACATTCTGCTCTGTATCTGCTGTTCAAAAATTAAGAATATTTGTACATTTGCATTTGTTTTCTTTTGAATACTTATACACATTTTCCCAACTAATATTATATGGTTAGCTGTATTTTTAATATCATTTTCTATGTTAATTCTGCTTACTCCAAATAACACATCAAATACGGTGAGATTCAACCTGAATTCAATTTGAGCATGAATGTAATTTTCAAGTTGCTTCCAAAATGCTCTAACTGGTGGGCAGTTGAAGAAAAAATGTTCTAAATAATCGATTTCATTTCTGCAAATAGAGCATTTATTGTTTTCTACCAGTTTCATTTTGCTTAGCAGTATATTTGTTGGGTAAATATTATGCAGCATCTTCCATTGAAGCTCTTTTAACCGGGTTTCAATGGTAGCATGTTTTGCCATTAACCAAGTCTTTTTGTTTATTTCGAAGTTAAGATTTCTTAGCCAAAAACCATGAGCACCATGTAATTTTCAAGTTGCTTCCAAAATGCTCTAACTGGTGGGCAGTTGAAGAAAAAATGTTCTAAATAATCGATTTCATTTCTGCAAATAGAGCATTTATTGTTTTCTACCAGTTTCATTTTGCTTAGCAGTATATTTGTTGGGTAAATATTATGCAGCATCTTCCATTGAAGCTCTTTTAACCGGGTTTCAATGGTAGCATGTTTTGCCATTAACCAAGTCTTTTTGTTTATTTCGAAGTTAAGATTTCTTAGCCAAAAACCATGAGCACATGGTTTTAAATCATTATTTTCTCTGTGTTTTCCTGATTAATTTCGGTTTAGAGAAAAGGGGGTTATTTTCCACTTCATTGGTTGAATGCTGTTCTTCTAGAAGGGGTTCTGTCATCCAGCATGTCCAGGTCTCTGGTATTGCGTTAATCAACGCATTGTATGCAAATACTAAGCTTGCCCGTCCCTGTCCTATTTTATTAAATATCTCCTGTAGAGACATAAGTCTCTTTTCGTTTTCATTGATGATATCTTTAACATATTCAAACCCGGCCCGCCTCCATGCCTTGAAAAAAAGAACTTGTCCTTTATATTTAACAATAGAGTTGTTCCATATCATTTGTTTGTAAAAGTTTTGTTGATTTATTTCATTTTCTTTGGTGATTGTTTTATTGTCAAGGTATGTGTGAAGCGCTTCCCTCCAAAAGGGGTTAACAATTTGACTGTTAAGCGTTAGGAATTTTGATCTACAATTGATATCGAACGCTCTCATGTTGTCAGCTAATTTATTCAAATTCCATTTTGGGATGCAGCACCAACTTTCGTTAGGCTCTGTATATAATTTTCCCATCCAATGTAAGGAAAAACTGTCTTGCATTATGCTAATATTAATCATATTAACTCCTCCTTGTGCTTCATCTGCTTCCATTATTTTCCTTTTTATTTTTTCAAAGGCCTTCCTGTTTGATGTTTTCCTTTGCCATATGAACTTATACAAAGTTCTATTTATTTTTGTCAAGACATTTCCTGGTAAGCCAATCGACTGCATAACAAACACAAATTGACTCAACAAGAAGCATTTGACAATTATTATTTTACCATATATTCCAAGATCTCTTTTACTCCATATATTAATTAAATTGTTCATAACTTCCATTCTTTTGGACCAGTTTTCTTCTATCTCTACTGCTGGTCTGTCATTTCTAAAGTGTATTCCTAATATCTTAATTTGTTCTGTCAACATGAACGGCAAATTGTTTTCATGTATTTGAGTTTCTAGTTTCATTGCTTTTGTTTTTTGTATATTAAGCTTAAGACAAGAGAAACTTGAAAATTCATTCAAGATATCCCTTGCTTTTATCATGTCTGTTTTATTTTTAAAAAACATTGTAGTATCGTCTGCATATTGTTTGATTTTAAGCTTGGTTGGTTCGTTGCCTTGGGATGGAAGTGCACTTCCTTGTATGTCACTATTACGAATTTTTATTGCAAGTAGCTTGACTGCAAGAACAAACGCTAGTGGTGAAAATGGGCAGCCTTCCTGATACCGCATATAATAGGGAATGCTTCTGAGAGCCACCCTCCATGATTTATACAGCTCATTGTATTTATTGTAATGACATTTACCCATTTTCTGAACTGTTCCCCAAAGCCAAATACGTCAAAAGCATGCAACATAAAGGGTTGGAAATAGAATCGAACGCTTTCTGGTAGTCTATTGCAAGCAAATATCCGCATTTCTTCGTTTCATTTAAATAGTTAATAACGTCATCTATTGTGCGAATAACTGTTGAAATATTTCGACCTTTTAAGTAGCCCACTTGATCTTGGTTTATTACTTTTCCAATTACCATATTAAGTCTTAACGCCAATGCTTTTGCTAGTATCTTGTAATCTGTGTTAGTAAGTGTAATGGGTCGCCAGTTATTTAATTTGTTTCTGGGAAGATTAGTATCTTTGTGAATTAAAGTAATGACACCTTGTCTCTGACTATAAGACATTTCACCGTTCATAAATGCTTCGTTAAAACATTCTGTAACAAGTGTTTTTATGTGTGACCAAAAGAATTTCATAAATTCTATTGTTAATCCATCATTACCCGTAGCTGAGCCATTTTTCATCTGACGTAGTGCTTCACCTGTTTCAGTTTCACTCATCATGCCTTCGCAAAGTGCTGATTCATCATCATCCAGCTTAGCAAAGTGTTCTCCTCTAACAAAATTATCAACCTTTGAAGTCATATTTTCTTCATCATTTACCCTAGAGTATAATGTTGAGTAAAAATGTGTTTGTTCTTTTAACACGTCTGATTGATTTGTTATAATCTCTCCGTTTTCTTTTTCTAGTTGTGTTATTGTGTTCGTCTTGCCCCTGTACTTTTCTAAATTAAAAAAATATGTTGTGTTCTTTTCCCCCTCCTCCACCCATTTTATTCTTGCCCTAGTTTGTGCTCCCCTTGCTTTCTCTAGTGACATTATTTCAAGCTTTTTCTTAATTCCTATCATTTGAGTAAGTAAATGTTCATTATTAGGATCATTTGCGCATTGTTGTTCCAATGTCTGGAGACTATTTTGTAATTCTAAGAGCTCATTTCGTTTACTGTGCGCTTTATGTTTTCCAAAATCTATGCAATAATTTTTAATTTTCATTTTACACCAATCCCATTGCTCTCGATGATTTGTAAACATCAGTTTGCTTTCATTAACCCAAATTCCTAATAACTCATTCATTTTGTTGGTAAATGTTGTATCTCTAAGGTGACTATTATTAAATCTCCAGTAACCCGGCCCTCTTACAAATTCGCAGTTATTCATTTCCATAATAACCGCTCTATGGTCTGTATTTGCTACGGACAGTATGTCGCATGACACACATGTCTCCACAGCTCCTTGATTAACAAAACAAAAATCAATACGACGAGCTGTAAAGGCGTTCTGCCTGCACCAAGTGTAAGCTTTTTCTTCTCCGTGAAATACTCTCCAAACATCTAACAACTCTCTATTAATAACCAGTTCGTTAAATTTCTTTATCTCTTTTTGACCGTGTGGACCTCCCAAAATTTTGTCAAGATTATTACTTAAAACCGAATTAAAATCTCCCATACAAATTATTTTCTTTGATTTATATGATGACAGAACGCCTTCCAACGGTTTTAAAAAAGCGCATTTCTCATTTACTTCGTTTGGGGCGTAAACATTAACTATAACTATTTATTTTTCTTCTGTTTTTACTGACACTACAATAATCCTATCTAGCCTTCTTTCCAGTTGAACATTTCCTTTCAGCTGTTTTTAAATAAGTATTACCTGTCCCTTACTGTGTGCTGTTCCACTGCAATAAAATAACTTGCCTCCCCACTGTTTTTCCCAGATCTCAGCGTCGTTATTACTTAGGTGTGTTTCTTGCAGACAAATGACGTCTAGCTTTTGTTGTTTAAATAAAGAAAACATAGCAGTTCTTTTACGTTTTGTTTTCAATCCACGTGTGTTCAAAGACATTATACGAAGTCTATCCATTTTTAAATTTTACTGTTTTGGTTATAGTTCTCTCGTTTGTTTTCCCTCCACCTACCCTTTTCCTGTCTATGTGTACCGACATAAACTGCAACATCACAATCAAAGACCAATGACCATAAACATTTGCCTTGTCCGTATCTGTCATAACTGAAGGAGAAAGTATCATAAACATTATAAACATCATATATAGCCAAAGATATAAACCTGCAAGAAAGAGGCTTAAAAATCATGCATATCAACATTATCCGTATAACCAAAGCCATTGTCCATAAGAAAATGCCGTATTCGTTTCCGTCCAGTTTCCCACTGAGGAGCTGGCAACACGTCACTCCATTCTTCCTCCTCTTCTCTCTAGTCTTTGTCCTTCTGACGTCGACTTTTGTCTGGCTGATGTGGGGGTGTTGCATCATCAGGAAGGCGACGCTTGGGCGAGGCAGACCGTGAAGTGTCAGAGGGAAAATTCAGCACAGACTGGCCCTTCAGGGTTTCTTTAGCCGAGTTGTTGAATCTTGTATGCGCTCTGCCCCTGCTGTTCCTCTTCGGCTTGGCTGAGGCTGGCTTGGCAGGGGCGCTGGAAATGCTGGACACACTGGGAGACCTCGAGCTGTGAGACGAGTGCCCGCTGGCCGTCTGCCATGATGGACTCTGGCTGGTACTGGTGTCCCTGGATCCTTTCCTGCGGCTGACACTCTCATTTGCCTGTTTGTCCTTGTTGTTGTCTTTTTTGGTGTGCTTTTTGTTCTCCCTGTTGTTCTCCACATTGTTGTTGTCCTTGTCGTTGTCGCTGTTGTGCTGAGAGGTCTTCCTCTGCATGCTGCTCTCCCTTTCCATGACAGGCGTCATGCCACACTGCTGGTCACCCGCTCTGTGGCCGTCCTTGAGGCATTGGCGACACTTAATTGGGTGGTCACATGCTGATGCGTTGTGCCCCTTGCCCAGGCATTTTGTGCATTCTTTTTCAGCCGGAACGGTTGCTCGTTGCTCTTTGTGGAAGATGAAAGCTTTGAAAGGCCCTACCTCCAGAAATCTTGGGAGGGGTACTGTTGGAATATCTGTGTAGAGGAAACGCCTACCCGTTTTCCAACGAGTAAGCTTCCCGTTGGAGTCTCGATCTCTCTCAGCGATAAGTTTTGAGCGGACATTTACTTTAAAAGAAGGGCACCATGTCCTATTATCCGTTTTGTTTTATTATCTATTTACATTAAAGTAATTTTTAAGTAAAATGTTTATTAAAAAGGGGATCAGTAACTGTCCCCCATCCTACGATGGGGGGAGACAACCCATGATAATTATATTATGGTGATTAAAATAAATGTAATGGTATAAAATGGAGTGTTCTTGGGAGTTTTAATACTTTGTGACAAGGTCAAAAGGCCTCGAGCTTATGACGCAAGGGGGTGACAAGGTGGATTGCGTAATACTATATATTAAAAGTTACTGTAAAAATGTTGATGTAGAGTTGTATGATGAGAAAATATGATTTTGATCAAATATGAAAACAAGCTGTGTGTGCTCGCGCACACGATAGGTGGGAGGCACTGCGGTAAAGATCCCCGGCCGGCGATCAACAAATATTATGCTTTACGTCCTCCCGGCCAAAGCCATATGGGACATTACTTTTTATTTTTAGATATTGGAAGAGGGGGAGAGGGAAGAGAAAAAGAGATTTCTATCTACTTTAGATTTTTGTTTTTCTTTTTACAGATGTTTTGTCTTGAATAAAGGTCAAGTTTTAATTTTTAGGAGCCATGGCTCGTACGAGACTACTCTATATTATAAAATTTTACTTTTGATATAAAATGATTGATTAAAATAAAACTTTTAGCTGTACCCCTCCTGGCGAGAGCAAATGATTAAAATTTCAGGACCACTTTACTTTTAAAAGAACAAGTTTTAATGAAAAAAAAAAAAATTCAAATAAAGGTCCAACGAGAATATTTACAAATTTTTTGTTTTTATTAACTTTTATTTATCAAAAATCTCGTTTTAAAAGATTTCCACTTAAAGTGGAAAACTATTTGTACAGAGTTAAAAGAAATACATCAAATGTTTTTATAAAAAATGTTAAAGGATAGAAGAAACGAGAGTCCCTAAATAGATCAAAATATACAAACAAAAACAACCACGGACTCTAAAAAGCACTAACATAATTTGGCCGAGTCCGGACAGAAAAAGTTATGCTCTATGGACCCTACGTTATATACATTTATTGTTAAAAGCATAATTTGTTGTTAAAATATCTTTAAAATCTGTCAGTTTTAAAACTAGTGATTACTGACGGGGCTAGTTAACGATTCCTACTTGTTTGGGTCGGAGGGAGGGAGGTAGAGGGGCCCCTCCTCCCCGGCTAAAACAGTGGTAGGGCGTCGCTATATGGGTCCAGCACTAAGTGCGGGGGGGACCCATTGGGATAACCCTGACCGTAATTTTACGTTCGCGACTACGAAAGCACTCCCCCGGAGGTCGCGCCGCACACCCATCTACTGGGGGTAAGGGAGTAAAATTTACTCGGACTCAAAAGAGTCCTACCGGGGCCGGCGATCGCGAAGCAGTATACATTAAATAACTATCGTTTTTGTGCTGGACCAATGAAATGATCAGGATATTGTTATATTGAAATAGGTGGTTTTATGTTAGAGGGTGAAGAATAGTGACGGCTACACAGAGCTGTGTGTGTATGTTTTAATATTACATGTATTCCCGAAGGGGGGTGGCTACAAATTCCCTCCCACCCTCGTTGACATGATGGAAATTATATTTATACTATTTATAATTAATAAATTATTTTACTTACACATATAATTAGTTTTAGCATGGGAGCCCAGGCATACATGATTTATTATATTTTAATAATGGTGATGGTGGTGGTGGGGGTGGATAAGGATTCTTTCTTACTCGGGGCGGGGGGAGGGAGGGAGAGGGACCCCTCCTCCCCACCTCGAGCAGAGGAAAGGCGTCGCTTAAGTAGTCCGTGCACAAAAGTGCGGGGGGAGCACAAACGCTACGCGTGACGACTACCAAGGAACTCAATGGAGCGCGCGCCGGGCACCTACCCACTGGGGGGAAGGGAAGTTAAAAAGAAGGTGGACTCAAAAGAGTCACTACAGCCCTACCAGCGCACATGTAGTTAAAAAAGGGGATGGAAGAAAGGGGCAGGAGTGTAGACAGGTCGTTTCCCATGAGGCCACAGTGAGAGGGGATCCATACCAATGTAACGTTAGTCCCCCTAAGGTGGAGTTGATGTATTACATTTTTAATTTCGTTTTTGATTTCTAAACGGTTATGGCTTTCTCCTTGTAATGCAGTAATGGAGGAGAGAGAGTCTGAAAAAATGACAATTTGGAATGGGGGGTTAGGTAAGTAATTTATATATGAGAGAGCTTCTAAGATGGCCCAGAGCTCTGCTGAAAAAATTGAAATGTTTTTATTCAATTGAATTTTTTTATAAACTGGGAATAATGAAGGCACAACCTATTTGGTTTCCATTTATTTTGGAGCCGTCTGTGTAAATGCTAAGTTGGTGTTTACAGTTATAATTTTTTTGTTTTGCAGCTACAGTTAATTGATTAATGTCTTCTTCTTTATTAAATTGTTGGTGTAAAGAAATGTCATAGTCTGGAGGGTCCCAGTCCCACTGTGGCACTGCGTGTTTGGGATAGAAGACTATATAACTCATCAACATGTCTGAATTTTCAAATAGGTTTTGGGAAAAATCATATATATTAATGTATTTTTTTACTATTTTTGTAGTAGTGGCAAAATAGGGATCTGAAAATTGTGTGAAAAAGTCTTCCTTTGTGAAGTTATTTGTGCTATGTAGTCTGGTTAAAAATGTGGCACAGTTTAATTTAATAAGATGGTGTAGGGGGAGCCAGCCTATGTCTCTGTAGACTAGATAATTGACTGCAAAGGAGGGGAGGCCCAGGGCAGTTTTAAGTGCTTTAAGTTCTATGGTTTGAAGTGATTTTAAATTGGATTTAGTTAGGTTATAAAAAGTCTCCATGCCATAAGTTAGGCGGCTACGGACCAGGGCCCCAACTAAATAAGTTAAAAATTTGGGGTCCTGTGCCCATTTCTGTCTGGACACTACATTAATAAAATTAAGGGCTTTTGTGGATTTGTTCACTAAATGAGTTATGTGATGAGTCCATGATAAATCTCTTGATAGATGGACTCCCAGAAATTTAACTTGAGGGGGGGGGAGTTTTGGTTTGGTCCAACATTTTAATTTTAAAATCGTCATTTTTGACTGTGTTAGTTGAAAAAAACCATGAATTCACATTTGTGGGGTGAAATGGTAAAACCGTTAAAAGTTAAATAATGTAGTACTAAGTTTGTATTATGTTGATGAACATTAATTTCTGGGTCGAGGGTGTATCTTATACCTCGTGCAGTGGGCAGGGACCAAATGGCGATGTCATCTGCATACATCGAAATACGGCAGCCCTCAAATTTTATTTTAGATATGTCATGCAACATAATATTAAAGAGGGTTGGGGCAATGATGCTGCCCTGGGGGACTCCCATGTCCATATGATGGCTAGTTGAGAGAGACTGGCCCACCCTAACTTTAAAACGTCTGTTTTGTAAAAAAGAATATATTAAATTATATGTGTTACCCTCAATACCGAGCTTGCTGATTTTTTCTAGGAGCCTCCCATGCCCCTTTGATGTCAAAGAAGGTAGCAAAGACTTTCCTGCGTCTAGCTAGAGCTTTTCTGACGTGGGAGGTAAGTCTAACAATTTGTTCCATGCAGGATCTATGTTTTCTAAAACCTGCCTTGATGGTGGGAATTATATTATTTTTCTCTAAAAAGTATTCTAATCTGTTTTTTACGATTCTCTCGTATAGCTTGCCAATGTGGGGGGTGAGGGAGATGGGGCGGTAACTTTTGGGGTCCCTTGCCGGTTTTCCGGGCTTCAGGACCCCTACCACCTGTTCCTCTTTCCATGCACGTGGCACCTCCCCCCCTCCCAACATCTGGCGTAAAATTGTAATAAAATCTCGCGAAAAGAAGGGGGCAGTTTGTTTTAGTATTTTGTAGAAGATTGGATCGTCTCCTGTAGCTTTATTTACTTTTCTAATTTGATTTAGGGACCCAGCAAGCTCGGTCATTTTGAGGGGAGCATTAATGTAGTGAGAGTTATTATTGGATTTTGATGTAATGGGTATTGAGTTTCGTCTGTTTTGTTCATCTGTAGATAAATATTTTGTTTGGCTAGCCTGTGCGAATGCAAGGACTTCGGCTGTTTGTAAATTAGTAGTTGTAATTATATTATCTTTGGTTACTCTGGGCTCCCATACTTTACCTTTATTATTTATTTTATTTATTTTCTTTCAGGCTTTGCCTAGGTCTCTGTAATCAATATTCTCTTTTAGCTAAATTTATTGAGTCCTCACAAGTTTTTTCAGCTTCAACTTTGGAGGCGTGATTGGGCGGGGTGGGATGACAATCAAAAAAGTTGCATGCGCGTTTTTTTCTATGTACTGCCTCCTTGACTGTTTCATTCCACCAAGGTTTTGGTGATGGGCGAATATTGTATTGTCGACGACGAAAATGGTGTTTTACGTCCTCTTGGTCTGAATCAGACACATATGAGCGTTTTTCAAAAAAGGCCGAAAAATGTGTCAACAAATTAAAAAAATCTGGGAGAGGTTATTGACAGCAAATTTGTAGTTGCTACAAATTAATGAAGAATTTGATATGTTACCTGTAAATTGAACACAAAAATAAGTTTCTATTTCTTCATTTTCACACAAAAATTACGCACTCTGAACACAAGGGGTGCCCCAAAATGCGTGTCTTTTGATGTGCACTGAAATTTTGAAGACATCTCAGCAAACAAAGTGAAAGCATTTGATACCAAAATAATATGAAAAATAATGTAATTAACGTGTACGTCGGAAAATTGATGAGTATGCCTTTGAGAAAAAATTGTCTGCATTTTGACGGCACTTTGAAGCACCAAATTTCAATGTCCGTCAGAATTATGTCACTATCGTTACGAAGACACGTTTTCCTCAATAGCTAATGACTAGTCTATTTTTCAATGTTAAGACTTTGCAAAGATTTGCATCACTTCTCCTCTCAACGACTGAATGTGAAACTGGAACGCATAGCAACGTCTGTTGAGCATTTTAGGTCCGTTTTTCTGATCCGAGTAAGGCACTTTTCTTTAAAATGTCACTATCGTTACGCTAATTTCGATGCTAAAAACGATTCAAAAACGATGCTAAAAACGATTTTGCAAAATTTGTCTATTATAATTAGTCATGTAATTGGTATGTCGATGGCAGTATGATTTTATTTCAAGTTGCAGTATTGTATTCAAACTTGATTGGGAATGTGAATGTGGTCTCTATGTTTCTTCTTAGAATGTTCATATTGTAACTATTTTACTCTTGTATAATTAATTGTGTGCGAGTGTGCATGTGCGCATGCATATGTGTGTGTGTGCGTGTGCGTGTGCGTGTGCGTGTGTGTGTGAGTGAGTAAGGAAGTAAGAGAACGTTGTGTGTAAGCATCGTGCTTATTTTACTTTCTAATGATTAATTATTTGTTTGCCTTTAATGTTCTTGTTATCAATGTAAAGCGCACTGAGCTCATGTGAGAAAGAGCGCTATATAAATTCCCATTATTATTATTATTATTACTCAAGATAGATGGGTGGAACTGAGTTCTGTAGATGAGGGGGTGGGGGCGTCTTCGTCGCTGTTGGACTTGGACGAAGTCCTCCCCCTCATCTGTATCTGAGTCCAACTCTGACTCATCGTTCATCTCTTCTTTGCTGTTATCCTTAGCAGGCATATCTTTGGGGCCCCAGATCGTAATGGGCTCCTCTACTAAAGGAGGAGCCACTGGGGAATCTTTTTCTTTTTCCTTGGAGAGTGCCGTAGAGGTCTTCTCCTGTACTGGGGTTCTGAAAGCTTGAATGGTTGGAGACAGGGGGATACCACTCTCTGTCTCCTCCATTAAACCTAGATCTTCTCTGTTCTTTTTGTCCTTGGGCTGTGCCATCTCAGGACTACTTTTTTCTTCATTGGAGTGTCTAGATTTTCTTTTGGCTCTTCTTGTGGGAGTGGGAGTGTCATTTTCAGTGACTTTGTGAGGCACAGATTCTGCCGTGAAAATGGAGTCTTCCTCTGAACTTGTGTCCAGGTAGTGGGTAATCACTTGAGGATTAGTCATGGTCTCTTCAATGGTGGTTTGATAGTCTTAAATATAATCTGATCCAACTATAATATGAATTAAACTAGTTATAGGACGGACCCAGTGCCCGCAATAGGACCAAGAAAGACACAAGAGTCCCTCGTGGCCATATTGAAGCAGAAGTCCGTCCTACATTTCTTCGTTTCTCGGGGGAACCAATCAGAATATTGTGGTCCCCGCGAGGACCAATCAAACGCTTGCAGGTGTTATCTTTGCTAGTGCCACAATACTGTTCCAGTTAGTCAAAAAATGCTCTGGAGCACCATCTAAAGAGGGAGCCCCAGAACAGAAAAGCCACCAGAACAATATCTACTGTTATTTATAAATCTATACTTTATGTAAGAAAAATATCTTTACAAATTATTAGTTTTATTATTGTGTCAGCTAATAGAACACCCAAGGGCTCAATATTACCTGAAAATTTACCAGATTAATCCCGATTTTAAATGTTACAAAGTTTTAATCAACTGGGTATTTGTCTCAAGTCTTTTAAATTTATTATATAATGTTAATTCTTAATATCTTTACACTCAGTAGTTTTTAATTTGTATTTATTCTATCAAATCTTTATTTTATTTTAGCAAAGCTTTACATTATTACTTTTTCTTCTGAGGAGGAAAAGGTCAACACCTATGTGAAAGAAGTTCCTATGTTCCTAGGTTTTAAAGACTTACACTAAACTAGTTTTGTTGTTAGGCTTGTGCACAAGTTCCCCCAACAATTTAGGGGGCTGGCAAGAACAAAACCACCCTAAAGAAAGAGGAACTGCCCTACAGAATCTATGCTTTGATGACCGATCCCACCGGCAAGAAGCCTACGAGTGGGGGGTTTAGACAGACCGATGAGAACGACATACAAATGTCGAAAAAAAAGACAGTGGAGGAAAGGTATAAAAGTAAAAAACCCAGTGAAGTCTAACTTGCTATGGTCCTAGTCCCTAGACCTGGGAGTTCTGCTGTGCAAGGGCTCGGGTGGCCAGCGCAGTCCTCCCAGGGATACCACTTTTGTGGCACGTCCTACAACCCTAGCAACTAAGCAGCCGAATAAAACATCGCACTGCTAAAAACAAATTAAAACAAGGGCGTCGCTGAGCGGCAGACATGTCCGTCACCAGCAATGCCACGCACTTGCGACACCCCGTAGAGTGTCACATCCTGACACAAAATTGGAAGGGATTCTGTCTTCTAGTTCACGAGATGCAGCTTGAAGAAGAAACATATAGCGCAAAGAAGGAAATTTCGGTTTTCAAGGTCACACTTCAAGGTCAAGGTCAGCATGGTGATAATTTATGCTCGGATGTTTTCTTCTCTAGGGTATACAGTACCACACACAATCTGAAGCGCTTCTGTCAAGTACAAATGTGGAAAATATGGCTTAAAACCCAATGTGTAGACCCCTACCACTTTCAAGGCCTACGGATCGCCCGGACCGTGACCTTGACCTTGATCGGTATGCCACCATCAGAACGGGCATAAGCCAAAGTACCTTCATGCCAAATTTGAAGACTCTAACACTAACGGTGTGGGAGTTATGGCCCCTGAAAGATTTTCGGTTTTCAAGGTCGTACGCCAAGGTCAAGATCACGACGGCAATATGGTTTGCGCGGATGCCTTCCTCTCATGGTGACACACCAGCACACACAATTTGACGTGATTCTGTCAACCCGTTCGAAAGATATCCTTGGGACAGACAGAAGGAGAAAAAAATGACCCTCCGATTTTCAGGCTCCAGCGATCTTTTTGACCTTGACCTTGACCTTGATCGGTATGCCATCATCAGAACGGGCATAAGCCAAACCACCTTCATACCAAGTTTCAACATCCTATGTTGATCGGTGCCCGAGATATGGCTAAAAATAGATTTTCGGTTTTCAAGGTCGTACGTCAAGGTCAAGGTCACGACGGCAAAATGGTTTGCGCCGATCTCTTCCTATTAAGGAGGCACACCTTCACACAAAATTTGACGCGATTCGGTCAAGCGGTTCGGGAGATATCCTTGGGACAGACAGAATTTTTTTTTTTTTTTAAAATGACCCTCCGATTTTCAGGCTCCAACGATCTTTTTGACCTTGACCTTGACCTTGATCGGTATGCCATCATCAGAACGGGCATAAGCCAAACCACCTTCATACCAAGTTTCAACATCCTATGTTGATATTTGCCCGAGATATGGCTAAAAATAGATTTTCGGTTTTCAAGGTCGTACGTCAAGGTCAAGGTCACGACGGCAAAATGGTTTGCGCCGATCTCTTCCTATTAAGGAGGCACACCTTCACACACAAAATTTGACGCGATTCGGTCAAGCGGTTCGGGAGATATCCTTGGGACAGACAGAAAAAAAAAAAAAAAAAAAAAACAACAACAAACAAACAAACAAAAATACAAACCAGCCCATGGCAATAGTCCGTCTTGGTGACGGACTAAAAACCCAAAACCTTAATGCCCTATTGATGCTCACAAAGATAGTTCCAACGACGTGAAGTGAAGAGCAGAGGGAGACGTCGTTGGTGGAGACAGAGGTAGAATTCAGTCGTAGAGGGAGGTGGTCCTGAGTCCTCCTCAGAGTCCTAGTTCAGAGCAAGGCTCAGCGGAGATGATCCATCGTCGGACAAGTGCATGGAATAGTCATCATGCAATGTCAATGTCGTGCGGCGGTGCTGGCAGAAGGGGCCCAAAGAATGGTGGTGGTGTCCTCTCTTCTGTCAGGCAGCCGCCGTACTGTGCTGTAGTGTGGGTAGAAATTCTTTTTCTCTCTCTGCAAAGGCACCCTCTCGGCTCGGCAGTGTTTTGTATTGTCGGAATAGATAATTCGCTTGCTTTTAAAATGGATGTTCTTACATTTTCGTAATGAATTTCAAAATTGGGGTCAAAAATATTTTCTTTATTATGTTTACTAAGGATGGACTGGAATAAGGTCCAGTTAGCTTTATCGTAATTAAATTTGTATTGTTGAGGTTGTGTTGTTGTTTGAATTTGAGCGTAAAAAGTTATAGAGATCGGTTTATGGTGAGATAATAAAGTATCTGACAGGGGATACCACTTGTGGTTTATTACTAAATCGGGACTAACAAGGGTTAGATCAATTGCAGTTGGTTTATTCTTACTGGAGTCAGGAAATCTGGTAGATGACCTGCCGTTCAAGAGAATTAGGTGGGAGTCGTTTATCTCTTGGATGAGCATCCCGCCCCCGCCACTAGGTTTAGTGCCGAACGTCTCCCAGGTGGGATGTTGAGCATTAAAATCGCCCACCACCACCCAGGAGACAGTGTCGGAAAGGGAAGTAAGCCAATTGGATTGGTCAACAGCATTATAACCTTTTCGATAATATAAATTTAGAATATTTGTTATTTTGCCGTTTATTTTTGTTTGTATGGCATTCGAGTACCGAGTGCCATTAATATTTTCTTGGGGTGTCTGTATATTATTATATTGTATTTGTAAATGGACATAGGTAACTGTGTAAACTTTATGTTCTGTATTACTTACTGAGGGGGGTATTGATAGCCCTGAATACGGGGTAGGTTGGAATAATTAATATTTGGGGACTGTAAACAAATAAAATGATACAGAGTGGAATTAGATGATAAATAATGAATTAGGTGATCGCCTGTTTTTTTGATGGCACGGCAATTCCATTGCAAAATATTCAATTTGCCTTTTAACCCTAGGGGGGGGGGGGGGGGGGGGGGGAGTAATTAGGGTAAGAGTTGCTGTTAACTATTAATTAGTGAGAACTGAAAGAGACTGAAACTCCAGTAGGATTGCAAAGAGGCTTAGATAATATTCAAAGCTATTGTCAAAAATGGAATTTGAAATTAAATGCCAAGAAATGTAAAGTTCTTATTTTTTCTAAGGGTAAGGTTAGACGTTTTCCCAACTTTCTTATAGCGACTGAAAAATTAGAGGTTGTTCAGAACTTTATGTACTTAGGGTTAAAGTTAAATTATAATAACAAAATGAATGTCGCACAACATGATCTTTATGACCGAGCTTCCCGAGCCATGTTTGCTTTGTTGAGGAAAGCTAAATTATTGATGCTTCCTGCAGATCTAACAATTGACCTATTTGATAAAACTGTACTTCCTATCCTTACATATGGTTGTGAAATTTGAGGCTTTGATATGAATGATATTATCCAGAGACAGCAGTTCAGATTTTACAAGTTGGTTCTGAAGGTAAGACAGTCATGATTTTGGGGGAAACAGGTAAATTCCCTGTTGGTGTAACTGTTAAATGTAGAATGCTATCATTTTGGTTTAACCTTGTAACAAACCACCATACAGAAAAATTATCAGTTCTTGTTTATAAATGCCTATTGAAAATGTACGAGTCAAATGTTTATGAAAACAGATACATCAAATATATCCATACATTACTAAATGAAACTGGCTTGAGTAGTTTTTGGTTGAATCAAACCTTTCTTGATGCAAATCCATTGTGGTTCAAGGAGAAGGTGAAAAGATGCTTAAAAGACACTTTTTTTTACAGTCTTGGTATATGCATGTAGATAATGACGAATTATATTTAAACTACAGAATGTTTAAAACCTCTTTTTGTGTTGTATTACTTAGTCTTGCCATATAGCTATATGATTACTGTGTTAAAATTCAGAACTAACTAATAATAACTTGCCTGTGAACACGTTGCGTTATACTGGTACACCCAGACATGAAAGAATTTGTGAAAAATGTAATGTACATGATGTGGCAGATGAGTTTCACTACTTATTTGTTTGTCCTTTCTTTGACACTGAGAGGAGAAGGTATTTTTTTACTCGCCCTAATGCTTATAAATTCAAAGCTTTGTTCTCTACAAAAAATAAGAAAATATTACTCAAACTAAAGCACTTCATTACAGTTGTTAACGGTTCTTTCAGATAAATGTTATCAATCATGTCTTTTTCCCATTTTGTTTTTAATTTAGTAATACATTACATTATTTGTAATATTATGATATGGGTTTTCTTTGAAATGATTTTGGACATCACTCTTGGGTTGATTCTTGGAAATTTATTTATGTGTGTATGTTTTTATATTTCTGTGCCCAAATGGGGTATGAAATAAATTTCTTGCCTTGCCTTGCCTTGCCAGTAGACAAGCAGAAAGGGGGACTGAGTAAAAGACACAATAGGTGAGAGAGGGAGACACAAAAACAACCTGGACTGGTAAATACATAGGGAGACAATATTGAAAGCAGCCCGGTGTAGCGAGGTGCCATTAGTTCTGTCCAGAAAAAAATAATGTCTACGAGGGTGCCACAGACACTGATCGAAACCAGGGTCTCGTTTTCTACTCCCAGTTCTTCTTCCTCTTCTTCTTCTTCTTCTTCTTCTTGTTCTACTTCTTCTTCTTCTTCTTCTTCTTCTTCTTGTTCTACTTCTTCTTCTTCCTGTTGTTGTTGTTGTTGTTGTTGTTGTTGTTGTTGTTGTTGTTGTTGTTGTTGTTGTTGTTGTTGTTGTTCTTCTTCTTCTTCTTCTTCTTCTTCTTCTTCTTCTTCTTCTTCTTCTTCTTCGATCGCTCAGGCAGTTTCCTGTCAATTATGAGCGTAGATGCGTCATACTGCCGTTATGCGCCTACATAAGAAATAAATAATTAGGCCCAGCATGTCCAACTTCGGCTGGAGGAATCTTTTTGAAAGACACTGATCGAAACCAGGGTCTCGTTTTCTACTCCCAGTTCTTCTTCCTCTTCTTCTTCTTCTTCTTCTTCTTGTTCTACTTCTTCTTCTTCTTCTTCTTCTTCTTCTTCTTCTTGTTCTACTTCTTCTTCTTCCTGTTGTTGTTGTTGTTGTTGTTGTTGTTGTTGTTGTTGTTGTTGTTGTTGTTGTTGTTGTTGTTGTTCTTCTTCTTCTTCTTCTTCTTCTTCTTCTTCTTCTTCTTCTTCTTCTTCTTCTTCTTCGATCGCTCAGGCAGTTTCCTGTCAATTATGAGCGTAGATGCGTCATGCTGCCGTTATGCGCCTACTAAGAAATAAATAATTAGGCCCAGCATGTCCAACTTCGGCTGGAGGAATCTTTTTGAAAGTGTTTCTTGAATAAAAGGCAGGAGAATGGTCCGGAAAGGCAGAAAGGTAGTAAATGACAGCAAGCAAAGGGAAAAGGCAGAATCAAAGAGAGTGACAGATGAGAGGACGTTACAAGCACAGAACTTCCAGAAGGTGGGGGAACTATTTATACAAAAGAACCCCCCCGGTACGGGGAGAACTCCCAGTTCTATATATGAGACCAGCTGGAATATATTGGTATGAAAACGAGGGCTTTTGTGTTGCTCTGTCAGGTATATTGAAACGTTAAATTCACAGTGCCCAATGCATAGAGCCAAGAAACGATGTTAACAAAACTTGGAAGAACGGTACCCCAAGTCCTGACGTTTGATGTCAGTCATGACAATTTCAACAATCGGTAATTGATTTTTAAAACAATTAATATTGTCAAGCCATATTCCAGTAAAAAAACACAACATTTTTATTTCAGCTGTAAAACCATGATTATTTCTAGTGAGTTCGAATTTGTTCTTAGTTCTTTGTTGTTGATTTCTGGGAGTATCTTAATCTGGCTTTCCTACCTCTGTACTGTCAGGGAGTGACGGGAAAGGAGGTAGGGAGAAGGGGCGTAGAAAAGACTGACGTGTCAGCGTGTTTTCAGGTTGCCTCAGTTGAGATTGTTTTAAGAATACAGTAGAGGGGGGGCGTGTTTGTGTGAGTTTGTGTATGTGTGTGTGCGTGGCGGTGTGTGTGTGTGTGTGTGTGTGTGTGTGTGTGTGTGTGTGTTAGTAAACTCATTTTCCTTTCTGGTCACTATGATTTTCAAAATAATTTACGTCGATTTCTTTTTGTCATTTATGTTGCCCTTTAACAATGTTCATAAGTGTAGTGCATCTGAAAACTGAATTGCATTCTTTGCTGTCTTATGGCAATCTTGTTCACAACAAACTGCGTTAACCCTTTCACCGCTAATGTCGCATTTAACACCCATGTCACTAAAAAAACCATGAAATCGGGGCCTGTTATCCAAAAACCCTATTTTCTTTTCTTGGGAGGTAAGGATACATGTCAGAGACAAATTTCCAATATTGCAGATACATTTTTGTTTCTCTACCCAGTTAAGTTTAATGGTATTTTTGGGCTGAAAAATGGCTGGCAGCGAAAGGGTTAATGAGTGATATGAACTCTGTTGAAAGCATTAGCTTTTTACACACGCGCACGCGCGCATGCACACACACGCACACACACAGACACACGTGCAGCAAAGCAACAAAATACGCATGCTTATTCAATAGTTACTGTCACTGCACGAGCACACCATCACCAAAGGTGGAATTACACGTTGTTAGTTTTCACTTTTCCCCCATGGCAACACAGTGATTCTCTAGTGATATTACTGGCCTATCACTGTGTTGCCATGGGGAAAGCGGGAAAACTAACAACGTGTATTTCGACCTTCAACACCTTCAACTCTACAATCGATGCTAAAACAACCCACTGACAGCCGTAAAAGGTCGACAACACATGCAACTGTTGGGGAAATAGAACAAAAAGATAAGCCACACTTTTTTTTCTCCAATTGATAAGATGTCACTACTGCCTATTATGCCTGTTCTTACAACGCAACAAAAAGAAAACAAGATGCTATGGCATGTAAACGAACGTTCATTCAAAACTTCATTGTGTGGTTTATTTCATGGCGCTTTATAATACCAAATATTATCAGGGCATAAAACATGTTCCTCCATATAGAAAGGTTATATTTCCAAGGAAGGAAAGGAACATTTAAAGCAAATATCACTGGAGGCGAAACAAAATTGGCCGGGTAAAAACGGCAGGCAGGTATTGGCAATATTACAAGGCGTCAAAGACGAGGAGAAGATTGGCTGCCAGTGCTCTTCTTCTCTCAGGAGTGTCCCACACTCAAACAAATCAAACAATCTCTTAGAGAGAAAATTAAGAGTGGTGATGTCTGCGATTGACACCGTTAAAACAAGACTCATTATAATGTACATTAAAAACAACATGTGCTTCAAAAACATAAATATACCATTAAATCAAGACACACATGATGATAATTATCACTTGAGAACAAAACAGCAGTGCTTAGAGCAAAACATGTTGCCAATAATAATTATTATAAACATTTTAAAACAAAGTACAGAAAATATCACCGTTTAAGATAAATCATACTAATTATATAATTTTAACTACACAACACTCACAAGGGACTTATTTTTACAACAAAACATGCAAAACAATTTCATGTTTCATTTCCACACTGACAACGCTGGTTCCACTTTTCTGCCTCTGCACTCAGGATGCTCCAAACCGTTAGAAGATGTCCTTCGTTCCCTCGAATCACCCTCTTTATTTACCTTCTTAAAGTGGCGGCCCGAATAAAGAAAGGGGAGGGGGGGTGTTTAGATAGAGGGGGGGGGGGGGGTGTAGATAAAGAAAGTGGGGTTGCGCGTGACACCTTGTCACAGTTACTATCAGCTATTTCATCAGAGATACTTCAGTGCAGTGAAATCCAACATAATTCTATAACATACATATCAAGTATTTTATAACAAGATTAATTATCTTAATAATTGAACTAAAAAACATCAAAACGCTACACTCACACAATAGTCCAAGCGAAATTAAGCGTGACCTTGTTTTGTGATATATATTAGGTTTTTATGTCGATCTAACATGATTTGAGGGTGCTGAATCCAAATCCGTTGGAGGCCCCAAATTGTAAATGTTGGGCATTTTGAGTTATGACGTCATATTCAAAATGGCCGCCATGGGACTCTTGAGAACTGTAAAAACATGCACTTAACATAATTATTTTGTATCTAATGCTTTTTTTGGTAAGAAAAATAGTATAATTTGCTGAAATGATTCAAACTATGCGAATTATATCCTATTTTAGTACTTATTAGCCCCCAGCCACTCTGCGGAGAGGGCTATCACAATCTTTCGTGTCCTTTCATTTGCCTGGCAATTATCTTAAGAACCATGTCACAGGATCACTTCGAATTTGTCTGCTAATAATAGTCTTGGTGATCCAGTCTTATTATGAAAGGAGTTTTGTACTTCAGTACTATTGTAGTGTCCAGACTCTGCTCTAAGCGATTACCCCCCCCCCCCCCCTCCCATCACAATTTCACTAGCCTGTCAATACAACGAAGTAGCTCACCAGCATGATCACCCTCATAGCCAGGAATAAAGTCCTTGTACTCCCTCCCCCTCCTTGTAAATTGCACAACTATCCAGTACAGCTGTTGTCACTGGTGAACTCATTGCACGTCTGTTCAGCCATGGATAACAGAGGCTGGAAGCACGTCCAGGAAGATACTGTACATAGGCACCATTCTTTGCTCCTGGCTGCTGACTGGTTTTCTTTGTCTGTTGGCTGTTGTGTCATCCATACTCAGGACAAGGGTCACCACTGACAATTGTGCTCATAAAGGCAATATTTTCTTTCGCCACTTGATGCAAATAAACCTGAAGTCTGGCTACAGATGGAACAGAGATGACACTCGATGTGCTTTTTTGAAGTGGGAATTAAATTTTATTCATCCTATTACAACAGTCTTCCAAGTACGCCCAAATGAAAGAAAAGTGAAGAGAAATGCGACTCAGTGCCATTTTAGTGTACTTCTCGTATAAGAGGCCTTGGTTGCATCTTTGAAAATCAAATTATTGTCAACTTCGGGGGGGCTTTTTGCCCCAATCGACCCTCCGTGTGAGTATTTGAACCTCCCCCCTTCCATGTCCAACTGGTCCGCCCCTGTGGTGGTATGTCAATGGGGCCTTTCAACTGTGTGGGTTTAAATGTGGATTATATAATGACATCATGTTACTGAGTTTGATTTTCTTAAAGCGAGTTCAGGGTAGAATCAAATCTGCACACCAAGGTGAACCTTATTTTAAAAAAGATAGAAGTGAGCAATAGACTGTTATGCTGATGAGTTTGAATAAGTCTGAATAAGGGACCTATGCAATTAAGACATTACTGATATGCAAATATTTACGCCACAGCATCATTAATAAATACAACAGAAACAATATTCTCTCTCTAAAAAAACGTTGGGTGTTAGATTGATTTGGCAGAGATAATTTTTGTCAT
>CM065687.1:43794577-43799676 GCA_017654935.2 Phymorhynchus buccinoides
CTTTGCTACTTTTACTTCAATTTACCTTTAAGTATATTTTTATATTTCGTTGTCTTTATTTAGTATTCTTGTGTCCATAGTTTTTAAGATGATTTTACGACATACTAAAAGAGTTTGAACTTGAGTTTTAGTTTTTATATACCAGGTACCCCTGCGCGTCATATCTTTGGCCTTATCCAAGTGACGTCATTGACCTTGTGAGCTAAATTTAGGCTATGGAGGCGAATGTGAAAACAAGCCATGGTACCTACAAAGATCGGGTAAAGGTAAAGATGTGCCACCCCCCATGCATTTCTCGGTTAATTGTATTTTTCCGTTTTTGCCTTTCTTACCATACATAAAGCTGTATTTTAGGAACATTTTTAGCTAATTACCTTTTTGGAATACTAACCCTAACCCTAACTTTCCCGGCCCCTTTCCATCTAATAAATTTATATTTGTGCCCGGGTTCTGGCTCGCATGATTGAATGAAGTACATGTGGTAGTGTGCTCTAAATGGCAGACAGAGACAAGTAGGTTTTTACATGAAAATTACAAGACTTCCACTCTCATCAGTCTGACCAAAGGGTTCAGAATTAATTGACACTTGTATTTTATTTACTCACAAAATCTGCATAAGATTATGCAACAATAAGAATACAGCAGCTCAATGGCGCCAAAACAAAATATGAATGAAAAAAACCAATGGAATCCGAAAGGATTTACAAGACTTTTGTCTTTCTAGAAGGTTAGCCCCAAGCCGGAAGGGTCACTAATTGTCCAGTGTCTGGGGTTCCAGTTATTGGTCTTGGCACTGTCTTAGGGACTTAGCTGTGTTGAAGTTCCTCCGTAGGGATCGGCGAGTGCTGGGGTGACTTGGCTTGCTCTGGTGTAGAGTAGCTCCCAGTCGTTTCGGTGGTCTCCTCGCGGATTCTGGGTGCGGGGGCGACTTGGCGGCGATCCCGTCTTGATGCTTGTGAGTCAGGGATAATCGTCCTGACCACGTTGCCCTGCTGATAATCACAGGAAAAGGTGGTTGTAGATCTCTACGGCTTAGAGACAAGGGGCTTCAGCCGGCAGGGAATTAGTGGATCCCAACCGGCTAGAGGCTGCCCTTGTACAATAGCATTAATCCAAATAACCTGAATTTCAGTTGTCAAACTGAAATAATACATGACATGTGTACTGGAATCAACTGTTATGATTCAGTAACACAAGTCAGCAAACATCACTCTCAGTCCAACACTTGGAAAGGAATGTTATCAAAAGTTGCAAGGTTGCAGCCCAGGGATCCCCTACTAAAAATATACAAAAGGGTTAGTAGGCCTAGAATCCGGTTCTTGTCCTAAAACAGAAGTCAAAGACACACACACAAACATAATACGTGCACATAATTAGAACCGAATGTTTACCAGTTCTTTTCACTGACATATCTACTCCTTATTCATCATGGAACATAGGATCTAGATCAAAAATAGAATCAAACAAAAACAAATCTCAATCACTTATGGTACACCCCAGCCATCCCTAATACTCACTAGTTGGGCTATTTTGATTGGTAGCAAGAGAGATTGATTCTACCCTGTTGTTTCAGCCAGGGTTTAGAGTCTTGTGAGCAAGATAATGTTTTGGCGACTTTCCTCCAATTCAAATCCCCCTTTAATTTTAAACACCTGAGGGCCTATGATTGGGTTACTAGCCGTCAAGAAATCACGAGACGATGCTTCAAATTATGCATATTAGTACGAACGCTCACGCGCCGGTTACATCACTGGCACGTGTCACATTCCTCTTCCTATCGTGATCGGGATAGGAGATACGGGGAACAAAAGGAGACCGCCAATGTGGATGTCACCAGAGGAAAAACCGGCGTTCAAAGAGATAGCGCTTCAGAATCGGCGACCTGTTTGATGTTGAATTGTAATTAAAGTGACGTGCCTTGAGTAGAAAAAAAGGGGGGGGGGAGGTGTAGTTGAGAAAGTGGAGATGCGCGGGCCACCTTGTCACACCAATATCAGTGCGGTGGAATCCAACATAATTCTACATTAATAGACATATCAAGTATTTTAAAGCTCATTATCCATTTGACAAAGCGAGGACAGACATTGTAGGAGATGAGTTTGGTGTCCAGAAGGTGGGGCTGAATGGTGCTAAAAGCAGAAGAAAAGTCCACAAAAAGAATCCGTACAAATGAGCCAGGTTTTTTTCAGGTGTGTGAAAGTGTTATGGAGGAGAGTAAGTGTTGCGTCGTCTGTACTTCTGTTGGATCTGTATGCAAGCTGATGAGGGTCAAGGAAGGGGGTTATCTCTGCTGTAATGTGTCTGAGAACGAGTCTTTCAAAGCATATCATTACAATTGAAGTCAATGCAACCGGTCGATAATCGTTCAAAGAGGAAGGTTTGGTTTTCTTTGGGACAGGAGAGATAATAGACTTCTTCCACAAATCAGGAACAGAACCATGAAAACAACATACTAAAGACATGACACAGTTGACTAGCACATGACTCCAAAAGACGCCCACAGATGTTATCAAGGCCAACAGCTTTCTTAATCTTCTGTTTACTAAACAAACACTCCACTTCTGCAGCTTCAATCACGCATTCACTCGCATCATTCAGGCTCAAACCTGCAATAGAATTCGTTCAAATTTTCGGAAAATTGTTGTTGTTCATCCAGGGGCATGACCGATGCCTGGCTGGCTGGCTTATTCTGCCCAGTGAGGGTTTTTAATCCTTTTCAGGCATCGGCCATGTTCCCCCGTTGGAACTGAGACTCTACCTTCTCTTTATACACCTGTCTCTGTTCACGCAGTTCATGTGTCAGTGTTTTCTGCACCACCTTTCTCTCTGCTTTCGTTCCATTCTGAAAAAGAAGTTTCTTTTGGTTAATCGTAGATTTCAGTGACTTTGTAATCCAGGGTTAGGAAAATATTTCCTAACCCAGGGTTAGGAAATGTTTTCACCGTTTTCTATAATCATGTTTTCACAAAATACAATATAGTCGGAAACAACATCAGCAGCTTCACTCACACTCTCACACGAATCAGTCAACACACTCCATTCCGTACATTCAAAACACCCTCTCAGTTCTTCCACACTTTCAGGCGTCCACATTTTCACACACTTTTTCACCACAGGGTCAGTCTGGATTTTAGGTCTATTCTTAGGAATCAGACAAACAGAGTTATGGTCAGAACCACCAATGGAAAGAAGAGCGACAGACTTGTATGCATTTGGAATATTCCCATAACACAGATCAAGGGTCTTTTCATTGCCGGTGTAACAAATAACATAGAAGGGAGACAGGTTAAAAGTGGTTAAAATCGCCTAAAACAAAACAAGGGCTGATCAGTTGAAGGGAGCGCACGGTATCAGCGATCTCAGCAGCAGCACGCGCAGCACAGGCAGAGGGGGGTAGCACACGGTGACGAACAGCTGACCGAACTCTCGTGGCAAGTATCTGGGTCGCAGTGACAAAGATAACAGTTCACAATAAGCTGAACACGATTGTCTCCTCACCGTCACATGCACCCTGTCGCACCACCGTTCGTTGACGTACAGGCACACGCCGCCGCCTTGCTTTTTATTTGTTACCTGTGTGTCCCTGTCCGTTCTGTAAGGCTTGCCAAACCCATCAACAAAAAGCATGTCATCTGAAATTTTGTCACACATCCATGTCTCTGTAAACGACAACAAACAAGCGTCTGTGTACTCTCGCATGAATCGTGTGTTTGCCTGTATTTCGTCCAGTGGGCCTCATAGATCGTATATTGGCAAGAATCATGGAAGGAAGGGGCGGTCTGTTTTTGTCACGTCTCTGTCGTCTCCTCACTCCTCCTCTGCATCCTCGTCGTCGTCGTCGTTTGTCAGTGTTGTGGGTGTGATCGTCTGCTGTGTTCAAGATTTCAACCGGAAAGTCTTTAAAACTGTCATGTAAAATGTCAGTGTCTCTGAACAGCATAAGAAAATCTTTAGAATAGATCAACTGTCGGGTACCTGTACCTCGCTCACCGCCATTTTCCGTAGGATCACACATCACAGTGAACAACGAAATATTGCACACACAAACTAGCGTTATCACAATCATCAATCGTCCAAACAAATAGAGAAACAAATCAAAACAAACAGACAACGTGCCACAGCGACTGCTCCTCGTGAAGCGCCACTTAAAAACCCGAAATAGTGAGAGAGAAGCATATGACTATACTAGCAACTAAAGTCAAATAGCGACAATTTGGCGAACAATGTGACATCTCTATTGTCGCCGGCGACAATGAGGATTTTCGGCGACAATTTGGCGAGGCGACAATTTGGCGAATAACAACGCCCCTATCTTCTCTTCCAAAGCTTTTAATCTTTACAGTATTCACTATTACTCACTATCCATCCGTTGTGCATTAAATCGATAAATGGGATGATGTCATTTGTAAGCATAGAAAGGAGAGGATAAAATCGACTGTGTTACTTATTATTAAGAACACTGACTTTTAATCTTTACAGTATTCTCTCCATCCTTTGTGCATTAAATGGGATTTAGCTATAAAGCAAAGAAATATGTTGAGGGGAAAAATGATCGTGTGTACTTAATAAGAAGACTAACACGGACATAGCCAAATAAGCCTTGCCCGTGGGGTGGCTAACTATCTATCAGGGCATTTCTTTCTGAATTCGTCAACGACGTTATTGGCAAGATCAATAATGTCCGTAACCTTCTGTGCCCCCGCATTTCTCTTGTTCTATACCCCCCTCCCCCCTCCCCCGCCTCCCCCCCCTCACACCACAACACACACACACACACACACACACACACACACACACACACACACACACACACACACACACACACACACGCGCGCGCGCGCGCGCGCGCATCACCATTCATGTCAAACTGCCGTAGTTCGTCTCTGTGATACATGGCTTTCAGCAATAAACCGAAACAAAATAACAGGTGCTATATTTCTTGACTTTAAGAAGGCATTTGATCTTGTGAATCATGAAATATTATTATTTTTAAACTAGCACTATGCCTGTTCATACGGTTTCTTTTTTTTTGCATCCTATCTTACTAACAGAACACAGTTAGTACACTTGGTGTACCGCAAGGATCTGTTTTAGGACCT
>CM065687.1:43800176-43832682 GCA_017654935.2 Phymorhynchus buccinoides
AGGATGTCGCAATCATACGGAAACAATTTCTTGTCCATACGAGGTTAAAAGAACCACTCGTGTAAAAGGAAACCAGGCAGAGTATTGTGATAAGTAAGAATCCTTCAACTATCGACCAAATACAAATATTATCAGTAAGATTTCCTAGTCCTGGGAGTAATGAAGTCATTGTGCCAGTACCGCACGTCGTGCTTTTAAAATACAACTGAGGTCAGCGTCTTAATCCGAACAGATCATTTAGTTGCTAATCTGGTAGAGCGATCGTTTAGTAAGATTACTATTAACTTGAAGGAGAGAGGTAATGTCATTAGATATGCGGCTGTTTTTTGAGTTATTGTGATTTATGGCTCACACAAAATGAAGAAAAATCGAAATTATCACGGAATACAGGAGATATGGTTTAATAAAACATAGAATTGATGCGGGAGAAAAAAGATGAGCAATGAGTTGGTTGTCGCACGTTTATGGTAATCGATTTTATAGACCTCTTGACTTCGAGCTATTAAACACGCACTCCCCGTATTATCAGGCGCTTTACAAGATAGCCTTATGTATGAATTAACTTTTAATTGATTGACAGCCGTGTTATCAGATCAGCGACAGATCCGATGCAAATATAGTATTTCTGACATCACATTAGAGTTCTGAATGTTGTACGTCATCAAGAATTAGCTCGGTTTGATCTCCACAATACCAACAAGAGTTAGCAAATACTGACAACAGAATTTTAATCATAGTAAAATCCCTAAAAACAAATAGACACAATTTGGAACACGAGTTGAATGTATCAGCAAGGTCATGAAAGGGATTTTTGTTGCTGTTTGAGGTCCACAGAACCCCTCTTAACAGATTAAGCGAGAATTTTCATAATCCTAAAATAACTAAACTAACATGTACGATTGAAGGTCAACCGGAATCAGTTTGTTTTGCAAGCGTCTCTACCTTATCAGCATTTTGATGAAATACGAAAACTTGTTTTGGGTGGAGTGGGTTGGCAAAGAGACCCTGTGGCTGATTTAATTTGCAAAGACCTCCATCTTCATGATGTCAGACTAGAAGATTATTTATCCTCGAAGTATGCTTTGTGGCTAGATCTTAGAACAACAGAAGACAACAAACTACATGGCAGTGGAAGAACAGTTGGTGATGGGTCAGGAGGAATAAACATTCAAATCCACAAAGAAGCAGAAGAGAGTAAGCAAATATTTATTTATGTTTATTTAGTATGCGATGCTCAGCTGAACATTGAAGACAACAGATTAAAAGATATTGTTTATTAAAATAATGGATTTGAACAGTTTAAATTTCCTTACAAAAGAACCTCATTGTGGTTTATTTTGTGGAATGACAGGCTGCGGGAAAAGTGTGTTCGCTTTAGATTTAATACAAACGGTTTATCGTAATCATTTTGAACACATAGTAATTTTTTGTACTACTTTAGAATACAACAAGTCTTATAAAGAAAGAAAGTTCATTTGGTCAGATGACGAAATCTATTTAGTCAATCCAAGTAATAAGCTAAGCGAATGTTTAGAGTATTTTTATAAACTGTTTAAAGGAACATCAACTTTGTTTATTATTGATGACTGTTCAGCTGAAAAAGACATTGTTAAAAAAAGAAATAGTTTAGCAAAACTAGCATTCAGTGGTCGGCATGCAGGAATTAGTGTATGGATTTTAACACAGAAGTATAATTCTGTTTTAAAGGACTTTAGAGAACAGTTAAAGACGGTTGTTTTGTTTTTCACTAAAGACAAAAACAGCTTTGAAGAATGTCTTGATGAAAATGATGTTGTTGAATCAAAAGAAGAAAAAAAGTCGATTAAACAAAAACTGAGGAAAGAGAAGTTTTGTAAGCTAGTGTTAAAAACAGATTTTCCTAGTCAGTACAAATGTTTGTGAAGGCAAAAAAAAAAAAAAAAAAAAAAGGTCAAAAAAAGGTCAATTTTTTTTGGTTTTTTTTTATACTGGGTCAAATTCAAGGTTAAAATTGTTGTAAATTTCTGATAAAGTATCCATTATTTTGCTTTCAATTTCGAACAAGTATTTACTGACTATTTCATCGTCTTCCATTAATAGCTGAGATAGAACAATTTCTTTCTGCGCTTTCCTTAATCTTTTCAATAAAATGTTGTAATTCTTTGTCTTGAGTATCTCTTTATTCTGAGTCTCCATTTAAAAACTCATTTTTTTGTTTTGTTTAATCAAATCGGAACTGTGTCTGGTGGAATTATCTGTAATTCTTATTTAACAAATGCTCTTTTTGGTGTTGGTCGTGTTGTCGTATTAGTTTCTCTTAAATAATACACGGGAGGATTTATTTGTATTATTCTTTTTATTTCGTACGGATCGATACTCCAAATCGGATCAGTTGCTCTTATGCGAGTGTCTCCTTCTGCTTCTCCCGGTGCATAAAGAAACCTAACTTTTACTCCAAATGGTATTAGTTGTTTTGTAATTGAATGTTGAATTGACAAGTCTATCGAAGAGTCAATTGTTTTCTTCTGTATTGCTTTTACTGGTCGGAGTCCAATGACCTTAGATTCTTCGTTATTCATGACACGCAGAACGGAGGGTAGTCTTCTAACCCATTCAGTGTTTTTAGTTGAATCAAGGAGTTCTCTGTGATATTGGTAAGAGAAAAGTCTTTCTGCTAATTGTTTGTTAAAGTTTTCGACTAAGGCTTGTGATCTGTGATTTCCAGGAATACCGCGTTTAATAGATACTTTTTGTTTTAACATCAATTGATTGAATTGTCCTTTAAATTCTTTTCCTTCATCAACTTGAATTAAACGAGGATAGGTTAATGGACCGCGTCTATAGATTTCTTGTAAAGCGACAGAGACTGAAGTAGCACTTTTATCGGTTAATGGTTCTGCGTCTTTATATCTTGAAGAGATGTCAACAACTGTAAGCGCGTATTTAAATCTTTTTCTTCTGATTAAATCATGAGGTAGGTATAGAAGATCCATTTGATGAGTGTCATTTGGTGTTGAGTTAACGAAGTGTGGTCTTTTAATTCGTTTAGGTGCTGGTAGATAAATTTGCCATATAGCTTGTTTAGATAACCATTCTTTCGCTGTTTGTTCGGTGACTCCTGCTGTTTGACTGAGTTTTTTAATAGCTGTTAAACCTTTCCAATAACCTTTTGGTGAGTAATAAATTTTATTCATTTTAATACTAAATCTTTTTTGCAATGAAAAAACCAGCAGTCATACCGATTACAATAAACGCTATTTCCTGCATCTTTTGTTCTTCAGATGATTGGTAGTAGTCACTTAATTTTGGTGGTGGTGGGAGCTGCTGTAATTGTTTGCCCGTCACTAAATAATACTCTTTCATGGCATCGTCAACATTCTTAAAAGTGTTTGCTGCATGACGTTCTAGTTTTAATTTGTTGTTAATGAAGTCTAACTGAGCGATTCTTTGTTTTTCATATGCGTCTTGTGCTGCTGCTAATTGTTCTATAGCACGATCGTGTCTTTCTCTTTCCTTGTTCGTTTCTAGTTTACTAAATATGAAATTACTTCCTGAAAAAGCAAGCGCGTTTACTACAGCACCGCCGACCATGATTGCGAGTGAAGCCATTTTATTCAACAACAACAAAAAAACCATTTTATTTCCTCGTTTATCTAAGAAGTCATTTTATTTCTACATATTTATAGTTTCTGGAATTATTCCTCGCTTAACTAAGAAGTCTTTTGTCGCGATTGAAGCAGTAATCACAGCGATTAGTTTACCTGAGTCCTCTAGATCAAGTTTTCCTAGGTCTGGTGGTTTCATTTTTAATAGTTTTTTAGCAACCATCGTGTAAGCAATTGAAAGAGAGCTGATTAGAGCAGATTGATATACAAGGTTAATAATAGTGTTTTCCATTTTTATTTTAAAATAAAAATATAAATTAACTAAAAAAATGAATTGTGACGAACTACTATTAAACGCTCAGGAAGCAGTAATTTCTGATGAAGTGTCGACAAGTGTTATGAATAAAAAGACGGACGAGAGAGAGAGAGAGAGAGAGAGAGAGAGAGAGAGAGAGAGAGAGAGAGAGAGAGAGAGAGAGAGAGACAGACAGACAGACAGACAGACAGACAGACAGGAGACAGAAAGAGAGAGACTGAAACAGACAAATTGGTACAGTTTATGAACGACTAGGACCCTCAAACTACGAGGCATCTGCGCTGACAAATTGCCCTATCTATTCTATCATCTTACCGTTCCACTATGAATCTTCCTTTTTTTTTCTTCTTTTTTCCCCCTTTTTTTGACCCTCCACTGTCCCCGCCTTTGTTTTTTTGGTGTTTTTTTTTTAAATCTTTTTTTTTCCCCTCGCTACTCTCATTCATTTGTCTGTGTGATGAACTATTATGGACATTTTTTGGGGGGAAGTACTTAGTGTTCTTGTCTGATACATAAGTGTCTGGGTTTCTGTGTGACTTAGTGTTTGGTGTACTGATACACTCATACCATTTGTGTGTGTGTGTGTGTGTATGCCGTGGGCGCGCGCGTGCGCGCACGTGTGTGTGTGCTTGCGTGCCTGTGTGTGCTCGCGCGTGTGTGTGCGTGTGCCCGTGTGCGCATGCGTGTGTGTGTGTGCGTGTGTGTGTGTCTGTGTGTGTGTGGGTGCATATAATATCAAAAGCATTAATTCTTAATGAATCAAATAGTTATCAACTCTATCATTGCTACTGTCATGACATAGGCTTATTTTGAGTGTAACATTCTGCTCTGTATCTGCTGTTCAAAAATTAAGAATATTTGTACATTTGCATTTGTTTTCTTTTGAATACTTATACACATTTTCCCAACTAATATTATATGGTTAGCTGTATTTTTAATATCATTTTCTATGTTAATTCTGCTTACTCCAAATAACACATCAAATACGGTGAGATTCAACCTGAATTCAATTTGAGCATGAATGTAATTTTCAAGTTGCTTCCAAAATGCTCTAACTGGTGGGCAGTTGAAGAAAAAATGTTCTAAATAATCGATTTCATTTCTGCAAATAGAGCATTTATTGTTTTCTACCAGTTTCATTTTGCTTAGCAGTATATTTGTTGGGTAAATATTATGCAGCATCTTCCATTGAAGCTCTTTTAACCGGGTTTCATTGGTAGCATGTTTTGCCATTAACCAAGTCTTTTTGTTTATTTCGAAGTTAAGATTTCTTAGCCAAAAACCATGAGCACCATGTAATTTTCAAGTTGCTTCCAAAATGCTCTAACTGGTGGGCAGTTGAAGAAAAAATGTTCTAAATAATCGATTTCATTTCTGCAAATAGAGCATTTATTGTTTTCTACCAGTTTCATTTTGCTTAGCAGTATATTTGTTGGGTAAATATTATGCAGCATCTTCCATTGAAGCTCTTTTAACCGGGTTTCATTGGTAGCATGTTTTGCCATTAACCAAGTATTTTTGTTTATTTCGAAGTTAAGATTTCTTAGCCAAAAACCATGAGCACATGGTTTTAAATCATTAGTACTATTTTCTCTGTGTTTTCCTGATTAATTTCGGTTTAGAGAAAAGGAGGTTATTTTCCACTTCATTGGTTGAATGCTGTTCTTCTAGAAGGGGTTCTGTCATCCAGCATGTCCAGGTCTCTGGTATTGCGTTAATCAACGCATTGTATTCAAATACTAAGCTTGCCCGTCCCTGTCCTATTTTATTAAATATCTCCTGTAGAGACATAAGTCTCTTTTCGTTTTCATTGATGATATCTTTAACATATTCAAACCCGGCCCGCCTCCATGCCTTGAAAAAAAGAACTTGTCCTTTATATTTAACAATAGAGTTGTTCCATATCATTTGTTTGTAAAAGTTTTGTTGATTTATTTCATTTTCTTTGGTGATTGTTTTATTGTCAAGGTATGTGTGAAGCGCTTCCCTCCAAAAGGGGTTAACAATTTGACTGTTAAGCGTTAGGAATTTTGATCTACAATTGATATCGAACGCTCTCATGTTGTCAGCTAATTTATTCAAATTCCATTTTGGGATGCAGCACCAACTTTCGTTAGGCTCTGTATATAATTTTCCCATCCAATGTAAGGAAAAACTGTCTTGCATTATGCTAATATTAATCATATTAACTCCTCCTTGTGCTTCATCTGCTTCCATTATTTTCCTTTTTATTTTTTCAAAGGCCTTCCTGTTTGATGTTTTCCTTTGCCATATGAACTTATACAAAGTTCTATTTATTTTTGTCAAGACATTTCCTGGTAAGCCAATCGACTGCATAACAAACACAAATTGACTCAACAAGAAGCATTTGACAATTATTATTTTACCATATATTCCAAGATCTCTTTTACTCCATATATTAATTAAATTGTTCATAACTTCCATTCTTTTGGACCAGTTTTCTTCTATCTCTACTGCTGGTCTGTCATTTCTAAAGTGTATTCCTAATATCTTAATTTGTTCTGTCAACATGAACGGCAAATTGTTTTCATGTATTTGAGTTTCTAGTTTCATTGCTTTTGTTTTTTGTATATTAAGCTTAAGACAAGAGAAACTTGAAAATTCATTCAAGATATCCCTTGCTTTTATCATGTCTGTTTTATTTTTAAAAAACATTGTAGTATCGTCTGCATATTGTTTGATTTTAAGCTTGGTTGGTTCGTTGCCTTGGGATGGAAGTGCACTTCCTTGTATGTCACTATTACGAATTTTTATTGCAAGTAGCTTGACTGCAAGAACAAACGCTAGTGGTGAAAATGGGCAGCCTTCCTGATACCGCATATAATAGGGAATGCTTCTGAGAGCCACCCTCCATGATTTATACAGCTCATTGTATTTATTGTAATGACATTTACCCATTTTCTGAACTGTTCCCCAAAGCCAAATACGTCAAAAGCATGCAACATAAAGGGTTGGAAATAGAATCGAACGCTTTCTGGTAGTCTATTGCAAGCAAATATCCGCATTTCTTCGTTTCATTTAAATAGTTAATAACGTCATCTATTGTGCGAATAACTGTTGAAATATTTCGACCTTTTAAGTAGCCCACTTGATCTTGGTTTATTACTTTTCCAATTACCATATTAAGTCTTAACGCCAATGCTTTTGCTAGTATCTTGTAATCTGTGTTAGTAAGTGTAATGGGTCGCCAGTTATTTAATTTGTTTCTGGGAAGATTAGTATCTTTGTGAATTAAAGTAATGACACCTTGTCTCTGACTATAAGACATTTCACCGTTCATAAATGCTTCGTTAAAACATTCTGTAACAAGTGTTTTTATGTGTGACCAAAAGAATTTCATAAATTCTATTGTTAATCCATCATTACCCGTAGCTGAGCCATTTTTCATCTGACGTAGTGCTTCACCTGTTTCAGTTTCACTCATCATGCCTTCGCAAAGTGCTGATTCATCATCATCCAGCTTAGCAAAGTGTTCTCCTCTAAGAAAATTATCAACCTTTGAAGTCATATTTTCTTCATCATTTACCCTAGAGTATAATGTTGAGTAAAAATGTGTTTGTTCTTTTAACACGTCTGATTGATTTGTTATAATCTCTCCGTTTTCTTTTTCTAGTTGTGTTATTGTGTTCGTCTTGCCCCTGTACTTTTCTAAATTAAAAAAATATTTTGTGTTCTTTTCCCCCTCCTCCACCCATTTTATTCTTGCCCTAGTTTGTGCTCCCCTTGCTTTCTCTAGTGACATTATTTCAAGCTTTTTCTTAATTCCTATCATTTGAGTAAGTAAATGTTCATTATTAGGATCATTTGCGCATTGTTGTTCCAATGTCTGGAGACTATTTTGTAATTCTAAGAGCTCATTTCGTTTACTGTGCGCTTTATGTTTTCCAAAATCTATGCAATAATTTTTAATTTTCATTTTACACCAATCCCATTGCTCTCGATGATTTGTAAACATCAGTTTGCTTTCATTAACCCAAATTCCTAATAACTCATTCATTTTGTTGGTAAATGTTGTATCTCTAAGGTGACTATTATTAAATCTCCAGTAACCCGGCCCTCTTACAAATTCGCAGTTATTCATTTCCATAATAACCGCTCTATGGTCTGTATTTGCTACGGACAGTATGTCGCATGACACACATGTCTCCACAGCTCCTTGATTAACAAAACAAAAATCAATACGACGAGCTGTAAAGGCGTTCTGCCTGCACCAAGTGTAAGCTTTTTCTTCTCCGTGAAATACTCTCCAAACATCTAACAACTCTCTATTAATAACCAGTTCGTTAAATTTCTTTATCTCTTTTTGACCGTGTGGACCTCCCAAAATTTTGTCAAGATTATTACTTAAAACCGAATTAAAATCTCCCATACAAATTATTTTCTTTGATTTATATGATGACAGAACGCCTTCCAACGGTTTTAAAAAAGCGCATTTCTCATTTACTTCGTTTGGGGCGTAAACATTAACTATAACTATTTATTTTTCTTCTGTTTTTACTGACACTACAATAATCCTATCTAGCCTTCTTTCCAGTTGAACATTTCCTTTCAGCTGTTTTTAAATAAGTATTACCTGTCCCTTACTGTGTGCTGTTCCACTGCAATAAAATAACTTGCCTCCCCACTGTTTTTCCCAGATCTCAGCGTCGTTATTACTTAGGTGTGTTTCTTGCAGACAAATGACGTCTAGCTTTTGTTGTTTAAATAAAGAAAACATAGCAGTTCTTTTACGTTTTGTTTTCAATCCACGTGTGTTCAAAGACATTATACGAAGTCTATCCATTTTTAAATTTTACTGTTTTGGTTATAGTTCTCTCGGTTGTTTTTCCTCCACCTACCCTTTTCCTGTCTATGTGTACCGACATAAACTGCAACATCACAATCAAAGACCAATGTCCATAAACATTTGCCTTGTCCGTATCTGTCATAACTGAAGGAGAAAGTATCATAAACATTATAAACATCATATATAGCCAAAGATATAAACCTGCAAGAAAGAGGCTTAAAAATCATGCATATCAACATTATCCGTATAACCAAAGCCATTGTCCATAAGAAAATGCCGTATTCGTTTCCGTCCAGTTTCCCACTGAGGAGCTGGCAACACGTCACTCCATTCTTCCTCCTCTTCTCTCTAGTCTTTGTCCTTCTGACGTCGACTTTTGTCTGGCTGATGTGGGGGTGTTGCATCATCAGGAAGGCGACGCTTGGGCGAGGCAGACCGTGAAGTGTCAGAGGGAAAATTCAGCACAGACTGGCCCTTCAGGGTTTCTTTAGCCGAGTTGTTGAATCTTGTATGCGCTCTGCCCCTGCTGTTCCTCTTCGGCTTGGCTGAGGCTGGCTTGGCAGGGGCGCTGGAAATGCTGGACACACTGGGAGACCTCGAGCTGTGAGACGAGTGCCCGCTGGCCGTCTGCCATGATGGACTCTGGCTGGTACTGGTGTCCCTGGATCCTTTCCTGCGGCTGACACTCTCATTTGCCTGTTTGTCCTTGTTGTTGTCTTTTTTGGTGTGCTTTTTGTTCTCCCTGTTGTTCTCCACATTGTTGTTGTCCTTGTCGTTGTCGCTGTTGTGCTGAGAGGTCTTCCTCTGCATGCTGCTCTCCCTTTCCATGACAGGCGTCATGCCACACTGCTGGTCACCCGCTCTGTGGCCGTCCTTGAGGCATTGGCGACACTTAATTGGGTGGTCACATGCTGATGCGTTGTGCCCCTTGCCCAGGCATTTTGTGCATTCTTTTTCAGCCGGAACGGTTGCTCGTTGCTCTTTGTGGAAGATGGAAGCTTTGAAAGGCCCTACCTCCAGAAATCTTGGGAGGGGTACTGTTGGAATATCTGTGTAGAGGAAACGCCTACCCGTTTTCCAACGAGTAGGCTTCCCGTTGGAGTCTCGATCTCTCTCAGCGATAAGTTTTGAGCGGACATTTACTTTAAAAGAAGGGCACCATGTCCTATTATCCGTTTTGTTTTATTATCTATTTACATTAAAGTAATTTTTAAGTAAAATGTTTATTAAAAAGGGGATCAGTAACTGTCCCCCATCCTACGATGGGGGGAGACAACCCATGATAATTATATTATGGTGATTAAAATAAATGTAATGGTATAAAATGGAGTGTTCTTGGGAGTTTTAATACTTTGTGACAAGGTCAAAAGGCCTCGAGCTTATGACGCAAGGGGGTGACAAGGTGGATTGCGTAATACTATATATTAAAAGTTACTGTAAAAATGTTGATGTAGAGTTGTATGATGAGAAAATATGATTTTGATCAAATATGAAAACAAGCTGTGTGTGCTCGCGCACACGATAGGTGGGAGGCACTGCGGTAAAGATCCCCGGCCGGCGATCAACAAATATTATGCTTTACGTCCTCCCGGCCAAAGCCATATGGGACATTACTTTTTATTTTTAGATATTGGAAGAGGGGGAGAGGGAAGAGAAAAAGAGATTTCTATCTACTTTAGATTTTTGTTTTTCTTTTTACAGATGTTTTGTCTTGAATAAAGGTCAAGTTTTAATTTTTAGGAGCCATGGCTCGTACGAGACTACTCTATATTATAAAATTTTACTTTTGATATAATAATGATTGATTAAAATAAAACTTTTAGCTGTACCCCTCCTGGCGAGAGCAAATGATTAAAATTTCAGGACCACTTTACTTTTAAAAGAACAAGTTTTAATGAAAAAAAAAAAAATTCAAATAAAGGTCCAACGAGAATATTTACAAATTTTTTGTTTTTATTAACTTTTATTTATCAAAAATCTCGTTTTAAAAGATTTCCACTTAAAGTGGAAAACTATTTGTACAGAGTTAAAAAGAAATACATCAAATGTTTTTATAAAAAATGTTAAAGGATAGAAGAAACGAGAGTCCCTAAATAGATCAAAATATACAAACAAAAACAACCACGGACTCTAAAAAGCACTAACATAATTTGGCCGAGTCCGGACAGAAAAAGTTATGCTCTATGGACCCTACGTTATATACATTTATTGTTAAAAGCATAATTTGTTGTTAAAATATCTTTAAAATCTGTCAGTTTTAAAACTAGTGATTACTGACGGGGCTAGTTAACGATTCCTACTTGTTTGGGTCGGAGGGAGGGAGGTAGAGGGGCCCCTCCTCCCCGGCTAAAACAGTGGTAGGGCGTCGCTATATGGGTCCAGCACTAAGTGCGGGGGGGACCCATTGGGATAACCCTGACCGTAATTTTACGTTCGCGACTACGAAAGCACCCCCCCGGAGGTCGCGCCGCGCACCCATCTACTGGGGGAAGGGAGTAAAATTTACTCGGACTCAAAAGAGTCCTACCGGGGCCGGCGATCGCGAAGCAGTATACATTAAATAACTATCGTTTTTGTGCTGGACCAATGAAATGATCAGGATATTGTTATATTGAAATAGGTGGTTTTATGTTAGAGGGTGAAGAATAGTGACGGCTACACAGAGCTGTGTGTGTATGTTTTAATATTACATGTATTCCCGAAGGGGGGTGGCTACAAATTCCCTCCCACCCTCGTTGACATGATGGAAATTATATTTATACTATTTATAATTAATAAATTATTTTACTTACACATATAATTAGTTTTAGCATGGGAGCCCAGGCATACATGATTTATTATATTTTAATAATGGTGATGGTGGTGGTGGGGGTGGATAAGGATTCTTTCTTACTCGGGGCGGGGGGAGGGAGGGAGAGGGACCCCTCCTCCCCACCTCGAGCAGAGGAAAGGCGTCGCTTAAGTAGTCCGTGCACAAAAGTGCGGGGGGAGCACAAACGCTACGCGTGACGACTACCAAGGAACTCAATGGAGCGCGCGCCGGGCACCTACCCACTGGGGGGAAGGGAAGTTAAAAAGAAGGTGGACTCAAAAGAGTCACTACAGCCCTACCAGCGCACATGTAGTTAAAAAAGGGGATGGAAGAAAGGGGCAGGAGTGTAGACAGGTCGTTTCCCATGAGGCCACAGTGAGAGGGGATCCATACCAATGTAACGTTAGTCCCCCTAAGGTGGAGTTGATGTATTACATTTTTAATTTCGTTTTTGATTTCTAAACGGTTATGGCTTTCTCCTTGTAATGCAGTAATGGAGGAGAGAGAGTCTGAAAAAATGACAATTTGGAATGGGGGGTTAGGTAAGTAATTTATATATGAGAGAGCTTCTAAGATGGCCCAGAGCTCTGCTGAAAAAATTGAAATGTTTTTATTCAATTGAATTTTTTTATAAACTGGGAATAATGAAGGCACAACCTATTTGGTTTCCATTTATTTTGGAGCCGTCTGTGTAAATGCTAAGTTGGTGTTTACAGTTATAATTTTTTTGTTTTGCAGCTACAGTTAATTGATTAATGTCTTCTTCTTTATTAAATTGTTGGTGTAAAGAAATGTCATAGTCTGGAGGGTCCCAGTCCCACTGTGGCACTGCGTGTTTGGGATAGAAGACTATATAACTCATCAACATGTCTGAATTTTCAAATAGGTTTTGGGAAAAATCATATATATTAATGTATTTTTTTACTATTTTTGTAGTAGTGGCAAAATAGGGATCTGAAAATTGTGTGAAAAAGTCTTCCTTTGTGAAGTTATTTGTGCTATGTAGTCTGGTTAAAAATGTGGCACAGTTTAATTTAATAAGATGGTGTAGGGGGAGCCAGCCTATGTCTCTGTAGACTAGATAATTGACTGCAAAGGAGGGGAGGCCCAGGGCAGTTTTAAGTGCTTTAAGTTCTATGGTTTGAAGTGATTTTAAATTGGATTTAGTTAGGTTATAAAAAGTCTCCATGCCATAAGTTAGGCGGCTACGGACCAGGGCCCCAACTAAATAAGTTAAAAATTTGGGGTCCTGTGCCCATTTCTGTCTGGACACTACATTAATAAAATTAAGGGCTTTTGTGGATTTGTTCACTAAATGAGTTATGTGATGAGTCCATGATAAATCTCTTGATAGATGGACTCCCAGAAATTTAACTTGAGGGGGGGGGAGTTTTGGTTTGGTCCAACATTTTAATTTTAAAATCGTCATTTTTGACTGTGTTAGTTGAAAAAAACCATGAATTCACATTTGTGGGGTGAAATGGTAAAACCGTTAAAAGTTAAATAATGTAGTACTAAGTTTGTATTATGTTGATGAACATTAATTTCTGGGTCGAGGGTGTATCTTATACCTCGTGCAGTGGGCAGGGACCAAATGGCGATGTCATCTGCATACATCGAAATACGGCAGCCCTCAAATTTTATTTTAGATATGTCATGCAACATAATATTAAAGAGGGTTGGGGCAATGATGCTGCCCTGGGGGACTCCCATGTCCATATGATGGCTAGTTGAGAGAGACTGGCCCACCCTAACTTTAAAACGTCTGTTTTGTAAAAAAGAATATATTAAATTATATGTGTTACCCTCAATACCGAGCTTGCTGATTTTTTCTAGGAGCCTCCCATGCCCCTTTGATGTCAAAGAAGGTAGCAAAGACTTTCCTGCGTCTAGCTAGAGCTTTTCTGACGTGGGAGGTAAGTCTAACAATTTGTTCCATGCAGGATCTATGTTTTCTAAAACCTGCCTTGATGGTGGGAATTATATTATTTTTCTCTAAAAAGTATTCTAATCTGTTTTTTACGATTCTCTCGTATAGCTTGCCAATGTGGGGGGTGAGGGAGATGGGGCGGTAACCTTTGGGGTCCCTTGCCGGTTTTCCGGGCTTCAGGACCCCTACCACCTGTGCCTCTTTCCATGCACGTGGCACCTCCCCCTCCTCCCAACATCTGGCGTAAAATTGTAATAAAATCTCGCGAAAAGAAGGGGGCAGTTTGTTTTAGTATTTTGTAGAAGATTGGATCGTCTCCTGTAGCTTTATTTACTTTTCTAATTTGATTTAGGGACCCAGCAAGCTCGGTCATTTTGAGGGGAGCATTAATGTAGTGAGAGTTATTATTGGATTTTGATGTAATGGGTATTGAGTTTCGTCTGTTTTGTTCATCTGTAGATAAATATTTTGTTTGGCTAGCCTGTGCGAATGCAAGGACTTCGGCTGTTTGTAAATTAGTAGTTGTAATTATATTATCTTTGGTTACTCTGGGCTCCCATACTTTACCTTTATTATTTATTTTATTTATTTTCTTTCAGGCTTTGCCTAGGTCTCTGTAATCAATATTCTCTTTTAGCTAAATTTATTGAGTCCTCACAAGTTTTTTCAGCTTCAACTTTGGAGGCGTGATTGGGCGGGGTGGGATGACAATCAAAAAAGTTGCATGCGCGTTTTTTTCTATGTACTGCCTCCTTGACTGTTTCATTCCACCAAGGTTTTGGTGATGGGCGAATATTGTATTGTCGACGACGAAAATGGTGTTTTACGTCCTCTTGGTCTGAATCAGACACATATGAGCGTTTATTCAAAAAAGGCCGAAAAATGTGTCTTAACAAATTAAAAAAATCTGGGAGAGGTTATTGACAGCAAATTTGTAGTTGCTACAAATTAATGAAGAATTTGATATGTTACCTGTAAATTGAACACAAAAATAAGTTTCTATTTCTTCATTTTCACACAAAAATTACGCACTCTGAACACAAGGGGTGCCCCAAAATGCGTGTCTTTTGATGTGCACTGAAATTTTGAAGACATCTCAGCAAACAAAGTGAAAGCATTTGATACCAAAATAATATGAAAAATAATGTAATTAACGTCTACGTCGGAAAATTGATGAGTATGCCTTTGAGAAAAAATTGTCTGCATTTTGACGGCACTTTGAAGCACCAAATTTCAATGTCCGTCAGAATTATGTCACTATCGTTACGAAGACACGTTTTCCTCAATAGCTAATGACTAGTCTATTTTTCAATGTTAAGACTTTGCAAAGATTTGCATCACTTCTCCTCTCAACGACTGAATGTGAAACTGGAACGCATAGCAACGTCTGTTGAGCATTTTAGGTCCGTTTTTCTGATCCGAGTAAGGCACTTTTCTTTAAAATGTCACTATCGTTACGCTAATTTCGATGCTAAAAACGATTCAAAAACGATGCTAAAAACGATTTTGCAAAATTTGTCTATTATAATTAGTCATGTAATTGGTATGTCGATGGCAGTATGATTTTATTTCAAGTTGCAGTATTGTATTCAAACTTGATTGGGAATGTGAATGTGGTCTCTATGTTTCTTCTTAGAATGTTCATGTAACTATTTTACTCTTGTATAATTAATTGTGTGCGAGTGTGCATGTGCGCATGCATATGTGTGTGTGTGCGTGTGCGTGTGCGTGTGCGTGTGTGTGTGAGTGAGTAAGGAAGTAAGAGAACGTTGTGTGTAAGCATCGTGCTTATTTTACTTTCTAATGATTAATTATTTGTTTGCCTTTAATGTTCTTGTTATCAATGTAAAGCGCACTGAGCTCATGTGAGAAAGAGCGCTATATAAATTCCCATTATTATTATTATTATTACTCAAGATAGATGGGTGGAACTGAGTTCTGTAGATGAGGGGGTGGGGGCGTCTTCGTCGCTGTTGGACTTGGACGAAGTCCTCCCCCTCATCTGTATCTGAGTCCAACTCTGACTCATCGTTCATCTCTTCTTTGCTGTTATCCTTAGCAGGCATATCTTTGGGGCCCCAGATCGTAATGGGCTCCTCTACTAAAGGAGGAGCCACTGGGGAATCTTTTTCTTTTTCCTTGGAGAGTGCCGTAGAGGTCTTCTCCTGTACTGGGGTTCTGAAAGCTTGAATGGTTGGAGACAGGGGGATACCACTCTCTGTCTCCTCCATTAAACCTAGATCTTCTCTGTTCTTTTTGTCCTTGGGCTGTGCCATCTCAGGACTACTTTTTTCTTCATTGGAGTGTCTAGATTTTCTTTTGGCTCTTCTTGTGGGAGTGGGAGTGTCATTTTCAGTGACTTTGTGAGGCACAGATTCTGCCGTGAAAATGGAGTCTTCCTCTGAACTTGTGTCCAGGTAGTGGGTAATCACTTGAGGATTAGTCATGGTCTCTTCAATGGTGGTTTGATAGTCTTAAATATAATCTGATCCAACTATAATATGAATTAAACTAGTTATAGGACGGACCCAGTGCCCGCAATAGGACCAAGAAAGACACAAGAGTCCCTCGTGGCCATATTGAAGCAGAAGTCCGTCCTACATTTCTTCGTTTCTCGGGGGAACCAATCAGAATATTGTGGTCCCCGCGAGGACCAATCAAACGCTTGCAGGTGTTATCTTTGCTAGTGCCACAATACTGTTCCAGTTAGTCAAAAAATGCTCTGGAGCACCATCTAAAGAGGGAGCCCCAGAACAGAAAAGCCACCAGAACAATATCTACTGTTATTTATAAATCTATACTTTATGTAAGAAAAATATCTTTACAAATTATTAGTTTTATTATTGTGTCAGCTAATAGAACACCCAAGGGCTCAATATTACCTGAAAATTTACCAGATTAATCCCGATTTTAAATGTTACAAAGTTTTAATCAACTGGGTATTTGTCTCAAGTCTTTTAAATTTATTATATAATGTTAATTCTTAATATCTTTACACTCAGTAGTTTTTAATTTGTATTTATTCTATCAAATCTTTATTTTATTTTAGCAAAGCTTTACATTATTACTTTTTCTTCTGAGGAGGAAAAGGTCAACACCTATGTGAAAGAAGTTCCTATGTTCCTAGGTTTTAAAGACTTACACTAAACTAGTTTTGTTGTTAGGCTTGTGCACAAGTTCCCCCAACAATTTAGGGGGCTGGCAAGAACAAAACCACCCTAAAGAAAGAGGAACTGCCCTACAGAATCTATGCTTTGATGACCGATCCCACCGGCAAGAAGCCTACGAGTGGGGGGTTTAGACAGACCGATGAGAACGACATACAAATGTCGAAAAAAAAGACAGTGGAGGAAAGGTATAAAAGTAAAAAACCCAGTGAAGTCTAACTTGCTATGGTCCTAGTCCCTAGACCTGGGAGTTCTGCTGTGCAAGGGCTCGGGTGGCCAGCGCAGTCCTCCCAGGGATACCACTTTTGTGGCACGTCCTACAACCCTAGCAACTAAGCAGCCGAATAAAACATCGCACTGCTAAAAACAAATTAAAACAAGGGCGTCGCTGAGCGGCAGACATGTCCGTCACCAGCAATGCCACGCACTTGCGACACCCCGTAGAGTGTCACATCCTGACACAAAATTGGAAGGGATTCTGTCTTCTAGTTCACGAGATGCAGCTTGAAGAAGAAACATATAGCGCAAAGAAGGAAATTTCGGTTTTCAAGGTCACACTTCAAGGTCAAGGTCAGCATGGTGATAATTTATGCTCGGATGTTTTCTTCTCTAGGGTATACAGTACCACACACAATCTGAAGCGCTTCTGTCAAGTACAAATGTGGAAAATATGGCTTAAAACCCAATGTGTAGACCCCTACCACTTTCAAGGCCTACGGATCGCCCGGACCGTGACCTTGACCTTGATCGGTATGCCACCATCAGAACGGGCATAAGCCAAAGTACCTTCATGCCAAATTTGAAGACTCTAACACTAACGGTGTGGGAGTTATGGCCCCTGAAAGATTTTCGGTTTTCAAGGTCGTACGCCAAGGTCAAGATCACGACGGCAATATGGTTTGCGCGGATGCCTTCCTCTCATGGTGACACACCAGCACACACAATTTGACGTGATTCTGTCAACCCGTTCGAAAGATATCCTTGGGACAGACAGAAGGAGAAAAAAATGACCCTCCGATTTTCAGGCTCCAACGATCTTTTTGACCTTGACCTTGACCTTGATCGGTATGCCATCATCAGAACGGGCATAAGCCAAACCACCTTCATACCAAGTTTCAACATCCTATGTTGATATTTGCCCGAGATATGGCTAAAAATAGATTTTCGGTTTTCAAGGTCGTACGTCAAGGTCAAGGTCACGACGGCAAAATGGTTTGCGCCGATCTCTTCCTATTAAGGAGGCACACCTTCACACACGCGCGATTCGGTCAAGCGGTTCGGGAGATATCCTTGGGACAGACAGAATTTTTTTTTTTTTTTAAAATGACCCTCCGATTTTCAGGCTCCAACGATCTTTTTGACCTTGACCTTGACCTTGATCGGTATGCCATCATCAGAACGGGCATAAGCCAAACCACCTTCATACCAAGTTTCAACATCCTATGTTGATATTTGCCCGAGATATGGCTAAAAATAGATTTTCGGTTTTCAAGGTCGTACGTCAAGGTCAAGGTCACGACGGCAAAATGGTTTGCGCCGATCTCTTCCTATTAAGGAGGCACACCTTCACACACACGCGATTCGGTCAAGCGGTTCGGGAGATATCCTTGGGACAGACAGAAAAAAAACAAAAAAACAACAACAAACAAACAAACAAAAATACAAACCAGCCCATGGCAATAGTCCGTCTTGGTGACGGACTAAAAACCCAAAACCTTAATGCCCTATTGATGCTCACAAAGATAGTTCCAACGACGTGAAGTGAAGAGCAGAGGGAGACGTCGTTGGTGGAGACAGAGGTAGAATTCAGTCGTAGAGGGAGGTGGTCCTGAGTCCTCCTCAGAGTCCTAGTTCAGAGCAAGGCTCAGCGGAGATGATCCATCGTCGGACAAGTGCATGGAATAGTCATCATGCAATGTCAATGTCGTGCGGCGGTGCTGGCAGAAGGGGCCCAAAGAATGGTGGTGGTGTCCTCTCTTCTGTCAGGCAGCCGCCGTACTGTGCTGTAGTGTGGGTAGAAATTCTTTTTCTCTCTCTGCAAAGGCACCCTCTCGGCTCGGCAGTGTTTTGTATTGTCGGAATAGATCATTCGCTTGCTTTTAAAATGGATGTTCTTACATTTTCGTAATGAATTTCAAAATTGGGGTCAAAAATATTTTCTTTATTATGTTTACTAAGGATGGACTGGAATAAGGTCCAGTTAGCTTTATCGTAATTAAATTTGTATTGTTGAGGTTGTGTTGTTGTTTGAATTTGAGCGTAAAAAGTTATAGAGATCGGTTTATGGTGAGATAATAAAGTATCTGACAGGGGATACCACTTGTGGTTTATTACTAAATCGGGACTAACAAGGGTTAGATCAATTGCAGTTGGTTTATTCTTACTGGAGTCAGGAAATCTGGTAGATGACCTGCCGTTCAAGAGAATTAGGTGGGAGTCGTTTATCTCTTGGATGAGCATCCCGCCCCCGCCACTAGCAGTAGTACGAACGTCTCCCAGGTGGGGATGGTGGGCGTTAAAGTCGCCCACCACCACCCAGGAGACAGTGTCGGAAAGGGAAGTAAGCCAATTGGATTGGTCAACAGCATTATAACCTTTTCGATAATATAAATTTAGAATATTTGTTATTTTGCCGTTTATTTTTGTTTGTATGGCATTCGAGTACCGAGTGCCATTAATATTTTCTTGGGGTGTCTGTATATTATTATATTGTATTTGTAAATGGACATAGGTAACTGTGTAAACTTTATGTTCTGTATTACTTACTGAGGGGGGTATTGATAGCCCTGAATACGGGGTAGGTTGGAATAATTAATATTTGGGGACTGTAAACAAATAAAATGATACAGAGTGGAATTAGATGATAAATAATGAATTAGGTGATCGCCTGTTTTTTTGATGGCACGGCAATTCCATTGCAAAATATTCAATTTGCCTTTTAACCCTAGGGGGGGGGGGGGGGGGGGGGGGAGTAATTAGGGTAAGAGTTGCTGTTAACTATTAATTAGTGAGAACTGAAAGAGACTGAAACTCCAGTAGGATTGCAAAGAGGCTTAGATAATATTCAAAGCTATTGTCAAAAATGGAATTTGAAATTAAATGCCAAGAAATGTAAAGTTCTTATTTTTTCTAAGGGTAAGGTTAGACGTTTTCCCGACTTTCTTATAGCGACTGAAAAATTAGAGGTTGTTCAGAACTTTATGTACTTAGGGTTAAAGTTAAATTATAATAACAAAATGAATGTCGCACAACATGATCTTTATGACCGAGCTTCCCGAGCCATGTTTGCTTTGTTGAGGAAAGCTAAATTATTGATGCTTCCTGCAGATCTAACAATTGACCTATTTGATAAAACTGTACTTCCTATCCTTACATATGGTTGTGAAATTTGAGGCTTTGATATGAATGATATTATCCAGAGACAGCAGTTCAGATTTTACAAGTTGGTTCTGAAGGTAAGACAGTCATGATTTTGGGGGAAACAGGTAAATTCCCTGTTGGTGTAACTGTTAAATGTAGAATGCTATCATTTTGGTTTAACCTTGTAACAAACCACCATACAGAAAAATTATCAGTTCTTGTTTATAAATGCCTATTGAAAATGTACGAGTCAAATGTTTATGAAAACAGATACATCAAATATATCCATACATTACTAAATGAAACTGGCTTGAGTAGTTTTTGGTTGAATCAAACCTTTCTTGATGCAAATCCATTGTGGTTCAAGGAGAAGGTGAAAAGATGCTTAAAAGACACTTTTTTACAGTCTTGGTATATGCATGTAGATAATGACGAATTATATTTAAACTACAGAATGTTTAAAACCTCTTTTTGTGTTGTATTACTTAGTCTTGCCATATAGCTATATGATTACTGTGTTAAAATTCAGAACTACTAATAATAACTTGCCTGTGAACACGTTGCGTTATACTGGTACACCCAGACATGAAAGAATTTGTGAAAAATGTAATGTACATGATGTGGCAGATGAGTTTCACTACTTATTTGTTTGTCCTTTCTTTGACACTGAGAGGAGAAGGTATTTTTTTACTCGCCCTAATGCTTATAAATTCAAAGCTTTGTTCTCTACAAAAAATAAGAAAATATTACTCAAACTAAAGCACTTCATTACAGTTGTTAACGGTTCTTTCAGATAAATGTTATCAATCATGTCTTTTTCCCATTTTGTTTTTAATTTAGTAATACATTACATTATTTGTAATATTATGATATGGGTTTTCTTTGAAATGATTTTGGACATCACTCTTGGGTTGATTCTTGGAAATTTATTTTATGTGTGTATGTTTTTATATTTCTGTGCCCAAATGGGGTATGAAATAAATTTCTTGCCTTGCCTTGCCTTGCCAGTAGACAAGCAGAAAGGGGGACTGAGTAAAAGACACAATAGGTGAGAGAGGGAGACACAAAAACAACCTGGACTGGTAAATACATAGGGAGACAATATTGAAAGCAGCCCGGTGTAGCGAGGTGCCATTAGTTCTGTCCAGAAAAAAATAATGTCTACGAGGGTGCCACAGACACTGATCGAAACCAGGGTCTCGTTTTCTACTCCCAGTTCTTCTTCCTCTTCTTCTTCTTCTTCTTCTTCTTCTTGTTCTACTTCTTCTTCTTCTTCTTCTTCTTCTTCTTGTTCTACTTCTTCTTCTTCCTGTTGTTGTTGTTGTTGTTGTTGTTGTTGTTGTTGTTGTTGTTGTTGTTGTTGTTGTTGTTCTTCTTCTTGTTCTTCTTCTTCTTCTTCTTCTTCTTCTTCTTCTTCTTCTTCTTCTTCTTCGATCGCTCAGGCAGTTTCCTGTCAATTATGAGCGTAGATGCGTCATACTGCCGTTATGCGCCTACATAAGAAATAAATAATTAGGCCCAGCATGTCCAACTTCGGCTGGAGGAATCTTTTTGAAAGACACTGATCGAAACCAGGGTCTCGTTTTCTACTCCCAGTTCTTCTTCCTCTCTTCTTCTTCTTCTTCTTCTTCTTGTTCTACTTCTTCTTCTTCTTCTTCTTCTTCTTCTTGTTCTACTTCTTCTTCTTTTTGTTTTGTTGTTGTGTTGTTGTTGTTGTTGTTGTTGTTGTTGTTGTTGTTGTTGTTGTTGTTGTTGTTGTTCTTCTTCTTCTTCTTCTTCTTCTTCTTCTTCTTCTTCTTCTTCTTCTTCTTCTTCGATCGCTCAGGCAGTTTCCTGTCAATTATGAGCGTAGATGCGTCATACTGCCGTTATGCGCCTAACTAAGAAATAATTAGGCCCAGCATGTCCAACTTCGGCTGGAGGAATCTTTTTGAAAGTGTTTCTTGAAAAAAGGCAGGAGAATGGTCCGGAAAGGCAGAAAGGTAGTAAATGACAGCAAGCAAAAGGGAAAAGGCAGAATCAAAGAGAGTGACAGATGAGAGGACGTTACAAGCACAGAACTTCCAGAAGGTGGGGGAACTATTTATACAAAAGAACCCCCCGGTACGGGGAGAACTCCCAGTTCTATATATGAGACCAGCTGGAATATATTGGTATGAAAACGAGGGCTTTTGTGTTGCTCTGTCAGGTATATTGAAACGTTAAATTCACAGTGCCCAATGCATAGAGCCAAGAAACGATGTTAACAAAACTTGGAAGAACGGTACCCCAAGTCCTGACGTTTGATGTCAGTCATGACAATTTCAACAATCGGTAATTGATTTTTAAAACAATTAATATTGTCAAGCCATATTCCAGTAAAAAAACACAACATTTTTATTTCAGCTGTAAAACCATGATTATTTCTAGTGAGTTCGAATTTGTTCTTAGTTCTTTGTTGTTGATTTCTGGGAGTATCTTAATCTGGCTTTCCTACCTCTGTACTGTCAGGGAGTGACGGGAAAGGAGGTAGGGAGAAGGGGCGTAGAAAAGACTGACGTGTCAGCGTGTTTTCAGGTTGCCTCAGTTGAGATTGTTTTAAGAATACAGTAGAGGGGGGGCGTGTTTGTGTGAGTTTGTGTGTGTTGTGTGTGTGTGTGGCGGTGTGTGTGTGTGTGTGTGTGTGTGTGTGTGTGTGTGTGTGTGTTAGTAAACTCATTTTCCTTTCTGGTCACTATGATTTTCAAAATAATTTACGTCGATTTCTTTTTGTCATTTATGTTGCCCTTTAACAATGTTCATAAGTGTAGTGCATCTGAAAACTGAATTGCATTCTTTGCTGTCTTATGGCAATCTTGTTCACAACAAACTGCGTTAACCCTTTCACCGCTAATGTCGCATTTAACACCCATGTCACTCAAAAAAACCATGAAATCGGGGCCTGTTATCCAAAAACCCTATTTTCTTCATTCTTGGGAGGTAAGGATACATGTCAGAGACAAATTTCCAATATTGCAGATACATTTTTGTTTCTCTACCCAGTTAAGTTTAATGGTATTTTTGGGCTAAAAAATGGCTGGCAGCGAAAGGGTTAATGAGTGATATGAACTCTGTGAAAGCATTAGCTTTTTACACACGCGCACGCGCGCATGCACACACACGCACACACACAGACACACGTGCAGCAAAGCAACAAAATACGCATGCTTATTCAATAGTTACTGTCACTGCACGAGCACACCATCACCAAAGGTGGAATTACACGTTGTTAGTTTTCACTTTTTCCCCATGGCAACACAGTGATTCTCTAGTCATGATATTACTGGCCTATCACTGTGTTGCCATGGGGAAAGCGGGAAAACTAACAACGTGTATTTCGACCTTCAACACCTTCAACTCTACAATCGATGCTAAAACAACCCACTGACAGCCGTAAAAGGTCGACAACACATGCAACTGTTGGGGAAATAGAACAAAAAGATAAGCCACACTTTTTTTTCTCCAATTGATAAGATGTCACTACTGCCTATTATGCCTGTTCTTACAACGCAACAAAAAGAAAACAAGATGCTATGGCATGTAAACGAACGTTCATTCAAAACTTCATTGTGTGGTTTATTTCATGGCGCTTTATAATACCAAATATTATCAGGGCATAAAACATGTTCCTCCATATAGAAAGGTTATATTTCCAAGGAAGGAAAGGAACATTTAAAGCAAATATCACTGGAGGCGAAACAAAATTGGCCGGGTAAAAACGGCAGGCAGGTATTGGCAATATTACAAGGCGTCAAAGACGAGGAGAAGATTGGCTGCCAGTGCTCTTCTTCTCTCAGGAGTGTCCCACACTCAAACAAATCAAACAATCTCTTAGAGAGAAAATTAAGAGTGGTGATGTCTGCGATTGACACCGTTAAAACAAGACTCATTATAATGTACATTAAAAACAACATGTGCTTCAAAAACATAAATATACCATTAAATCAAGACACACGTGATGATAATTATCACTTGACAACAACACAGCAGTGCTTAGAGCAAAACATGTTGCCAATAATAATTATTATAAACATTTTAAAGCAAAGTACAGAAAATATCACCGTTTAAGATAAATCATACTAATTATATAATTTTAACTACACAACACTCACAAGGGACTTATTTTTACAACAAAACATGCAAAACAATTTCATGTTTCATTTCCACACTGACAACGCTGGTTCCACTTTTCTGCCTCTGCACTCAGGATGCTCCAAACCGTTAGAAGATGTCCTTCGTTCCCTCGAATCACCCTCTTTATTTACCTTCTTAAAGTGGCGGCCCGAATAAAGAAAGGGGAGGGGGGGTGTTTAGAGAGGGGGGGGGGGGTGTAGATAAAGAAAGTGGGGTCGCGCGTGACACCTTGTCACAGTTACTATCAGCTATTTCATCAGAGATACTTCAGTGCAGTGAAATCCAACATAATTCTATAACATACATATCAAGTATTTTATAACAAGATTAATTATCTTAATAATTGAACTAAAAAACATCAAAACGCTACACTCACACAATAGTCCAAGCGAAATTAAGCGTGACCTTGTTTTGTGATATATATTAGGTTTCTATGTCGATCTAACATGATTTGAGGGTGCTGAATCCAAATCCGTTGGAGGCCAAGTTGTAAATGTTGGGCATTTTGAGTTATGACGTAATATTCAAAATGGCCGCCATGGGACTCTTGAGAACTGTAAAAACATGCACTTAACTTAATTATTTTGTATCTAATGCTTTTTTTTGGTAAGAAAAATAGTATAATTTGCTGAAATGATTCAAACTATGCGAATTATATCCTATTTTAGTACTTATTAGCCCCCAGCCACTCTGCGGAGAGGGATATCACAATCTTTCGTGTCCTTTCATTTGCCTGGCAATTATCTTAAAGAACCATGTCACAGGATCACTTCGAATTTGTCTGCTAATAATAGTCTTGGTGATCCAGTCTTATTATGAAAGGAGTTTTGTACTTCAGTACTATTGTAGTGTCCAGACTCTGCTCTAAGCGATTACCCCCACCCCCCCCCCTCCCATCACAATTTCACTAGCCTGTCAATACAACGAAGTAGCTCACCAGCATGATCACCCTCATAGCCAGGAATAAAGTCCTTGTACTCCCTCCCCCTCCTTGTAAATTGCACAACTATCCAGTACAGCTGTTGTCACTGGTGAACTCATTGCACGTCTGTTCAGCCATGGATAACAGAGGCTGGAGACACGTCCAGGAAGATACTGTACATAGGCACCATTCTTTGCTCCTGGCTGCTGACTGGTTTTCTTTGTCTGTTGGCTGTTGTGTCATCCATACTCAGGACAAGGGTCACCACTGACAATTGTGCTCATAAAGGCAATATTTTCTTTAGCCACTTGATGCAAATAAACCTGAAGTCTGGCTACAGATGGAACAGAGATGACACTCGATGTGCTTTTTTGATGTGGGAATTAAATTTTATTCATCCTATTACAACAGTCTTCCAAGTACGCCCAAATGAAAGAAAAGTGAAGAGAAATGCGACTCAGTGCCATTTTAGTGTACTTCTCGTATAAGAGGCCTTGGTTGCATCTTTGAAAATCAAATTATTGTCAACTTCGGGGGGGCTTTTTGCCCCAATCGACCCTCCGTGTGAGTATTTGAACCTCCCCCCGTCCATGTCCAACTGGTCCGCCCCTGTGGTGGTATGTCAATGGGGCTTTCAACTGTGTGGGTTTAAATGTGGATTATATAATGACATCATGTTACTGAGTTTGATTTTCTTAAAGCGAGTTCAGGGTAGAATCAAATCTGCACACCAAGGTGAACCTTATTTTAAAAAAGATAGAAGTGAGCAATAGACTGTTATGCTGATGAGTTTGAATAAGTCTGAATAAGGGACCTATGCAATTAAGACATTACTGATATGCAAATATTTACGCCACAGCATCATTAATAAATACAACAGAAACAATATTCTCTCTCTAAAAAAACGTTGGGTGTTAGATTGATTTGGCAGAGATAATTTTTGTCATTTGAGGAGGGATCTAGTATTATTTGCTGGTTCTATAAACACACACACACACACGATCTCGATCTCTCTCTCTCTCTCTCTCTCTTCTCTCCTCTCCTCTCTCTCTCTCTCTCTCTCTCTCTCCTCTATCTCTCTGCTCCTCTCTCTCTCCACACACACACACTACACACACACACACACACACACACACACACACACACACACACACACACACACACAATTATGTCTGTCTGTCTGTCTATTTCTGCCTGTAACACCATTGTCTCTGTCGCTCTTGACTGGCTTAGCTGGCTGGTTGTCTGTTGGCCTTTATCAGTAAAAGTCCAGTGTCAGTCTCTTACGGTCTCATAGGAGACCAATGCGTTCAGATTACTTTGTATTTAATTTTTTTTCTCTCCTTTTATAAATAAAGATAATTTGTTTGTAAATTTGTTTTATAGACCTTCCTTCGAATTTTAAACTTTTGTATTGTTCTTAAAAAAGTGGTCCTGGAATTGTAATCCTAAATAGCTCTCGGAGCCAAAACTTGGGCAAATTTTAAAAATAAAGTATTTTACTCTAAAAACAAGTTTTAAAGGTAGACGAGCCATGTTGTCAGACGAGCCATGGCATAAAAATAAAAATTACTCAAAATACTTCAGTCTAAAAGTAAAACAAAAACATCTAAAGTACTTACAAAATTTCCGTAACTTTTTCCCAACTCTATTAAAAAAGAAAATCTAACTTAATCAAAAGAAATGTCCCATATGGCTTTGTGCCGGGAGGACGTAAAAAACTTTCCTCTATCATTCAGTCTGTCTCTCTCTCTCTCTCTCTCTCTCTCTCTCTCTCTCTCTCTCTCTCTCTGTTCTCCACACACACACGCGCGCGCGCGCGCATGAACGCACGCGCGCGCGCACGCACACAACACACACACACACACACACTTACCACACACACACACATTCTGTCTGTCTCTCTGACGATTTCTGCCTGTGCCATCATTGTCTCTGGCTTAGCTGGCTGGTTGTCTGTCTGTTGGCCTTTGTCAATAAAAGTCATCTCTCTCTCTCTCTCTCTCTCTCTCTCTCTCTCTCTCTCTCTCTCTCTCTCTCTCTCGCTCATCTCTCTCTCTCTCTCTCTCTCTCTCCAAAAGTCAGAATGGAAGAGTAGGCCTAGCCTAAATTCTTATACATGTAAACTAAAGTATCTGAAGTCTCTCTCTTTTTGTGTCTTCTGTCTATCTATCTATTTATCTCTGTCTGGTCTGTCTGTCTGTCTCTCTCTCTCTCTCTCTCTTCTCTCTCTCTCTCTCTCTCTCTCTCTCTCTCCAAAGTATCTGAAGTCTGAAAGTCTCCCTTTTTCTGTCTTTCTCTGTTTTTTTTTTTTTTTTTTTTTTTTTTTTTTTTTTTTTTTTTCTTTCTCTCTCTCTCTCTCTCTCTCTCTCTCTCTCTCTTCTCGCTCTCTCTCTCTCTCTCTCCTCTCTCTCTCTCCCTATCTCTCTCTCACACACACACACACACACGTTTATGTTGCATTACTGAATTTGGCAAAGTTTTTGTTGTCATTCGTGGAGGGATCTATTATTATTTACTGGTTTTATAAACACAAACACTAACATACCACAAGCCTCTCTCTCTCTCTCTCTCTCTCTCTCTCTCTCTCTCTCTCTCGTCGTCTCTCTCTCTCTCTCTCTCTCTCTCTCATCTCACACACTCTCACACACACACACACACACACACACACACACACACACACACACACACACACACACACACTTACACACGCACACGCGCGCGCGCGCGCACACAACCATTTATGTTGGATTACGTTAATTATATTCTTAATTTCTCATTTGCGTTATTCACATAGTAGGCCTATTGTAAGTTTGTTGTGGTCAGTATAGGTGAAGACGGGGTAAAAAAGCGCATGGGCGGCCGGTAAGAAGCCCACCCCAATTATCACATGAAATAAAGAAAATTTCAGTCAAATTTGCCCATGAGACGAATGCTATAGACATTAACGCTCGTCTCATGGGCAAAATGAGAATGAAATTTTCTTAATTTCATGTATTGAGATAATTTGGGTGGGCTTCTTAGCACGCCCATGCGATTTTTACCCCGTCATTCCCTACATTTAGATTTCAACATTGTCCTACCCCCCACATTCAGACCCCCCCCACACCCCCGCCACACACACCCGCACACATACACGCGCACACGCATGCACGCACACATGCACCCACCCGCGCGCGCAAACACACACACACACACACACACACACGGCACGCGCGCGCGCGCCGCCGCGTGCGCACGCAGAAGCGTGAGCGCACCGAATCAAGCCTAGATCTATTTACTGGACAAGCAGACCTTACTCTTCGCTTCCTCAGTCATTCAGGTTCATTTTTCAACATCTACTCTGCTTTCGTTCACTCACATGGTGGTTTAATCGAACAACCATTGTGGTTTTAGTTCAAGAGAGATGCAGTATCGTTAATCAGAACACACGTGTTGCTAAGGTCAAACAAAAGGTAAACTTCCTGTGGGACTTTCCCGCAAGGGTGAGTCCATTTCTCACGGGTTACTTGGTTGCAAAGCGTGCTAGCTAACTTTGCTACTTTTACTTCAATTTACCTTTAAGTATATTTTATTTCGTTGTCTTTATTTAGTAGAGAGGAAGTATTCTTGTGTCCATAGTTTTTAAGATGATTTTACGACATAATAAAAGAGTTTGAACTTGAGTTTTAGTTTTTATATACCAGGTATCCCTGCGCGTCATATCTTTGGCCTTATCCAAGTGACGTCATTGACCTTGTGAGCTAAATTTAGGCTATGGAGGCGAATGTGGAAACAAGCCATGGTACCTACAAAGATCGGGTAAAGGTAAAGATGTGCCACCCCCCCATGCATTTCTCGGTTAATTCTATTTTTCCATTATTGCCTTTTTTGCCTACCATACCTACATAAAGCTGTATTTTAGGAACATTTTTAGCTAATTACCTTTTTGGAATACTAAACCTAACCCTACCTTTCCCGGCCCCTTTCCATCTAATAAATTTATATTTGTGCCCGGGTTCTGGCTCGCATGATTGAATGAAGTACATGTGGTAGTGTGCTCTAAATGGCAGACAGAGACAATTAGGTTTTTTACATGAAAATTACAATAGACTTCCACTCTCATCAGTCTGACCCAAGGGTTCAGAATTAATTGACACTTGTATTTTATTTACTCAAAAAATCTGCATAAGATTATGCAACAATAATAATAAAGCAGCTCAATGGCGCCAAGACAAAATATGAATGAAAACAATGAAATCTGAAAGGATTTACAATACTTTTGTCTTTCTAGAAGGTTAGCCCCAAGCCGGGTCACATCAAGACAAAAGGCGTCACTAATTGTCCAGTTTGTCTGGTGGGGTTCCAGTTATTGGTTCTTGGCACTTGTCCTTAGGGCGACCTTTCCTAGCTCCTTAGCTGTGTGAAGTTATTTCCGTTTAAGGGATCGGCGAGGACGCGAGTGCTGGGGAAGTGGTGACTTGGCTTGCTCTGGTTTGTTAGAGTTAGCTCCCAGTCGTTTTCGGTGGTATTCCTCGCGGATTCTGGTCCCGTGTGCGGGGGGCGACTCTTGGCGGCCGTGATTCCCCGTCTTGATGCTTGTTGGGAGTCAGGGGATTATCGTCCTGACCACGATGCCCTGCTGATAATCACAGGGGAATGTGGATGTAGATCTCTATGGCTTAGAGATAATTAGGGGCTTCAGCCGGTGGGGATTAGTGGATCCCAACCGGCTAGAAGGCTGCCCTTGTACAATAGCATTAATCCAAATAGTATGAATTTCAGTTGTCAAACTGAAATAATACATGACATGTGTACTGGAATCAACTGTTATGATTCAGTAACACAAGTCAGCAAACATCACTCTCAGTCCAACACTTGGAAAGGAAGGTTATCAAAAGTTGCAAGGTTGCAAACCAGGGATCCCCTACTAAAAATATACAAAAGGTGTTAGTAGGCCTAGAATCCGGTTCTTGTCACTAAAACAGTTAAAGTCAAAGACACACACACAAACATAATACGTGCACATAATTAGAACAGAATGTTTACCACTTCTTTTCACTGACATATCTACTCCTTATTCATCATGGAACATAGGATATAGATCAAAAATAGAATCAAACAAAAACAAATATCAATCACTTATGGTACACCCCAGCCATCCCTAATACTCACTAGTTGGGCTATTTTGATTGGTAGCAAGAGAGATTGATTCTACCCTGTTGTTTCAGCCAGGGTTTAGAGTCTTGTGAGCAAGATAATGTTTTAGGCGACTTTCCTCCAATTCAAATCCCCCTTTAATTTTAAACACCTGAGGGCCTATGATTGGGTTACTAGCCGTCAAGAAATCACGAGACGATGCTTCAAATTATGCATATTAGTACGAACGCTCACGCGCCGGTTACATCACTGGCACGTGTCAACATTCCTCTCCCTATCGTGATCGGGAAAGGAGATACGGGGAACAAAGGGAGACCGCCAATGTGGATGTCACCAGAGGAAAAAACCGGCGTTCAAAGAGATAGCGCTTCAGAATCGGCGACCTGTTTGATGTTGAATTGTAATTAAAGTGACGTGCTCTTGAGTAGAAAAAAAATGGGGGGGGAGTGTGTAGTTGAGAAAGTGGAGATGCGCGGGCCACCTTGTCACACCAATATCAGTGCGGTGGAATCCAACATAATTCTACATTAATAGACATATCAAGTATTTTAAAGCTCATTATCCATTTGACAAAGCGAGGACAGACATTGTAGGAGATGAGTTTGGTGTCCAGAAGGTGGGGCTGAATGGTGCTAAAAGCAGAAGAAAAGTCCACAAAAAGAATCCGTACAAATGAGCCAGGTTTTTTTCAGGTGTGTTAAAGTGTTATGGAGGAGAGTAAGTGTTGCGTCGTCTGTACTTCTGTTGGATCTGTATGCAAGCTGATGAGGGTCAAGGAAGGGGGTTTATCTCTGCTGTAATGTGTCTGAGAACGAGTCTTTCAAAGCATTTCATTACAATTGAAGTCAATGCAACCGGTCGATAATCGTTCAAAGAGGAAGGTTTGGTTTTCTTTGGGACAGGAGAGATAATAGACTTCTTCCACAAATCAGGAACAGAACAAGTGTTAACAGACCATGAAAACAACACACTAAAGACATGACACAGTTGACTAGCACATGACTCCAAAAGACGCCCACAGATGTTATCAAGGCCAACAGCTTTCTTAATCTTCTGTTTACTAATAAAGAAAAAAAAAAAAAAAAAAAAAAAAAAAAACAAACAATCCACTTCTGCAGCTTCAATCACGCATTCACTCGCATCATTCAGGCTCAAACCTGCAATAGAATTCGTTCAAATTTTCGGAAAATTGTTGTTGTTCCTCCAGGGGCATGACTGATGTCTGGCTGGCTGGCTTATTCTGCCCAGTGAGGGTTTTCAATTCTTTCCAGGCATCGGCCATGTTCCCCCGTTGGAACTGAGACTCCACCTTCTCTTTATACACCTCTCTCTGTTCACGCAGTTCATTTGTCAGTGCTTTCTGCACCACCTTTCTCTCTGCTTTCGTTCCATTCTGAAAAAGAAGTTTCTTTTGGTTAATCGTAGATTTCAGTGACTTTGTAATCCAGGGCTAGGAAAATATTTGCTAGGAAATAGTTAGGAAATGTTTTCACCGTGGGGAATAATCATGTTTTCACAACATACAATATGTAGTCAGAGACAACATCAGCAGCTTCACTCACCACTCTCACACGAATCAGTCAACACACTCCATTCCGTACATTCAAAACACCCTCTCAGTTCTTCCACACTTTCAGGCGTCCACATTTTCACACACTTTTTCACCACAGGGTCAGTCTGGATTTTAGGTCTATTCTTAGGAATCAGACAAACAGAGTTATGGTCAGAACCACCAATGGAAAGAAGAGCGACAGACTTGTATGCATTTGGAATATTCCCATAACACAGATCAAGGGTCTTTTCATTGCGGGTGTGGCAGGTTACGTACTGTTTAAAAGAAGGGAGACAGGTTAAAAGTGGTTAAAATCGCCTAAAACAAAACAAGGGCTGATCAGTTGAAGGGAGCGCACGGTATCAGCGATCTCAGCAGCAGCACGCGAAGCACAGGCAGAGGGGGGCACGTAACACACGGTGACGAACAGCTGGCCGAACTCTCGTGGCAAGTATCTGGGTCGCAGTGACAAAGATAACAGTTCACAATAAGCTGAACACGATTGTCTCCTCACCGTCACATGCACCCTGTCGCACCACCGTTCGTTGACGTACAGGCACACGCCGCCGCCTTGCTTTTTATTTGTTACCTGTGTTCCCTGTCGTTCTGTAAGGGCTTGCCAAACCCATCAACAAACCAGCATTTCCCTCTGAATTTTTGTCACACAATCCATTGTCTCTGTAACGACAACACTTACAGGCGTCCTGTGTTGCACTCTTCGTGCTTGAATCGTGGTGTTTTGCCTGTGTTATTTCGTCCTTTAGT
>CM065687.1:43833182-43859756 GCA_017654935.2 Phymorhynchus buccinoides
TATGTAGTCGCTTCTAGAAGAGTTGAAGTGGAGGAAAGGGGGGAAGGAGAAAGGAAAAGTCATTGGAACCTATATTGACCTCAACCGGGCGATGTTAGGGGTCATAAGAAGACACTTCTTGTTTCTGTCTTCCAAGCTGATTATGTCACAATATGCACTTGTAGTGGTAGAATGGTAAGGACTATAGATAGAATAGATAGTAGTCATTGATAGAAATTCATTCATTTTTTCTTACAACTTATGCTTGCAATCTTTGCAGACTTTTTGGTATATTTTTTAGTGAAATCTTCACATTTACCCCCCAAACGTGTCTTTTGAAAGCTGTGGGAAATGTCATTTTGGCCCAAAATTCAGAGAAGTTGCTATTTGTACTAATGAACCATAGATTTTGTTAATCTGTGGTAGTTCTATTTATGAATGTACATCTAAATCACGCAACCACAAAGGGGTGGTTAATAAAAACATGACTGAAAAAATTATGGGGTGTTGTGTGCAGTGTTGTGTGTATGCCAGTTGTCTGTCTCAGGCTGGAGTCTGTTCGAGCAAGCTGGCCGCTTATGACTGGAAAGGCACTCTTCGCCTCCATCTCTCCCTACACTGTACGTACATGATCCTACAACATAGCACACTGGGGTTCTTGCATTCTATGTGGATATTGAAAATTATGTGCAAGCCTACAGTAACATTGATCTGTTTTAATCACATATGTGAAACTTTTTTTTTTTTAAACATTTTATTCAGGCATTTATAATGTTTAAATTTTTACAATTTTTTATCATGCCTCCCTAAAAAGTCATACATGCGAGAATTTTTAAAATAATGTATTTACAGACTATGAAGGCGCACCATGATTACAGGGCGCACCCCCCCAATTTTACACAAAATTCAGATTGTTACCAGCGGTATTCTTTTCTTAGATTTTATTGGACAACATTAATAAGGCGCATTGGTTTCAGTCTGGGGGAAATCGTATTGCCCTTATACTGTAGTCGTAAAATTACGGTATCGTGGTGAATTCTAAATCCCCACTGACAAATTAGATGTCAATTATCTTTTGAAGGAGGATAGTTAAGAATTTCAAAGTGGAAGGTGAAAGGGAAACATATGATCACAAACCGTGGAGCTTTTATTAATGGTTTCAAGGTGGGAAGGCTGTGGACACAAAAGGGCAAGTTCTAAAGAGAATTGAAGTGATTCATTCAGCAAGCATCTGTAAATTTTAATGCGTGAATGATATCTTCCATTACAGACTGATAGATATAGCAAACTCTAGGGGTTCTTGGTAAAGGTTGCGGTGTTGTTACCTTACTAATGTGTGTGTGTGGTGTGATTGGTTTCAGAAACCACGTGAATGAGTTGGGCTAAGTCTTACGTGGACTTCATGAGGTGCAAGTGGATCGGCTGAGGGCAGAAATCACTGATGAGCTCTACAACCCTTTCTCGCCTTTGAGGTACAGGTAATAGAACAGTCTGCTGGAGGTTCATGTGTTACCCCTTCATGCCTTGGCCCCATGTATACTGTGGTGTGATGTCATTGATGATGTCAACTAAGCCAGGAATTATGGTTTTTGTTGCTAAACTCTCTACAACGCTAATGTACGCCTGTATAGCGTCTACATGTTTCGCACGCAAAGTTCAAAAACTACGGCAGGTTTGCATCATACATAAAAGTTTTAGAAGGTAATGCATTAACAGCACATTTTTGAAAATTTGCAGTATTGTATAATAAGAAAAGCTAGCAACAGGTTATATATTTTAAAGTAAAATTTTATTATTAGATTTTTAAAAAGCATGAAAAGAAGGACGAAGAGAGGGGTAGTGAATCTAGCTAGGTCCAAGCAGCCCCCCAAATCTCGGTTGGATTTGGCAAAATGGCACAAATTGCTCATTTCAATAAAGATTTATAGTTCCTTGTCTCCATTGACCTGCTTAAAGTTGTCTCAAAATAAAGATCAATCTTTCGCGCTTTGTTTATGTGATGTGATTGTTGGACCTTTGAGATGTAAAAACGAATTTTTTCGGTGAAAGAGAAAGCGAGTGAACACGAAAATTTGCCTATCTGCGATGTTTTTTGTCGTGGTTGCAAGGACGTATTTGCATCCGAACTAGTTTGACTGCAAATGGCTTTACACAAGGATGATCTAGATCTAGCACATACTACAAACGAAAGAAGGAAGCTCCGGACTTTCTTCGGCAAGACGTCTAAGCGAAATTTAACCGTTAGGCCGTTAACATTCCTTTTCGAAAACATATATAGTTGCCATGTTGTTCAGCAAGTTGGAACACCTTCTGTTTCCACTAAAAATACCTTGAAAGGGAAAGAAAGAGAAAGCTGAATCTATCCGAGCTGTTAACGATATGATTGTCGTTAATGATCTAAAAATGTGTGTTTTAAAAAACCATGTTTGATTATGAAGATTCAAAGGCCTGGGGACTCGGCTGTGCCGCCATTGGTAGCAGCGACACGCTGAGAATCGGACATTCAGTCATCAAAGCCTGTTTTCTGATGTACCCGTGAAAAGCATTAGAAATTGGACAATTGTAAATATAAAATTGTTTTGCGAAACTTACAATGTATATCGGTTCATTTACCTGCGCTATGAGAGCTGATATCCAGCATTTCTAATATGGTTTTTTTTTTGTACAAGAATTCAATGGCATTGGGTTCGAAGATCGCCTCGCGGCGTATTCGCTATGAGTCAATCAGTTTTGAGTGCTCAGTTTAATAATTTATTTTGAGAGGAGACGGAATTTCAGAAGCAAAAAAATAATATAATCCATATTATAGACCAAACATAACGCTAAACACCTAAAACAATTGCATACACACCAACGACCTGGGTTAACCTTAACACATAAAATAAAAAGAAGTTCAGCACAGAGGAGCTAGGCCTACTAGTCCCGCTATAGCAGTGGGTAGGCTTCCATGATAGCGGCTGTGCGTCTAGTCATTCACTAGGGTGACTTCCCCTCATTCCTGATATACCCAGGCGCCATGATTTGACTTGGGTTTTCCTTGCTCTGAGGAAATTTTTCTTATTTACTCACCTTTTCGGGTTTGTTCGTTCCTTTTTTCTCCTGTCAGCTCATATTTAGGAGGATTTCATCTTTTTGAATCGTTCCTCTACTTTAAACCTATACTGTACCCACACACTGAAACAACTTGCATTAGCGTTAAAGCGACTGGATGCGTATACCATAGCATATAGAAAAAGATGAAAAGTGTAGGCCTCTGGCCTTACCCCACATAGCCGGATGTGGGCACGCGAGTGATCCCCACAAACCGGTCTACGACCAGTGGCTAGCACACCAATGAGCGCCTACTTCCCAGCCCATTATAAATTTTCCAGCGTTTCTTGTTGACCTGAGTCTGGCCTGGCTTCTACACTTTTTGGTTACAACACTCTTAACTGGTGGGTCCGTATTCCTGGTCCTCTCTATTATCAGTTTTCAGTTATTACTGAGTCGCACGATTCGCACTCAGTTTCTATAGCACTAAGTTCAGTAGAAATTTACACAGTTTAGTTTTTCTGTATCGCACACACCGTTGCAATACTACCTAGTAGTACTAGTAGTTGCACGCTTCCCCCAGAAGCAGAGCGTGTCACTTTGGTCTCTTCAACTCGAGTTCCTATTTATCCAGTCAAGTTCTTCGGACCCTAGTTCGTTCTCCTCTTCCAACCGAGATAGATTTCTTATATGTCCCGATTCGGTCCTCGAGAGCAAAATTCATCGTTCAAAATTTTTCTAAAAGTCTAAACTTCTTTATCCGTCTGGCCTTAGTACTTCTGAGGCCTCTTCGGTTCTGTCTCGTTCACGCGGAAACTGGTCTTCACAAGTTGTTATTCGACCTCCTTCTGCTTAGGTTGTGCAGAAGGGCTCTAGGCCCCATATCGTCGTAGGATTTTGTACTGCCATGCCTTTGTATGGTTCCAGGAGGACTCTCTTCACGGCCTCCACTTCTACAACGGACGTTGGTACACACTTCGTTTGGAAAGTCGCAGCTGCGATGCTGTCGCTCCGAGTGGCAAGTTTGACACTCGGGGGCCCCCGCCAGTCTCCCTACCTCTCCGACCCATGTGTTGGAGGGAGGCGACAGGAGGCGCTCCCATCAGACCATTGGTCGAGGTCTTATGAACAGGGGCCTCAGGAGACATCCCGGGTGTCTCAATGGGAACTCGAGCCGGAAAGGCCGTAGCCTCTCGACACCTCCCCGGCCGGGGAAGGCCGAGGCATACCGGCAAACACCCCCTCATCGCGGGTGACACTCCGAACGGCGTGAAGGGTGTCACAATTCGAGCCGCAATCGCCCTGGCCCCGGGCCTCGTCCGAAGAGTTTCTCCCGGTGATCCCCCAGCAAATTGGGGACACCAGGCGAACGGTATTTCCAGGCTGGAGGCCCTACCGGCTAACACCCCCTCGTCGTCGGGGACACTACCGACGGACTGTGAAGGGTGTCACTCTCGGGACCTTCGACCTCGGCCAGAGGGCATCGAGACCGAGAGTTTCTCCCCCCCCCCACCCCCGTGATCCACCCCCAGCGGTGGAGGAAAAACCGGTCGAATGTATTCCAGGCCTGGAGGCCCTATACCTCGGCCCGTCCACGTTCTACGGAAGAGAATGAGCCTCCCCAACCGTCAAGACCTTCCCAGGCCTAGGCCTCTCCTGACTTCCTCAGGGCTCTGCCTGCAGGACCCGGGGCGTCCCTCGGTGGGAGAGCCTCACGGAGCGCCCCGACCATACGACGGCCGCGGACCTCCCCCGGTCCCTAGCGCCTCTCCGGCTCCTCGGGCCTCCTCGCCGGGCCTCCTTCGGGACCCGGGGCCCTCCCTCGGTGGGAAACGGCCCTCGACGCTCAGTGTCAAGCTGCTCGGAAGACCGCGCACCTAGGACGGCCCCGGCAGCCTAGGGCCTCTCCGGCTCCACCTTGAGGCCTCCACCTCACACACACGGGCACACACCTACATACCCGGGCCATACAACTCACACAAGGAGGGAGAGCCTCGGGCGCCGGGCGCGACTGGAATCCGCGAGGACCTGTGCCTCTCCGGCTTCCTCAGGCCTCCTTCGGCCCCGGGCATCCCTCGGGGGGAGGGCCTCGCGCGGACCGTTGTGGATCAGACGGGCTACGGTCTCCGAGTCACCGTATCCGCTGCGGTCCGGTGGTAACGGCATGGATTCGCACCGTGCCGATACGTGTCCGTGGGACGTAGCCACCGACGGTAAGCGACCGCCGCTGGCCTGAGGGCACGATGTCGGTTCCCCGTACGTCCCGTCAGATAAGATGCAAAACGGATAGCGGTATCTTACACGCCCGTCCACCGATCACCCCGTCAAGACGCAGCGGTCCTCCCGTCCGTCCGGACGTCCCAGCCGGACGGGCAGGTGACTCACCGACACGGTCCCCGACGGTCACACAGATGGTACCGGTGCACACCGTCCCGTCGTTCCACCACACCACCACCCGGTCCACAGGACTGAGGGCGTTTCAAGCGTTCCCCCTGATGGGTCCCTAACCACAGGGTTATGATTCAAGGGTAACTAGTCCTCAAAAAAGCTCGGGTGGTATTTCTCCTGGTTCTGACCAGACCATGTCCACCCCAGAGGCATCGCTAACGTCAGCGCTCTCCAGTGGATTCGGACGTGGACTTAGTTAAAGTCCGTCTCCATCCAGGCAAGGGCGTAGCAGCAGTGATTCTGGCCCGGTCCATGCACTCACCAGGGAAAAGGATTCTGCGTCCATTGCAAGCTCCTAAGCTTCTGGAACCACTCCAATCAGGAAAGCAGAGGCTTTCCTTGTGGCTGGGATAGATGGCAGAAGTAAACCGTGTCTCACTGTAAGCCTTCTAAGGCCGAAGCAGAGAAAGCTCCTTTCGGAAGAATCTTGCCCCCGACAAGATTAAGTCTTCCTAACTTCAAGCAGTTGGAGGAATCTTTGTCAAATCCCTCAAGGCGCTGTGGCTTTGCGGCTGCGTTGGTTCGGCAACAACAGAGAAAATTTGGGAAATTTTCTCTCCTAACGAAATTCCTGTGGGTTTTCAGGCTATTTTTGAGTATGTGAATTGAAACCAAGCAGTTTTCTATCGGTTTGTGGTTCATCATCGGCTTCAAGGGTTTTCTCCCAAGAAGAGTTCTCTTGTACCAATCTAATAATCTGGTTAGATACTGACTTCGATTGCTGATCTCGAAGCTCTTGTTGCATTCTGATCGATCGCTTTCACGTATCTACATTTATACAGTTGGGCAACGGACGTCGGGTTACCGTACGCGCGTTGACTTCAAGAACCTCATGGTGATTTCTGTCACCTCGTTTGTCACACACGGTGGCTTTGGAATGATCATCGTGCTTCTTTGTTTCATTTCCTTTTTGTTTTTTTTGCAACAGCTCCTGTGGTCCGTTCTTCTGATTTCTGACGAGCATGAGATTTCTTGCCTATTCAGTTCATGCTTTTCTGGTTACAACAAGGGTATGTCAACCTGATTACTTCATTCAACCGGTCCTCGCCAACCGTTCTATCAACTTTCGGGGCCTTTTCGGCCCAGCCTGTCAGATCTTGTTTTCACGACTTGGGCTACTCGTTTACAAGTCATGCGCACGTTTAACGGTTATTTTGTTCTCAATCCTCTACGTTCTTTCAGTCAGTACCGTTCATTGGATTTTTCCCGGTTATCCCTTGGTGACGTCACTTGAACTCTGTTATGCTTCCGCAGGTAACTAACGTTTCTCATTCGTGGCAGTCTACCTGGCCCAAGGAATAGATTCAGTTCCCGTGGCTTTGTGTGTGGATTCATCGTTCAGGCGGTGCTAGGTGTCCCAGGGACTACCTCCCATTTCATCCTCTTTCTCCAAGCCTTATAAGGCTGTAGCGGAGAAAACTACCATTGCTGGACAAGAGTCTTGCCCGGTCAAAGTTTTTTCCTTCCAACGTATTACAGTTAGGAAGCTATCTTGTCAAAGCCCTCAAGGGGGCTGTGCTTTGTGACGTGTGATTGCGTTCATTGCTGTACTGAGCAAAACCCTCTCCAACGACCTCTTCTTGCGTTTCAGGCTCTTGAGTCCAGTGATGAACCAAACCTTTGAGTGGCTCTAGCTTCTCCTTGGTGATTCTTCGGCAGAGACTCTTTTTGGGAACTTTTAAAGACTGTCTGGAGACGGTTCGAACGGTCGGATTCACAGTTCTCAGCCGGAGGACACCTGTCCTCGTTTTCTCTGTAGGTGTACGTCCTCTCAGTACGAAGCGGTCACATTTTTCCGTCTCCTCAGGATTCTTAGTCTGATGGAGGTCAGTTTCGGAGCTCCTTCCTCTGCCAAGTATACTAAGGCCATTGCAGAGAGAAGTCGGAGCGTGCGATCCTTCTTTCACCCGGTTTTTTGAAACCAGAAGCGTGGTTCAACCGTTGCCTTGTTGCCTTGCCTAATGTTCTCCGTTTTCTTTCGAATGAGTCTTGTTTCTGGCAGGCATGGTTGTTACTTGCTCTGTTTCAGACCCTCGTTTCCTCTCAATTACAACCAGAGTTGTCATCAGTGGACTCGTTCACTTCGTTTCCAGCCATCCTTTTCGGTCTGGTTCCTCCCGATCGCTCATCTGTCCGGCTAACATCTGTATCTTCTATGCCCCAGCTGGTCAGATATCACTTAAACGTCCAGTTTCAACTCAGTTGTCTCGAACTGGGGTTTTGGGGCCTTCCTTCAGGCCCCCACCCCCATTTGAGTCCAGTGCTGTTGAAATGGGTTTAAGTACGAGGGGTGTTTGCGTCCACGTTTGCACACTTCTCGCTTTGGGGCATACATGCATATGTCCTATTACGTGGGGACATTTCCGCGTCATCTGGTTTGATTGACGTCATGCACACATAGCACGATTGTTGCTGACATTTCGGTCTGTCTACGTCACGAGGCAGTTTTTATTTGCCTTCCTACGGTCTTAGTTTGTAGAGTTGGTACGAAGTGCCAGTGTGCACATTCGTTTCCTTGGCTTCTCAGTTGCTAGTTTAAGAGTGAATCTTGCGGGTGGGGGGATGTTTGCGGATTCTTATCCTTAGATTTCTTTTATGTAACTAAGCTGTTTCTTCCCGTAGTCGGTCTTTGCTTGACCCTGTACTTCCTGAACAAGGTCTTGTCCAAATGGGGCCAATTTGTTTTTGACCTCAGGTCTCGCCACTTCGATCCGATATTTTTCCGGTCGAAAGGGCGTAGCAGCGTGTGGTGGCCCGGTCCGGCCAACTCATAGTCCGTTTTGATCGGCCTTGGCTGCTCTAGGTGAATCCATGCAGCGGGTGTTGTCATCTCCTGGCTGCTTTTTTAGTCAGCCAGTTCTTTCCTGAGATGCCTTCCGGGACTTTTTCCAGGACTCTACTTCGTTCGGTTTCGTCTTCGCATGGTGACAAGGAAGTACGATCCGTAAGACCTTCTACGGTACAGATCTGTTATGTAACTCTTGGGTTTTCTTCAACGGGTTCTGGAAATTTCTCTGCCCGGACCCTTTCACGGGGTACAGAGCAGCCTTCACATCACTACGATTTCCTTGGCAATGGCTTTTCTGTACGTCACCCCTGTTCTCTTCTCTGGACGGCGGTCCGCATCAAGTCCTGCCCAGGACTTCTCGAGTCTCTCAGTCGTTCAGCCAGGAAGGATCGGCGGTCTTCCGCTCTCAGCGTCCTGGGCCCGCGTCATAGAGTTCTCGGATGAGTACTCTATTCGGTCACCTTGATCTTTATCTACCAGAATTCGGGGCGTTAGAATCAGCTGGGCGGCGTTCCCTAGCCTTGGTTCGCAATCTCCAGCTTCGTTCCGTCCGCGCGCCCGCGGTTCTGGACCGTTTTTTCTGTCCGGTCAGGACCCTGGGCTTTCCTTGCCGGAAGCTAAGCTTCTCAAGCTCTTGGAGGTCCATGCGCGACCACGTTCCTTGCAGCTCGAGCCTCCGAGACATCGAGACACACGACACGAAGGCGAGCTTTCTCTATCAGGCAGAAAGTTTGTTGGTCGCCCGGGAGATAGTTGCGAGACCGCCGTCTCAGCTAGGCGTCAGTACGAGCCCAAGTCCCAACGACTCCCCCCTATGGCTACTTTAGTGGTAGATCATTGCAATGATGTTTTGGGCAATATTTGGCAGGCAGGCCTTTTCACCTTCCCTTTCTAAGCCCGCATATAGGCTAAAGGAGTAAAAGGGGGTTACTCGGGCTTTTTGGGAAGGGGGTCTAGTGGAAGTTACCACTTTTTTAACCCCCCTAAGCGGAAAAGCGTCCAGGTCTCACGCTCTCACGCGTTGGGTTGGGGTAACTGTAAGCATCTACCCTCCTCCGCTTTGGTAATCTGCAGTTGTTTCAGGTGTGGTACAGTATGTGTTCATAAAGTAGATTGGGGGATTTTTATTAATTTCCCTTACTATCTATTTAATTAATACTTACCAACACCTGAAACAAATGATAGGTACCTCCTTGTATCTCCCACACTAATAAGATGCTTCCTGTAAAAATTTTGTGAATGGCTGGAAGTAGGCGCTCATGGCCTAGCACACACACTGCTAGACCAGGTAGGGGGGATCACTCCCGCCCACATCGGTAGGGGTCAAGGGCCAGAGCCTACTTTCGTTTTTCTAGTATGCTATGATATGCTCCAGGTCGCTTAACGCTTATGCATTTGTTAAGTGTTTCAGGTGTTACAGTAAAGTATAAGTTAAATAGATAGTAGGGATTAAGAAAATACCACCAATCTAATTTAATCATACTGTCACACAACACACTCCTCACAACAACGGCATTAGCCTAAAACAACTGGAAGCTTACCCTAGCACATAGCTAAAAACGAAACTGGGGCCCCATGGACTTGGCACCATTACTATGCAGTGAGTAGCGGGAGTGACTCCCCCTACTTCCGGTATGACGCGCACTCCTTGGTGGGCTACGGATATGTCATTCTTAAATTTTCCAGCCTTCACCACCACCTCACCCCTCCACCGAGTGGCCTACCCCTGCCTCCGCCTTTCTGAATCTCTTGTATCTGGGTGGGTTCGTTCCGTGCATAGCTTTGTTCTATTCATTTTCTCGGCGAAGGCTGTTAGTCATTCCTACTCGATATTATTTCATTTGTCATTGTCTTGGTGTGTTCGTTTAGTTGAAAATATTTATTTCGTTCACTATCTCTTGTTCGTTTCGGGGTGGCGTCACAGCCATTAATGGCTCTTGCACCCCTTCACGGTTTCCAGCTTCGGGCAAAAGCGTTCTGCTTCGGGGGTTTTTTTGTTCTCCAAGTCTATGTGTGACTCTTCTTCTCTCACTAGGGACCCTTTGGCAGGTTCTCTTTAATCTTCTCAGAAGTTTTCGTCGAATCCTCTCACAAATCCTACGGTTCTTGTCCTAGTCACAGTCCGTTTCGGTTACACCGGCCTAATCGGTTTCGGAGCCCATTCCAGTTTCTTCCCTTCGAGGTTTCTGCTCATTCTCCTTTTCCGTTGGAACTCGCAGGCTTTGTACTTACGCTGTGCATTCTTTCGTCACTTGACTCTTCGGGTTTCAGGGTTCTCCCTTTCGCATCGACATAATCTTCCTCCTATTTCGGTTCTATGATTAGGCCAGAGAGGGTACCGCCAGTTGTCTCTTCTAACGTGAGACTACTGGCGCAGCCCTCTCTCCTTCTTCTGTTCACAGGCTTGCTTCCAGAAGGCCCTTGTCCACTAAGGCCAGCGTCGACCTCTACCATGAATAGGAAATCCCTCTCCACCTCTGGTTTCCGTCCTGTGGGCATGATGTTTACGGAACAGAGAGGCTCCCCTCCGGGGAGCTTGCCTAGTGACAGAGGTTACTCCTCTGTCACCAGACTGGCCAGTCTGTCAGGCAATCATCCGGTGGTACCTCCAGGATCGGGAACGGCCTGTTCCCTTTTCTGAGTCCGGGCTCAAATCCTCCACTCAATTCGAGGGAGAGGTTACCAGGACAGTCAAATCGGTCGGTGCGGGGCACCTTCATACCGATAAGAGTCCATACCCCCCTCCCTGGGGATGGCTCTCCAGTGATCCTGGCCCTGGCGTGGTTGGGGCCTCTTGGCAGTCCCACAGCAACCGGAAATTCGCTTCTCACGGTTTTGAGACGGTTTCCTCCGGTTCTCCCTGTGCTTACCTGGTTTCACCCGGTATTCATCCGGTTTCTCCCTGGTTGTCTCCCGGTAGCTTGGCCAACTCGGACATACCGGGGAATGGCACGGTTGGAGCCTCTTGGCTTCCCCACCGCAACCGGTTATTTGCCTTCTCCCGGTTGCGAGACCGTTTCCTCCGGTTTCTCTCTTTCTCCCGGTGTTTACCCGGTATTCATCCGGTTGTCTCCCGGTTGCTTGGTCAACACGGGCATACCGGGAAAGAGTTCGCCTGGAACCGGAAAATTCCGATGATGAATTTCCTGTTCGTTCCTCCGGTTTGGGTCAACCGGAAATGTCCCGTTTTCACTGTGGACGTCGGGGTCTCCCGGTTCCTGCCGGTGTTCTTAGATCTACACACTCCCAACCGGCAGAACCCTCTTCCAAGCATGGTCCTCCAGTGGTGTTTGATTCTATGGGCCGTGCTTATCAGAAGCTTCAGCGACTAGACCCCTCCAAGGAATTCTGTGTGGATCATTCTGACTTTGAGTCTGACATGGTGCTGGACCCTCAGTTGGAGGTCCCTCACTCTCTAACAGAGTCTTCTGTTCAGAATCTTCTCAAGATTTTGTCTCGATCGTGCCCTTACGTGGTGGTCCCTGTTCGATCCACCCATCAGGAGTCCGCCACTGATCTCTCAGTTGGCTCTCTTCAGCAGTCTAAGAGCTCTTTGACTCTCCAAACTCCCTCCTTCATGGAGGATTCGGTGGTTAAAACTGAATTCACTTTGAGGACTGGTAAAGTTTTCTCATCTGGTTAGATCTGCTTCGATCTTCTGATCTCGAGCTCTTGTGCTTCTGATCGATCGCTTCCAATCTATCCATTTTACCGGGTTGGGCAACTGACCGTCGGGTTCCGTTCCGATTCTTCAGGAACCTCATGGTGATTTTGGCCTCTAGTGACTCTTCCGCCAATTTCGCCGTTTGGCATGGTGGCTTTTGGGAATGATCCATCGTTTTTTCTTTGTTTCATTCTTGTCCGTTGCAACGGCTCCTGTTGGTCCATTTTTCTTCGATTCTGACGAGCATGGATTTCCTTGATCTTTTTAGATTCATGCCTTTCTGGTTACAACAGTGTTGTTCAACCTGATGGCTTTTTCAACCTGTCCTGTCAACCGGTTTTATCAACAACAAAAAAATTCCGGCCGTTTTCGGCCCATTCTGACTCTAATCGGCCGGCGATCTCTTAGGCCGTTTAAAGGGTTTTTTGTTCTTCTGTTCTCTACCTTTTCCAAGTCAGTACCGTTGAAATGGGTTTTTTTTCCACGGTTATCCTGACGTCAATTGGATACTCTGTTACGCTTCTCGCAGTTACTAACCGTTTCACTTTGGGCGGGTCTACCAGGCCCAAGGACGATTCAGTTTCCTTAGCTTCTTTTTTGTTGTTCATCCTTTCAAGTTGGTCTAGTGTCCATGATGACTACCTCCCTTTTCCCTCTTTCTCCAAGCCTTCTAAGGTTGTTGCAGAGAAACTCCATTGTGACAAATCTTGCCCGGTCAAGTTTTAGCCTTCCTACGTTATACTGTTGGAAGCATCCTTGTCCAAAGCCCTCAATGGCTGTGCTTTTGTGACGTTGTTGGTTCGGTTTTTTGCTGTATTGCGTTTTTCAGGCTCTTTGAGTCCGTGATTGAACCAGCCTTTGGAGTGGCTCTAGCTTCTCTTGGTGATTTTTCTGGACAGAGACTCTTTTTAGGGGTACTTTAGGGACTGTCTGGTTATGAGGTTCGACACGGTCGGTGTTCACAGTCTCAGCCTCGGAGGACACAGGTGATGTCCGACCTCTCAGTAACGAAGGCGGTCACACTTCGCTGTCCCCTCGTTTTTCTTAGTCTGATGGGGTCGTTTTCGGAGCTCCTTCCGCACTCCTTCTTTGGTATATCATTGACAGTGACTGTTTAGGACTGGGTATTTATTTGCATATTTTCAGGGATGTTGTACATGCATATTTTCGGGGGATTCTCTTAGGAGTGTTTCCCTCTTTTACTGGTATGCTTTTGGGGTTGTTGGTGTGTCAGTTGGCACGCATCACCCTCCACCACGGTGGTAATCTGCAGTTGTTTTGAGTGTTGGTATAGTATGATTAAATTAGATTGGTGGATTTTGATTAATCCTACTATCTATTTAATTTAATACTTACCAACACTCAAAACAAAAAATGTTCCCTCCCAGCCTCCCTCCTGATGCGGGGCTGTAAAATTACACGAATGACATATCCGGTGCCCCAAGGGTGCGCGTCATACCCGGAAGTAAGGGGAGTCACTCCCGCTACTCCCTGCGGTATGGGTGCAGTCCCTTGGGGCCACTTTCGTTTTAGCTATGTGCTAGGGTAAGGTTCCAGGTTGTTTTAGGCTAATGCAGTTGTTTTGAGTGTTGGTAAGTATTAAATTAAATAGATAGTAGGATTAATCAAAATCCACCATTTTAGCCTCTTGTAGAGTTTCTTTTAGTGGAGTTGTGAAATTTTTTGTGGGCCTGGCTCACTTCGTTTTTTCTAACTTTGTCAGCCATTATGGCTTCTCCACCTCCACTCACTCCAGTCTCTCAGACTGTTGTTGTTTCGGTCTCTCCCTCAGTCGTCTCTCTTCCGCGTGACGTACAGGGTCGTTTTGTTTCGGCGTCTACTACTCCCGTCAGTAGTAGAGAGAAAAGGTCGTCCAAGGAAAAGTCTAAAAAAGAAAAATCTTTGAGTGAAAAGTCATCGCGCAAAAAGTCGTCTGCTACGGCTCAACAGTCAGACTCGCTGTCTGCTTCGCGTTCCGTGGCGGTTTGCCCGTCCGTCTGTCACGGTCCGTCCGCGTCCAGCGGTCTCCCGGCCACCGGCCGCCGGTACGGTGATTTGCCGCACGGTCCCCGTCGGTCACCGGTGGAACCGGTGGACCGTCCGGGTAGCCGCCAGCGGTCCCCCACCCGGGATGGCTCCTCTCCTGGTCAGCCGTCACGGTCCGTCAAAAGGCAACGGTCCCCCGGCCGTGCGGCTTCTAGCCGCCGGCACGGGCGTTCACCGTCCCCCCGGGCTTCCTCTTCAGGGTCTGCTTCTGGCTTCTCGTCTTCTTCCAGGGACCGGGTGGATTCTTCTGATTCCTATCAGTCTTTCCACCCGAGGGGCTCTAAGCGTCATCGTTCTACCTTGGGTTCGGACTCGGACTCAGCTCAGTCCGTTTCCGCCCAGCAAAGTTTGGCCGATGTGGCTCCAGACTTCTCCGCTCAGAATCTCTTACGCATTCTGAAACTCTCTTGTCCCGTTGTGGCAACGGTTACCCATAAGACAGCTCCTTCGGCCACTGTTGGCTCGGTGGGCTCTTTTAGCCAGGGTAAAGAGTTTCTGTTCATGCGGGCTCCAAAGTTGTTGGAACAATCCATTGGGAAGGCTGAGGCCTCCCTTTCTTCGGGCAGACTTTCCGAGTCGAGTCGTTTTGCTGCGGGCAAATCGGTTAGAATCAAGGATGATTATGTCCCGGGCAACTTGGTGGTTCCCCCCTTCAAGTCGGTTCTCGGCGTTCATGAAGATTACCTCCCTTTTCCTTCGTTTTCCAAGCCAACCAAGGCTGAGGCGGAAAAATTGCATTGTGACAGGAATTTGCCCGCGGTCAGTTTCAAGCCATCCAACTTCAAGCAGTTGGAAGTTTCGCTCTCTGAGGCTCTCAAAGGTTGCGGTTTCTCTACTTCCTTGCTTAGTTCCATCTCGGAGGCCCTGGGCAAGTCTCACCCCACTACCTCTCCGGTAGATTTCAGGCTTTTTGCCGAGATTAATAAACCGGCTATTGGGGTCGCCCTTGCTGCTCTGGGTGACTCTCTTCGCAGTTTGACGGACGTTATTTCTGCCCTGAAGGTTCAGTCTTCGGCCGTTGCCAAGGACTCTTTCCTGAACACTTCGAAGTCTCTTTCCTTAAGGGAAAAGGAACTTCTTCGTGCTCTTCCGCTCCCTGAGACGGGTTTGTTCGGTGACTCCGGGATCAACCCATTCTGAAGTCTGTTTCTAAGCGGCAGAAAGAAGCTGGCCATGAGGCTTTGATGAGCCATCTCCTCAAGGGCTCCTCTTCTGTTTCTCACTCCGCTTCTTACCAGCCTCAGCGGTCCAAGAGACACCCCAGAGCTGGTAACAGGAGGGACTTCCGTCCAAGAGATCGGTTTCCTAGGCAAGCCTTGGAGTCTAAGCCAAGGAAACCCAGGTCTGGTCCTTCCAGGGGCTTCAGAAAGCCCATGTTGGGAAGGGGCCAGCCTTTTCAGTAGTTCCCGTACAGCCCGGGGACTTCTCAGGCGGACCGGTGTCAAGCGTGGATGCTCTTTCACAGTCTTTTCCCGCTTGGCTCGCTCTGGTCGAAAACGCCTGGATTCTCGGGGTTGTACGGGACGGGTACAAGTTCCCGTTCGAGAGGGAGCCTCCGCTTGCGGGCGCTCCCATCTCCTTTCCCCCTCCGGCAGATCCAGAACGGCTCAGTATCCTCCAGAAAGAGGTGGACTCTCTGGTCCAGAAAGGGGCCGTGTCCAGGATTCAAAATCCAGGGCCCGGTTTCTATTCTCGCCTTTTCACGGTTACCAAGAAGTCCGGAGGGTTCCGACCCGTTCTGGACTTGTCTCCGTTGAACAAGTTCACTCGGAAAGTGAAATTCAAGATGGAGACTCCGGCGTCCGTTCGGTCGTTCGTTCGCCCAGGAGACTGGGCAACGTCGATCGACCTTGAGGACGCTTACTTCCATGTCTCCATACTTCCGTCTCGAAGGAAGTTTCTCCGGTTTGTCTGGCAGGATCAGACCTTCCAGTTCAACTCTCTTCCTTTCGGCCTCTCCCTGGCCCCCTGGATTTTCACCAAGGTGACCAGGGAGATGGCTTCTCTGGCTCGGGCCAAAGGCCTGAGACTCAAAGTTTACCTGGACGACTGGCTGCTTCTCGCCGCCAGCCGTCCCATGTCTCTGTCTCACACTCAGGTTCTGGTGGATCTGGCCACCTCGCTTGGCTTTCGCATCAACGCCAAGAAGTCGGACCTCGTTCCTTCACAGCAGTTTCGCTACCTGGGGATGAGGTTCGACACGGTCAAGTTCACCGTCTCAGCTTCAGAAGACAGATTGGCAGCTATCTCTCAGTCTGTGGCCGACCTCTCAGAAGCGAAGTCGGCCACTCTTCGGCGTCTTCTCAGTCTTCTAGGCCTTATGGAGTCCGTTTCGGAGCTCCTCCCTCTCGGCAGGGTGTTCAAGAGGCCCCTTCAGAGAGAAGTCAGGGCGCGTACCCTGGACCCCTCCCTTTACGATCAGACGATCGTCCTCGGGGACTGGTTCAGGAAGGCCGTCAGTCATTGGACGGATGCGGCGTGGTTGAACAGTATGGTCCCAATCAGACGGTTGGGCACCCAGCTGTTCATCTACACGGACGCCTCCCTCAGCGGATGGGGGGCGCATCTGGAGGTCGAGCAGATCTCGGGATCTTGGACTGTAGGAGAGTCCGAACTCCACATCATCTGCTGTAGTTGAAAGCCTTCCGCCGGGCTCTGACCCATTTCCTCCCCGCGATTCGGGGAAGGTGGGTCACGGTGTGTGGCGACAACTCCACCAGTCTTTCTTACCTCCGTCGTCAGGGGGGCACCCGCTCCACCCCCCTGTCTCTGGCGGCTGAGACGATCTTGGGTTGGGCCGACCGCCATGGCATTGCGCTCTCGGTAGAGTTTGTCCCGGGCAAGCTCAATGTCATTGCGGATCAGCTCAGTCGGTCCAACCAAGTCCTGCAGAGTGGACGATTGCCCATCGAGCTCTGCTCCCAGTTTGGAGACTCTGGGGCAAGCCGATGGTGGACCTTTTTGCCACACGGCACAGCACTCGTCTGCCTCTGTTTGTCTCCCCTGTTCGGGACCCTCTGGCGCTGGCGCACAATGCCTTCTCGATGTCGTGGGTTGGGCAGTCGATGTACGCGTTCCCTCCCACTGCTCTCATCCAGAGGGTCCTGGAGAAATGCCTTCGGGAATCCCCGGACCTGATCCTGGTGACCCCCAATTGGCCGTCCCAGCATTGGTATCCGGAGCTTCTCGCTCTCGCCCGGGAAGGTCCGCTACCGCTAGGCCTCACAGGCAGAACCCTCCTTCAGCCAAGAAGCGGCATAGGACACCTGAACGCCTCGTGGCTCAACCTTGTCGCCTGGCGACTGTAAGAGCAGGACTCAGGCGACAAGGTTTCTCGTCCAGAACGGTCGACGTCCTTGTCAGGTCCAGGCGCAATCTGTACGATCTGCGCTGGGCCACTTGGTTCGCCTTCTGTACCGACAACAAGTACGATCCGCTAAGACCGTCTACGGTTCATTTCGTGGAGTTCTTGGCGTTTCTTCTCAGAACGAGAAATCTGTCTGCTCAGACGCTTTCTGGGTACAGAGCGGCCGTCATCAGTACCATCTCCATGGCCCTGGGGGCTGACCGTACCTCTAAACTGTCCGCCGCCCCCGTCTCGCACTTCTTGGACTCGGTCCGCCTCCAAGCTCCGGCTAGGACTTTCCAAGTCCCCCAATGGGACGTGTTTTTGGTTCTGAACTTTTTGAGGGATAAGCTTCTCACTCTCAAGACTGTTTTTCAGGTAGCTCTGGCCTCTGCCAGAAGGATCAGCGGCCTTCACGCTCTCAGCGGCCTGGCCCGCGACGTAGAGTTCTCGACCGACTACTCTTCGGTCACCTTGAGTTTTCTTCCAGAATTCAGAGCTAAAAACCAGCCAGGCGATGTTTCTTCTCCTGTAGTAGTTCACATCTCCAGTTTGTGTTCTGTCCTCAGCCCTGACGATTCGGACCGTTTTCTCTGTCCGGTTAGGGCCCTCAGACTCTACCTCTCCAGGACAAAGCTTCTCAGGGGCGCTAGGCGCAGGCTTTTCCTTTCTATCAACACTAGGTATCTGAAGGACATCTCTAAGATCACTGTCTCCAGATGGATTCTGGACTTAGTCAAGCTCGCTTATTCTAAGTCTGTCTTGAACCTTCCTGCTAACCCTGTCGGGGCGCACGAACTGCGCGCCATCTTTTCCTCACTCGCTCTCCTTAGGGGAGTTCCCTTGTCGAAGATCATGGCGTCCGCTTTTTGGAGGTCGCGCAACACGTTCCTTCAGCACTACCTCAGGGACATCGAGACCAGGAGCGAAAGCGACACTTTCTCCATCAGGAAAGTTGTGGTCGCCCAGGTTCCTGTCTCTCTGTAACGTAAGTGCCTAGATTTTTTGGGTCGGCCTTTCGTTTTTTGTGGGTATGTCTTTGTCATGTTTTCTGGGATGCTATGATTCTAGAAATCATCTTATCCCGGTTCTTTCATGGCTCTTTTAAGCATCACCCGCCCCGCTGGGGCAAACTGCAATTGTTTTTAGGTGTTGGTAGTGTATGGCTAGAATAGATTGATGGATTTTAATTAATATTACAATCTATCTAGCCTAATACCTACCAACACCTAAAACAAAAAAGGGTCCCTCCCTTCCTCCCTCTCTTCGGATGCTTCTTTTTTGGGAGTATCTGGAATGAGGGGAAGTCACCCTGGATGACTAGACCACAGCCGCTATCATGGGAGCTAACCCACTGCGATAGCGGGCTAGTAGGCCTAGCTCCGTGGCTGACTTCTTTTATTTTATGTGTTAAGGTTTAACCCAGGTCGATTGGTGTGTATGCAATTGTTTTAGGTGTTGGTAGGTATTAAGCTAGATAGATTGTAATATTAATTAAAATCCATCAATCTATTCTAGCCATACACTACCAACACCTAAAACAATTGCATGCGCACCAATCGACCTGGGTTAAACCTTAACACATAAAATAAACGAAGTCAGCCACGGAGCTAGGCCTACTAGCCTGGCTATCGCGGTGGGTTAGTTCCCATGATAGCGTACCGTAGCCTAGTCATCCGGGGTGACTTCCCCTCATTCCTGATCTCCCAGGGCGCCATGTACGACTTGGGTTTCTCCTGCACCTGAGAATTGTCTTTCATTACTTCAATTCTGGTTTGTTCGTTCCTTTTTCTCCTATCTAGCTCGTTTTTAGAGGCCTTCAGCTCTCTAATCGCTCTATTTAGCCTCTTCTAGAGTTTCTAATTTTGGAGTGGTGGAATTTTTTGTGGGCCTTAGCCTACTTCGTTTTTCTAACTCGGTCAGCCATTATTGTTATGGCTTCTCCACCTCCACTCTCTTCAGTCTATTCTATCATCCTTACCATTCCACTACAAAGTGCATATTTGTACAAGATTAGCTTGGAAGACAGAAATAAAACCAAGAGTGTCTTACTACCACAACTCCCAATCCACGTAACTTCCGGTTAAGCAGACTACTTCAAGCTAGCATGGAAGGCAGGCTTGTTTTTCTGTTGCTCCAGGAATTTTTTCTCCTGCTTTCAGCTTAATGAGTGTCTTTTGTTTTCCTTTAGTTTTCTTTGTGTTGCTTACTGTCTGCCTCTAAGTCTGATGACTCGGCTTCCTTTTCTAGGGACCCTTCCGGCAGGTTCTCTAAAGCTTCTCTCGATGTTTTCGTAGGAATCTTCTCATAAATCTTCGTCTCGTTCAGTCAGCCTTTTTCTCAGTCCAAATCGGTTACACCAACCAAACCGGTTTCGGAACCCAAACCAGTTTTCTCTACCTTCGGAGGTTTCTCTCCTTCACCCTTTCTTTTTTATTCTAAAACCTTGTACGACGCTCTTTTTCGTCATCTTGACTCCTCGGGTTTCAGGGTTCTTCCTGTTTCTTCTACGAAGTCTTCCTTCTTTTTCGGTCTTTCGAATAGGTCAGAGGGGGTTCCTCCTGTTGTCTCTTCTCGTGTTGACACAGGCACAACCCTCTCTCCTCTTTCTGTCCACAGGCTCGGCGTGTTTCAACCTCAACAGAGATAGGAAGTCTCTCTCCACCTCTGTTTTCCGTCCGGTGGGCTTGATGTAGACGGAACAGAGAGGCTCCCCCCCTGGGAGCTTGCCAAGTGACAGAGGTGACTCCTCTGTCACCGGACTGGCTAGTCTGTCTGGCAATCATCCGGTTGTACCTTCTAGGTACCTCCAGGATCGGGAACGGCCTGTTCCTTTTCCTGAGACCGGGCAAAAATCCTCCGCTCTGCTTGAGGGAGATTTTTCCAGGAAAGTCACATCGGTGGGTGCGATGCACCTTCATCTGCGACGGGATGGGAGAAGTTCTCCCGTCGTAGACGCCGAAAAAAAGCCCATACGCCCCTTCCGGTGGATGGCACTCCAGTGATCCTGGCACTGGCTAGTCTGTCTGGCAATCATCCGGTTGTACCTTCTAGGTACCTCCAGGATCGGGAACCGGGTGGGTGCGATGCACCTTCATCTGCGTCGGGATGGGAGACGTTCTCCCGTCGTAGACAAAAAAAAAAAGCCCATACGCCCCTTCGGGGGGATGGCACTCCAGTGATCCTGGCACTGGCACGGTTGGAGCCTCATGGCATTCCCACCGCAACCGGGAAATGGCTTCTCCCGGTTGCGAGACCGTATCCTCCGGTTATCCCGGTGTTTACCCGGTTCTCCTGGTAATCTTCCGGTTTCTCCCGGTTGTCTCCCGGTTGCTTGGTCACCGCAGACATACCGGGAAAGGGTTCGTCTGGAACCGGAAAATTCGGATGTTGGATTTCCGGTTCTCCCGGTGTTTTTTCCCGGTAATCATCCGGTTTCTCCCGGTTGTCTCCCGGTTGCCTGGTCACCTCAGGCATACCGGGAAAGGGTTCGTCTGGAACCGGAAAATTCGGATGATGAATTTCCGGTTCGTTCCCTCCGGTTCAAGAAAACCCGGAAATGTCCCGTTTTCACGGTGGACGTCAGGTTTTCCCGGTTCCTCCCGGTGTTCGCAGATCAGCTCACTCCCAACCGGCTGAAACCACGACCAAGCATGGTCATTCAGTGGTTTATGATTCTATGGGGCACGCTTATCAGCCAATGACCGCTCAGTTGGCTCTCTTCAACAAGCTAAGAGCTCTTTGACTCTCCAAGCTCCCTCCTTCCTGGAGGATTCGGTGGTTAAAACTGAATTCACGTTGAGGACTGGTAAAGTTTTCTCATCTGGTTAGATCTGCTTCGATCTTCTGGTCTCGAGCTCTTGTTCTTCTGATCGATCGCTCTCACCTATCCATTTAACCGGTATGAGCAACGGACCGTCCGGTTCCGTTCCGGTTCAAGAACCTCGTGGTGATTTTGGCCTCCCGTTTGGCATGGTGGCTTTTGGGAATGCTCCATCGTTTTTTCTTTGTTTCATTCTTGTCCGTTGCAACGGCGCCTGTTGGTCCGTTTTCTTCGATTCTGACGAGCATGGATTTCCTTGCTCTTTTTAGATTCATGCCTTTCTGGTTACAACAGCGTTGTTCAACCTGATGACTTTTTCAACCGGTTTTATCAATTTTTTCCGGCCGTTTTCGGCCCATCCTGACTCTAATTGGCCGGCGATCTCTTAGTTGTTCGATGGGTTACGCGTTACTAGTCATGGCCGTTTAAAGGTGTTTTTTTTTTTTTTTTTTTTTGTTCTTCTGTTCTCTACCGTTTCCAAGTCAGTACCGTTGAAATGGGTTTTTTCCACGGTTATCCTGACGTCACTTGGATACTCTGTTACGCTTCTCGCAGTAACTAACCGTTTCACTTTGGGCGGGTCTACCAGGCCCTAGGAAGATTCAGTTTCCATGGGCTCTTTTGTTGTTCATCCATTCAAGTTGGTACTAGGTGTCCATGAGGACTACCTCCCTTTTCCCTCTTTCTCCAAGCCTTCTAAGGCTGTTGCAGAGAAACTCCATTGTGACAAGAATCTTGCCCGGTCAAGTTTTAGCCTTCCTACGTTATACAGTTGGAAGCATCTTTGTCCAAAGCCCTCAAGGGCTGTGCTTTTGTGACGTTGTTGGTTCGGTTTATTGCTGTACTTGCGGTTTTCAGGCTCTTTGAGTCCGTGAATGAACCAGCCATTGGAGTGGCTCTAGCTTCTCTTGGTGATTCTTCTGGCCAGAGACTCTTTTTAGGGGCACTTTAGGGACTGTCTGGTTATGAGGTTCGACACGGTCGGTTTCACAGTCTCAGCCTCGGAGGACACAGGTGGTGTCCGACCTCTCAGTAACGAAGGCGGTCACACTTCGCTGTCTCCTCGGTTTTCTTAGTCTGATGGGGTCGATTTCGGAGCTCCTTCCTCTGGCCAGGGTATACAAAGGCCCTTGCAGAGAGAAGTCAGAGTGCGCACTCCTTCTTTCACGGTTTCAACCATGAGTTGTTCAACCTGTTGACTCGTTCGGCCGTTCCAGTCATCCTGTTTCGGACTGGTTCCGTCCCGATCTGACTTTAACTGTCCGGCTAGCATGATCTTCCCTGCTCAGCCATCAGATCACCAAACGGCACAGTTTTCAACCTAAAGTTGTTCGACGGGGTGATTTTTGCCTTCCATCAGGCCCCCCTTTTTGGTCTTCGGCGTCTCGTTCCGACCGTTATTATGGTTTAGGTCGAGGTGTGTCGACGTCACGATTGCACACTGTTTCGCTTTTTGTCTACATGTTTTCCTTTTCGGTGGGGACATTTCCGCGTCATCTGGTTCGATTTGACGTCATGCGATAGCAACTATGTTGCTGTTGCTGTCTGTTCCTACGTCAGAGGCAGTTTTTTATTTTTATTTTACCTCCCAACCGATCGAATTGTCTCCGCTGGTTTTTCACCCAGTCAACGGGGTCCCTTTCGTCGGTCTTAGCATGTAGAGTTGGTTACGAAGTGCAGTCGCACATTCGTACCGTGGCTTCTCAGTTTGCTAGTTCAGAGGTTGAATCTGCTGCTTTTGCGGATTCTCATCCTATAGTACTAGCTGTCTCTTTCCCGCCATCGGTCCTTTGCTTGCCCGACATTCTGAACAAGTCTTGTCCAGTTTGTTTTCTGACCCAGACTCGCCCCTTCGATCGATATTTTTTCCAGTTCGAAAGGGCGTAGCAGCGTGTAGTGGCCCGGTCCGGCCACTCATAGTCCGTAATGTATCAGGCCTTGGCTGCTCTAGGTGACTCGATGCGGAGTTTGTCATCTCCTGGCTGCTTTGATAGTCAGCCATGTGCTTTCCAGAGATGCCTTCCTGGACTTTTTCAGGACTCTTTCTCTTGGTTCGCCTTCTGTGGTGACAGGAAGTTCGATCCGTTAAGACCTTCTACGGTTCATTCGTCGAATTCTTAGCGTTTCTTCTCAGGTCTAGAAATCTCTGCCCATACCCTTTCTGGGTACAGAGCAGCCATCTTCAGTATGAGTTCCATGGCCTTAGGTGCTGACCGTACCGCTAAGCTGTACGCCACCCCTGTCTCGCACTTCTTGCTGAAGTGCATGCCGTTGTATGCCTTCCCTCTGACGGCACTAATCCCCCGGGTGTTGAAGAAGTCCTCCGGGAGCACCCGGACTTGATTCTCGTCACACCAATGTGGCCCACGAGCCATTGGTTTCCAGAAGTTCTCTACATGGCGAAGGATGGTCCTCTTCCTCTCAATCTCACTCACGCCACTCTTCTTCAGCCAAGAAGCTGGGTCGGACACCCTTGCCCTTCAAGGCTAATCTTGGTCGCATGGCGACTATTCGACTAGGGCTTCGTAGCCAGGGATTCTCCACACGCACTGTAGACCTGTTGGTCGCCTCTAGGTGTAAGTCGACTCTAGGTGTAAGTCGACTCACGATCTGTATGATCTTCGTTGGACCACCTGGTTTTCCTTCTGTCAGGTTAGAAAGTTTGACCCGCTTCGTCCCCCAATGGTCCAGTTTTTAGAATTCCTCTCTCACTTGCTTAGAACCAGGAATTTGTCTTCTCAAACCTTATCCGGTTATAGGGCGGCTTTGATTAGCACAATTTTGTTGGCCTTGGGTTCCAAGTTTACGGAGAATCTCTCAGCCTTGCCTGTTTCTCACTTTCTTGACGCTGTGCGCCTCCAGGCTCTGTCCAGGACGTTCCAGTGTCCCCAGTGGGACATCTTTTTTGTTCTTTCTTTTCTCAGGGACAAGTATGAACCTCTGAAGTCGTTGTCCCTTAAGCTTCTGACTCTTAAGACAGTTTTTTCTGATCTCGCTCGCCACTCTCTGCGCATCAGCGGTGTGCATGCTCTGAGTGGCCTGACCAAGGACGTCCAGTTCGAGGAGGATTTCTCTTCCGTCTTCCTTTCTTTTCTCCCAGAGTTCCGGGCAAAGAATCAGTCTGGCGACGTGTCCTCTCCTCTAGTCTCTTTTTCGAGTTAGAGCTCTACGTTTTTACTTCCTCGGACCAAGTCCTTCAGAGGGTCTAAGCGTCGGTTGTTTGTCTCCATCAATACCAAGTATTGTAGCGATGTGGCTAAAGGTACTGTGTTTCGTTGGATCCTCAACCTCATTAAGTTGGCTTACGCTGGCTCTCTGGTTTGGTTGCCTGATAACCCCATTCGCGCCCATGAGTTGCGGGCCTTCAGCTCTTCCCTGGCGATAGTGAAGGGCGTCCCTCTCGTGAAAGTGATAGCCTCCGCGTTCTGGAAGTCTCAGAACACTTTCCTCCAGTATTATCTGAGGGACATCACCGCTCAGGTTGAAGACGTCTCCTTTTCCATTAAGAAGGTTGTCGTTGCGCAGGTTCCGGTCTCCTTGTAGTGTGAGTCCCTGCGGTTTGTCTTTCTGTGTTCTTTGGTATATCATGTATATGATTATTTGGGGGTATTTATTGGCATATTTGATGGATGTTTTGCATCTTTCAGGGGGTTTTTCTTCATGTATGAGTGTTACCCTCTCTGTTTGTAAAATGCTATATCGGGTTGTTTGGTGCATCTGTTGGCACGCATCACCCACCACCACGATGGTAATCTGCAGTTGTTTTGAGTGTTGGTACAGTATGATTAAATTAGATTGGTGGATTTTGATTAATCCTACTATCTATTTAATTTAATACTTACCAACACTCAAAACAAAAAATGTTCCCTCCCAGCCTCCCTCCTGATGCGGGGCTGTAAAATTTTATGAATGTCATATCCGGCGCCACAAGGGTGCGCGTCATACCCGGAAGTAAGGGGAGTCACTCCCTCTACTCCCTGCGGTATGGGTGCATTCCCTTGGGCTAGTTTCGTTTTTAGCTATGTGCTAGGGTAAGGTTCCAGGTTGTTTTAGGCTAATGCAGTTGTTTTGAGTGTTGGTAAGTATTAAATTAAAATAGATAGTAGGATTAATCAAAATCCACCAATCTATTCTAGCCATACACTACCAACACCTAAAACCATTGCATACGCACCAATCGACCTGGGTTAAACCTTAACACATAAAACAAACAAAGTCAGCCACGGAGCTAGGCCTACCAGCCCGGGTATCGCGTCTGGGTTAGTTCCCATGATAGCGTACCAACATTTATATAGACGAAGTATCCAAGAACACTGCCAGTTGACTGAGCTTTTTCCAAATAAACAGTAGTATCCAACCCCCCCCCCCCCAAGCGCAAATCAAGAGGTTCTGTAGGTGTATTTCGCGAGTGTCATGCCTCAAAGCAGAAGCGAGGGGCAGATAACTCTTAACTCAATTTCCTACTTCAACTTTCGCCCAAGGTCTAGATTTATTTGTTCAATCAATAATTTGTACTTTCTATCATGATTTTAGGTATCTAGAGCAGAAAAACAAGTTCTTGCTGCTTTCTGATTAAAAGAATGAAACCAAATATGATTTAGAGAAGAAAACAAATTTGATTTAATGAAAAATTAAGCGTGCATTGGTCTACTTTCGCTTTCACCTGTAGGCCAAGACGTAGCTCAAAGTAGCGTTTTTTTCCCATCCAAGGAAATTTTAGCTTGTACTTTTTTTGTTTCTTTGGAGCCATTGAAAGCTAAGCTTTATGGACCGGATTGCCTCCCCCCCCCCCCCCCCCCCCCCTCCCCCACCCCCCCCCCCCCCCCCCCCCCCCCCCCCCCCCCCCCCCCCCCCCCCCCCCCCCCCCCCCCCCCCCCCCCCCCCCCCCCCCCCCCCCCCACCCCTCCCCCTCCCCCCCCCCCCCCTTCTCTCTCTAGGTTCAGTTCAGTTCAGATTATTGCCAACGAAAAATGTATTTCACTCAAATGTGCAGCAGCTTGAAAAGACAAAACAAAACAAATTCAATAGATGAACGCATGCGTGCACGCACTTGACTTGACTTGACAACACACACAGACCAAACGAGGATTAGAACATCCCCAACAAACAATAAGCACATCCACCGCTCACGCCAACAAAGCTACGCACCCGCCAGCGCCGGCCGAACGAGAGCCACGTCGGGGAACCGTACCCTGATAAAAACAAAACGACCACTTTCGAAAGAACCCAACCGACACGAATCGACAGGCCGCGAAGGACCCACAGCATCTATACCCCCCCAACCAAAAAACAAGAAAAATACAAAGATACACAAAGCCACAAAACAACATAACACCAAAAAAAATAGATAAACATATCAAAAAAAAGAAGAACTATAACCGGCTTTCAGACAGCCTACGCTGTGTTCATTGCTATGGCACTTGGTAACATAAGCCAATTAGACGCGCCAA
>CM065687.1:43860256-43885256 GCA_017654935.2 Phymorhynchus buccinoides
GGGGTGTCATTGATTTTTTTGTTCTCTGTTCTTTTTTGTTTGTTTGTTCAAATGCCATGGATACTTTATGTTTTCTGTTGTTCCCTTGTATCTAAGACCTACAATGGTCATTGATCTTGTTGAATAATAAAGTAATTTTGACTTTGACGAGAAAGAGTGAGAGGAGGAGAGATAGGGTGGGGGGGCTGTGAAGTTTTACATTCCAAGGATTGTACACTTACTACTACAGCGTAGACAAATAACGCAACCCTGCAGCTAGTGTTGACTCAAGCACATGCATCACCACAAAACATTAAAAGCAAAATATGGCTTAAAACAAGGATATATCTTTTATGAAATAAAACCAAAACAAAACATTGTTTGAACGAAGCATAACGCATAACACAAACAACAGGATAAATAACAACACAAACATATCACAGCGTGGCACAGAGGTAACACACATCACCTCGTATAACAATAAAATCTGAGTTTGAGTCGGACGTGGATTGTTCCTCTCACGTTCTGCACTAGGTCTTATGGTCTGAACAAGGAGCCGATAAACGGAGGTCCCGTGTGCCCAGGCACTTAGCAAACAATAATCCCAGTGGCAATTAAAAAGTTGACATTTGGTCAAAATTTAACCCCCCCGCCCCCCCTTTTATTCCTAACCATTCACACAAAAATCACATGCAAATTTAAACACGTTCAAGTAATTTTCCCGTGTCGGTGGGTAATATATCACAACAAAACTACATATAAATTTCATTTGACTTATACATATATTTATCAGGCACACATGTACACTCATGCGCACACATGTGGGCTACGAACCGCGCATGTGTGTGTGTGTGTGTGGTGTGTTGTGTATATCTAAAAAAAAGGCTGAAGAAGTGATATTTTCTTGTGCAGGTAAATTATTTCTTTGCCTTTAAAATATCAAACAAGAAGTGAAAATGCCCCCTAAATTCCTGTGCTGTGGATGAGCTTTACACTTAATTAAGAAAGGAAGAAACTAATAGCCCTGGATGAGTTCCCAAAAACAAGAAAACTACAACAGCTTAACTAGTGTTTCCATGGGGAAATTTTCGGCACACCAGCAACACTAGAGCAAAGGTGTCAGCTTTCCCATGGGAAACTGAATAAGATGTAAACAAGATTTTAAATGTCAGGGTCAGCAAATTTATAAAGGACTGAGACGCGCTCTAGGTCCATGCAGAGCTTCAGGAGATATAATAATATATACCACAAACAAAATTAAACACTCAAGGTCAAAGTTCAATGTAATGGAAAACAGATACTGTTTGGGACACAGTAGCTTTAAGTTTTACAGTACTCTTCAAAATTTGGAACAAATGTATACAGCTGTTTATAAGATGTAACAACATACAAGGAAGAAACACGGACAAATGTGAAGGACACCTAAAGGTTGTTAATACTTTAGATAATAATGTCAGGTATGTGCAACACCTTGAGCTATTGATCAACTTTTTTGAAATTTGGGGACTAAAAGTGCAAAAATCTGAAAGATATGTCCTAATAATACAGACGATTATGCTCAAGGTCAAGGTAATGAGGGTAATACATAGTTAACATATAGAATCGCCATAAGCCAATATACATACTTACCAAAAAAATTAGACTAGCTGCAAAGGTGAAAAAAAAAAATATATGTTCAAGGTCAGCCTTCGAGGTCAAAGTCAACAAGGTTGTAATTTGCCTTTAACTGCCTTATGTTTCAGTTAATGCACTCGTATGCACAATTTGAATCAATTATTTACTGCAGTTTACAAGATATTTCTGGGGAAAACAAAGCCAGAAACAACGAGAGAGAAAAAAGAGAATAAAAACATAGTCCTCCTTCTGTCTGTGGCAGAGGACACAAATAACAGAACATAGATTTAGAAAAAAAAGGTTAATGAGATTTGTCTAAAACGGAGAATTAAGATAATAACATTTCAAATTTCTAGCAACAGTAGACTTTGATTTGTGATGTATTGAAAAAAGTCATATTTCATGAATTTTACCAATTTTACAAAACTGGTTGATTTCGTTACCATGGTGATCGTTCAGTTTGTTACCGGGTGATCACTACTTTGCCTTGTTGTGTTTGACACATGCCTGTGATTAGTCATCCCAAACATCAGAACTCTAGGCTTCTTAGTTATTTCATTACAACTCTTCAAAAACAGTGCATTTTTTTCACTTTTTCGATGTTATTTTATTTTCTCAATCTCACCTTGTTTCATGCAGGCACTGTATTCAAACCACAAAGCAGACAGTCTTGTATTTCTGTTTGTGGATAGAGTTAAGGTAGTAAAAGAAGACACCATAAATTATAAATCGTTAATGTGTGTTGTTGGAGCTTGGTAAAATTCTAAACTTTGAACATGTAGCAAAAAGCTTAAAATGACGCAAAATTACCAAAATTAAGCAAACTTTAAATTGCTACAACTCAGAAATTATTTGAGCTACAGTCTTGATATTTTGCACATTTTCTAATCTCAACACGTTCTTTACATGGACATACTTTTTAAAACTGCATTTTAGAAATCAGTTATTGCCTGGTACCACCTGGTGACTTATTTTCATTCATTGCCATCCTAAAAATAGACTAGAAGTGATTTCATTGGTTGAAAACTATTAAGGGACTGTAGAGGAATACTTTTATACCAGTTTGGGTTGCATGGCTTCGCTGAGTTGTGAAGTGTGAATGTTTAAACACTATGTACGCTATAGCGTACATTCGTGTTGAACGGTTGTGAAGGGAAGCAGTCGGCCAGTGTTGAATGAGTTAAACAAGTCAGGGAAGCTAAAGATACCTCTCAACCGGTTTTTTCACATTGAGTCTAACAGGTCTCTTTTTCATTTTATAATAATAAAGAAGGTTATTTTCTCAATTTTTCTCTGGCAGTGAAGGGGTTAAGGAATTTTGTTTGCTATTGAACTCTGATTGTTTTAACGTTTTAGTTTTGTTCTGTTTAGTAAAATGTCTGCGTTTTTTTACAAACAAAATGAACGATTTATGGAGAATGTATGTGGTTGATTGGTATGATGTGTGTTTTTAGCAATGGTGGCAGATAAAATTGTGTGACTGTCTGATTGACAGATGGATGATGATGATGATGACAATGATGATGATGCAGAAGATGTTTTCAGCAGTGGACACGGGTCAGATTAAGATAATCTGTGGCTGGCTGACCGACAGATTTATGATGATGGTGATGATGATGATGGTGTTTTCAGCAATGGTACACAGGTCAGATGAAGATGATCTGTGACTGGCTGACCGACAGACTGATGAGTGATGTTTTCAGCAATCGTACACGGGTCAGATGAAGATGATCTGTGACTGGCTGACCGACAGATGTGTGATGATGATGACAATGATGATGATGATGGTGTTTTCAGCAATGGTACACAGGTCATATGAAGATGATTTGTGACTGACTGACCGACAAGACTGATGATGATAATAGTGATGATGATGATGGTGTTTTCAGCAATGGTACACGGGTCAAATGAAGATGATCTGTGACTGGCTGACCGACAGACTGATGATGATAGTGATGATGATGATGGTGACAGCGTTTTCAGCAATGGTACACGGGTCAGATGAAGATGATTTGTGACTGGCTGACCGACAGACTGATGATGATGATAATGGTGATGATGATGATACTAGTGATGTTTTCAGCAATGGTACATAGGTCAGATGAAGATGATCTGTGACTGGCTGACCGACAGACTGATGATGATGACAATGATGATGATGATGATGTTTTCAGCAATGGTACACGGGTCAGATGAAGATGATCTGTGACTGGCTGACCGACAGACTGATGATGATGACAATGGTGATGGTGTTTTCAGCAATGGTAACACGGGTCAAATGAAGATGATCTGTGACTGGCTGACCGACAGACTGATGATAATGGTGGTGAAGTTTTCAGCAATGGTACACAGGTCAGATGAAGATGATCTGTGACTGGCTGACCGACAGACTGATGATGATGACAATGATGATGATGATGGTGATGTTTTCAGCAATGATGCACAGGTCAGATGAAGATGATTTGTGACTGGCTGACCGACAGACTGATGATGATGATAATGGTGATGATGATGGTGATGTTTTTCAGCAATGGTACACACAGGGTCAAATGAAGATGATCTGTGACTGGCTGACCGACAGACTGATGATAATGGTGATGATGATGGTGTTTTCAGCAATGGTACACGGGTCAGATGAAGATGATCTGTGACTGGCTGACCGACAGACTGGATCTGTCTCTCCATCCGTACCAGCTGACCTGCCTCATGACCATCACCAAGGTCAACTCCCTGCCTCCTCCTTTCCTTCCTTTCCACTTTTGCTCCAACTTAATACATACATACTCTTTCCTTTTCCATACCTCCCCAGAATCATTGACACTGAGGCAGAGTGTCTCAGAGGTAACGCGTTCAAACATGCAACAAACATGCAGAGCTGTTTACCATTACGATTTGTCCGTAATTATTCTGTTTTGAGACCTCCGATTACGCTATTATGGTCAGCAACAATAAATTCCGCTGAATGAGCAATACAAACGAAGGATACGAGCGATACAAACCTGGCATGAGAAGTCAATACTCTGAGCCCGTTTTCATCCATTTCGGCCACCATTACTATTGAGACTGATGAGAGTAGGCTTGCCTGTCAAACATGCAAAAGTTTGTTTGATGACTTCCTGTTGTTTTTGGCGGTTTTCACAATAGAATTTTCGTAAAGTTGTGATGTTTTAAGGTCAACAATGATGATTTTTATATCCAATGAAGGGTTTTGGCGTCTGATAACCAGACGATGATAAGGATTTTGAAGGGGTGAGTATGTGTTGTGTATTGGTGACTCATGAACACTTCCGATTTCTAGTGTAACATCAATGTATGGTGCTGGGCAAAATTTGCCTCCCTCTTCTCATGTTTTTGTTCACAAGATAAGCGCAGAGGTCGAATTATTTCAAAAATTACAGTACATTAAAAAATTATTTTTGTGAGTGTGTGTGTGTTTTTTTTTTTTTTTTTAAATAATTATTATTTAAAGATTTAATCAATTGCACAGTTGCAGAATACAAATTCGATGATTACCGTAAATATTTATATTCATCGTGTTCCGAGGATTACTGACAGTAAAAATTTGGAGTGAACAGCTCTGAACCTGAGATTGTTCAAGGCCGCAGCAGAAAGGGTTTCAGCTCATTCTCTACCATACCTTATGGTCTGAACGCTAAGCCTTTCAGATGAGACAACAAAAACTAAGGTCCTGTGTGTTCAAGCTTTTTGCGCACACTGAAGAACCCAGTGGCAACAAAGGAGTTGTGATTTGGTCAACATTCAATCCTCTGCCCTTCCTCTTTAATCACAAGTAAAAAGCTGCATGCAACAACAGCAAAAAAGTACTGGCACTGCACTAGCGGATGCATTGTCCAAGTGGGAGCAGCGCAAATTTCACAGAGACAAGTCTCTGTGACAAGAAAAGTAATACCAAGAAAAGTAATACTGGACTTTTGTTTGTCTGTGTAATAGTATACTCATACTATCAACCAAACAGATCAACCAAACACATAGATAAGAGGAAATAGGAATATAATCTGAAACCAGTCATTCTGAGTTTATAAATTAATAGTGCATGGGTGCTACTACCTTCCGTATAAACGGAAATCCGTAAATTAAGTTTTCTGCTGAGACGGAAATTCTGTATTTTTAAAATTTTGTCCCAAAAAAAAAAGTTGATCTGTTAACTGTGGTTGGGGGCATTTTGAATCTGGGTCTTCCAACCACTGGAAGTGAAAATACAACAACAAAAATGGCGGCCGAGTCATATTCACACATACTTATTTGAATTAAATTCAACATTATCAGCATGAATTTTGTGTCATGAAAGCTACAAACTTCGCAGAAAGGTAAGTTACAACTATATTTCAATTCACCAAATGATATTTATGATGTTAAACGTATGAATATGTTAAAAATGTTGCTTAGAAAAACTCAATTGAGAGTCATGTTTGGATCCACTGACATCGTATTTCACTTACGATCTAATTATTATCTTCTATTTGAACGGATTTATAACTTTATAGTTGTGTTTCTGAAATTTCAGTAAAAATCTTAGTCATGAAAATATGATTTTAACCATAGATCTTTTGTATTTCTTGTAAAAAGGTATGTGACTTGTCATGTCTCAGCAACTTAGACAGTCACTTTACAAAGTGTCAACTGTCGTCTGCCAACAGAACTATGATGTCAAATCGTAATCTGTTCCTCACCCATTCCCAGATTGCAGGAGAGCTATGGAAACGATCTCTGCAATTGCATTTTTGCTTCAGCTTCAGGGGGGCGTTGCCCCCCTGAACCCCGCCAGGGGCCTTGGGCGGCTCCTGGACCCCGGCCTTTCAGTATTTTTCATTTTTGGGAGTAGCACCCATGATAGTGTGAAAGAAACCCAGTGCATGTTGTTTCATTGTGTGCACAATTCTTACAAGATAAAAAAAATAAGTGTTCATATCATGCTTACATTCTTCCTTGCTTTGTTTTTCATTGTCTTTTTTGATGGATTATTGTTGTTTGTGGAATCAAGGAATAATAAATATGTTTTTAACAATCTGGGAAAAGACTGAATCATTGCCAGTGTGGGGAGGGTTTACTTCTTTCTTTACTAGTGTACTTCTCTGTGATGTGGGAGGAATTACTAACCTGATAAATCTTGGGCAATTCATTATTGTTATGTGTATATCACATTGTCATTAAACACACACTGTCATTAAACTAAAAACGTTTTACACACACAAAATTCAATTTTATTTTCCCATTCTCTGGAATTGTTGTTGACTTTTTTTTATAAATCGCTCCAACCAATTTTATGCAGTGACCCAATCTTCTTTTTTTTAAAATCTTTTCAGAAAGTGTACTCTGACTTTGAGTTGCAAGGTGTACCAGAGAACACACTGAGCAGCAAGACCTACCAGACCATCTGCAGCCGACTGCAGGTACACAGAGTTTTATTGTGAAAACCTGTCCACAATTATTAACTGCACTCTTTAATCAGTAGTGGAACTTTTCAGTTGGTTTATGTAAGTTTGCTTTCAGCTAAGCTGATAAGTTTTGGAAGGTCATAACGTGTGTGTGTATGAACTTTGTTTCTTTCTTTTTTTTAAGCTCTTATTGAAGAGAATAAGAAAGCTTCATGCTAAATTAGCACCTCACTTATGGAATTCCCTCCCACAACATGTTCGCTCATCTGACTCTATCTCCGCCTTTCGCTCTGCCCTTAAAACTCACTTGTTTCGGACATATTATGATTGATTAGCTTTGTTTGTGTGTGTGGGGGGGGGGGGGGGGGCGTTTCATTGCAGACATCTTGTAAAAAATGTATTTACAATTATTTTATTATTAGTATTTTGTATGTAGAATGTCTACGTCTTGTAAACTTTAAATGCTTGTAAATGAGGTAGAAGGGTATGTTTTTGCAAAATTTGTCTGTTATAATTAGTCATGTAATTGGTATGTCGATGGCAGTATGATTTTATTTTAAGTTGCAGTATTGTATTCAAACCTGATTGAGAATGTGAATGTGGTCTATGTTTCTTCTTAGAATTTTCATATTGTAACTATTTTACTCTTGTATAATTAATTGTGTGTGAGTGTGTGCGTGCGTGTATGTGTGCGTTCATGTGTGTTTGTGCATGTATGTGTGCGTGTGCCTGCATGCATGCAGGCGTGTGTGTGTATGTGTGTGTGTGTGCGTGTGTGTGTGTGTGTATCGTATGTGTGTGTGTGAGGAAGTAAGAGAACATTGCATGCAATCATCGTGTTTATTTTACTTTCTAATGATTCATTATTTGTTTGCCTTTAATGTTTTTGTTATCAATGTAAAGCGCACTGAGCTCATGTGAGAAAGAGCGCTACATAAATTCCCATTATTATTATTATTATTAGATGGTTAGTTTTGTTCACTTTCCCTTTTCTGTTATCTGTGTCTTCACAAGTTGTTATTTGAAAGTTTGAGAGGCATGTATCTTCAAGCATCACGTGCAAATACATTTGCAGATGATGCTACTCTACACTCCACCAAATGCTGCTACATGTCGCGGCTGAGTACCCTGCCATGTGCTCACCTGTGTTTGGAGCTTTTGTCACTGGGGTTTTTCTGTTAAAGCGAAGCATTTGTGCTTGAAAGAAATGGCTGCTCCAGCCATGATTAACCCTCTTGCATTCAAGTCGGCCCAAACCAACGGCCTGAAGTTGCCTTTATGTATTCAAACTGCCCTAAGCCGGCTGCTGCTTGCCCCCACTCTGAGTCCCCCTCTGATGGCATTTCCATCAGGCACAAAGTTCTGGGTTGTTAGACACACACTGTAAAGAAGCTTCTCACTTGCATTGATGCGGTAGTAACTGTAGCACACTGCGCTCTTCAAAAGACAGAGTATCTGAACACAAGAAGAGGGTTTTTTCTGTTACATGATATGCGAATGAAGGAGGTCCGAAGGGTTAAAGCCTACTGTATGCCAGGGGGGGAAAAAAACGTCCTAAAAAACATGGCACTGGAAGAGTTTTAACTGCCGATGGTTGCAGGTGGAGGAGGCCACACAGTCGGTGACGCAGTTTGAAACCACCAGTCGCAGCACCACCTTCCTCAGCAAGCCCGCCATCAGCGGCACTGCCGACGACTCCGACTGAATCCCTCCCCCCCTTCCTTCACCTCCTCCTCCCCCTCCTTGCCTCTCACGCTGCCTTCACCTGCCAGAGCCAGCTCCCCCCTCCCCCTGCTCAATGGAGGAGGGACGACCTCTGCACCCAACAGATTTAGCCATGTAATTGTATATATATATCTGTGTGTGAATCTTCCTCCTGTTGGGGGAGCTAACTAACTTACTGCTCCTCTTCTAAAGAGAAACTTGGGTGTGGGGACAGGGAAAGTGCAAAAAGACCAGTCCTTTGCCCGACGCTTCCATTGAACATTATGCAAACTGAATGGGGACCGGGTGGGTGTTGGGGTAGGGGGCATGGTTGGGTTGGGGAAATATGTGTACCTGTCTTTTATCATTTTAATTATTTTATGGAAAGGTAGTTTCTTATTAGCAGTAGATTCTTCCTTTATTGGTAAGTTAGTTTCATTGTAGTTGTCCCCCCCCCCATTTTTATTCATTGGTGCGTTTGTTTTGAGGGATGACTTTTTCTAAAGAAATGTATACTTGGATTTTAGTTTTTGGTTGGTTTATTGGCTTTTCTTTCTTTCTTTTTTTTCTTGTCTTTTTGTTTTTGGTTGTGGGGGTGGGTTGAGGAGTGGGGGTCATGGGAGGGGGGTTGGTTGTTTATCTGGTTGCGTACCATTTTAGCTGGTCATGCCTTCTCTTCCTTGATGATCTGTTATTATTATGTACACACAATCTCTGATTTGGGGTACGCTTTGTTCCTGTATGTCCCTTCACAATCCCAGTTCAATGTGGGGTTTTTAAATTTTACTATAATCTGTGATTGCAGCCCCTGATGTTGCCTGGGCCTAGTCGGTGACTGTAGTAGGTTGTTCATTCCTCATCCGGCTGTGATAGCGACACGGTAGCGTGGTTGTGACATAGCTAGATCATTCTGCCCAACAACCCTTCTCCCCCTCTCCCCCCTTACTCCCTGTTATATTGGAGAAAACCAAACCAAGGTGCTTGACGTCATGAAGTTGTTGCGTGTGTGTGTGTAAATGTGTACTGTACCCTACTGATTTTTAGGGAGGGCGTAAAAATCTGAGAATCTGTTCTATCATGTTACCGTTTCACTACGAATGAGTTATTCCTTCCAATTTGGAGCAAATGCCAATTTACCAAAGACCAAAAAGTCTTAGTCTTTACAAGACTAAATTACTTCCCTTGGTCTAGCCATCCATCTGATACCACTAAGCTGCCGTGGACCCCACTCTCTACGTCACTTCCGGAGAGGCAACTTTAAATCATAATAATTTTTTTCCAATTGGAGCCATCCATGCTTGTTTCTTGCTCTTGATTTGTTTCTATAATCTATCTTAATCAGAAGCCATCCTACTTCGTTTTGTGTTGCCCTTTTTCCTTTGGGCTGCAGGCTTGTCGGCACAAAGTTTGAGTTAGCTATTTTTTCGTTTTCATTGCTAAAATAATTTTTTCAAATTTTGTATTGATTACATGCTTTGTGCCCCCGGTCGCCATGTCGTATGTCGACCCTGTGGTCACTACTCAGTCTTCTGTGCCTGTTTCTGCTAGTTCGTCTTCTAGTAAGCAATCTCCTTCCTCCTTCATCATCTTCTTCAAGTTCTAGGAAGCATTCTAGTTCGAAATCGAAGTCGTCCTCTTCTTCTTCATCTAAGAAGGAACAGCCCCCCCCTCCCCCCCCCCTCTCTCCCAACCTGTTGTTTCGGTTGTCTCTGAGACTCCTGCGGTTCTATCCGAACAAGTTATCTCTCTGGTTGACTCTTCTACTTTAGTGTCCGATATGTTGGCTGAGTTGAAGAGTAAGGGGTTAGTTCTAGTTCCTTCAGCTTCTTTGCCTGATCTGTCGGCTAGACCTGTTAGGCCTATCGACATGACATCTGACTTTGACACGGACTGTACGGACAAACGTGCTGTGTACTCGCATGAGAAACAAAGAGAAAGTCAGTATGAACGTTCGCCTCACTTTGCCACGGATGAAAATGATTTTCCAACCGCGTACTCGGCTGAACAATTGGCGCAAAGGGAAAGAGCTACGGGCATCTCCATCTTCCCACGGGAAGAAGACCTCGAGTGTGACGGACGGTCATTCTCTCACGGGATACGGACGCTGAGCGCTTCCACGACCGCCACGGACAGGCTCTAACGGACACCGTTCCCAGCTACGGTGCCCGTACACGTGAGACAGAATACCCCCATATCGCAAAGCGAACGGCAATTACGTAGCCCGCGCAGGGCAAGAGGTACGGACTCTCTATCTGATCAGCAGTCTCGTAGCCCGCGCAGGGCAAGAAGTACGGACTTGCACAATAACCAGCAGAGCCGTTGCCCGTGCAGGGCCTTGAGTAGGTGGTCTCTTGAACCCGGGAACAACGGTGACGGCTACGGCTACCCGTCTCGGCCCGTGCGGCCCGTTCATGGCTCAACCGTGTCCGTTGCCCGTACCTGCGGCACCGTACCGTCTGTCACTACCGCTACGGACCCCCCGCCGCAGAACGGCACAGTCGGCTACGGACCGGCCGATGCCGGTTCTGAATCCTGTTTCATCCAATTCTGGCCAGCTTCAGACGGATGAGTTTCAGCTTCCAGCGGATGGAAATCAAGCCAGTTACTCCTCAAATCATCATGAGACGCTACCACGAGAATCGTCCGTGGATGGAGATTTTGATCCATTCCAAATCGTACTTCATCCAATTCAGCCCGGTCACGTGAATTCTGAAGCCGCTACCCGTAACAGGAGCACCGTGCTCGTTGGCACTACCGGCACAGTCCACACCCAGAGAACGGCCTATGCCCCGTCGGACCGTTCCATGCCTCCACGGATAAGAGCCTCCACATCCACAGAGAGGTTTTCAGCGGTTGACTGGAATCAACCTGGACATTCCTCCATGAACTCTAGAGTGCATCAGCGAATTTCATCCGCACGGTCCACGCCTGTGGAACGGACCGTTCTATGCCGGCACTGAACAGATACCCGACACCGGCAGAGCGTTTCTCAACGGATGGATCTCTAAAAACGTTTGGATGGGAAATCCGTTCGCCCTCCCGGGAAGCCCGGTGACGGCACCGTTACGGCCCGTTCACGGCAGATTTATGCCCGCTGTCCATACCGGCGGCACCGTCTACGGTTCCCATCCACAGATCGGCCTATGACGCAGCGGACCGTCCATTGCCCACCCTGAGCAGAACTTCGTCCTCTTCTCAGCGATTTCCAACAGATAGATTTCAAAAGGAAGGATGGAAATCAATCTGGGTACCTCCTTTAACATTCCAAAGCGTCGCAATCTGCGGTGGCTGGGTCCACAAGACCAAGTTTGCCTGTAGAAGTGCGTCACATAGCAAAACGGGTGAAAAATATACAGATAGCCTTGATAATTGCAGGTGGAAGATAACGGGTCCATCTGAACAGGGGGCTCAGATATGTAGTTGCCCTGTTCCACCCGTGAGAACTGAATAAAGTCCTGAATAGACCCAGTAGACGATTGCTGAAGGACTGGGTAAACTGTCTGTCTCGTAAGACGCGGCGAACTTCCTCTCTGACTGCTGCGTCAAACTCATCTAAATCTTCCATGTCGGACTGATCAAAATTTTGATCACAGATAAATCTTGCCTGAACGCTTTGGAATGTTAAAGGAGGTACCCAGATTGATTTCCATCCTTCCTTTTGAAATCTATCTGTTGGAAATCGCTGAGAAGAGGACGAAGTTCTGCTCAGGGTGGGCAATGGACGGTCCGCTGCGTCATAGGCCGATCTGTGGATGGGAACCGTAGACGGTGCCGCCGGTATGGACAGCGGGCATAAATCTGCCGTGAACGGGCCGTAACGGTGCCGTCACCGGGCTTCCCGGGAGGGCGAACGGATTTCCCATCCAAACGTTTTTAGAGATCCATCCGTTGAGAAACGCTCTGCCGGTGTCGGGTATCTGTTCAGTGCCGGCATAGAACGGTCCGTTCCACAGGCGTGGACCGTGCGGATGAAATTCGCTGATGCACTCTAGAGTTCATGGAGGAATGTCCAGGTTGATTCCAGTCAACCGCTGAAAACCTCTCTGTGGATGTGGAGGCTCTTATCCGTGGAGGCATGGAACGGTCCGACGGGGCATAGGCCGTTCTCTGGGTGTGGACTGTGCCGGTAGTGCCAACGAGCACGGTGCTCCTGTTACGGGTAGCGGCTTCAGAATTCACGTGACCGGGCTGAATTGGATGAAGTACGATTTGGAATGGATCAAAATCTCCATCCACGGACGATTCTCGTGGTAGCGTCTCATGATGATTTGAGGAGTAACTGGCTTGATTTCCATCCGCTGGAAGCTGAAACTCATCCGTCTGAAGCTGGCCAGAATTGGATGAAACAGGATTCAGAACCGGCATCGGCCGGTCCGTAGCCGACTGTGCCGTTCTGCGGCGGGGGGTCCGTAGCGGTAGTGACAGACGGTACGGTGCCGCAGGTACGGGCAACGGACACGGTTGAGCTGTGAACGGGCCGTACGGGCCGTGATGGGTAGCCGTTGCCATCACCGGTGTCCCCGGGTTCAAGAGACCACCTACTCAAGGCCCTGCACGGGCAACGGCTCTGCTGGTTATTGTGCAAGTCCGTACTTCTTGCCCTGCGCGGGCTACGAGACTGCTGATCAGATAGAGAGTTCGTACCTCTTGCCCTGCGCAGGCTACGTAATTGCCGTTCGCTTTGCGTATGGGGGTATTCTGTCTCACGTGTACGGGCACCGTAGCTGGGAACGGTGTCCGTTAGAGCCTGTCCGTGGCGGTCGTGGAAGCGCTCAGCGTCCGTATCCCGTGAGAGAATGACCGTCCGTCACACTCGAGGTCTTCTTCCCGTGGGAAGATGGAGATGCCCGTAGCTCTTTCCCTTTGCGCCAATTGTTCAGCCGAGTACGCGGTTGGAAAATCATTTTCATCCGTGGCAAAGTGAGGCGAACGTTCATACTGACTTTCTCTTTGTTTCTCATGCGAGTACACAGCACGTTTGTCCGTACAGTCCGTGTCAAAGTCAGATGTCATGTCGATAGGCCTAACAGGTCTAGCCGACAGATCAGGCAAAGAAGCTGAAGGAACTAGAACTAACCCCTTACTCTTCAACTCAGCCAACATATCGGACACTAAAGTAGAAGAGTCAACCAGAGAGATAACTTGTTCGGATAGAACCGCAGGAGTCTCAGAGACAACCGAAACAACAGGTTGGGAGAGAGGGGGGGGGGAGGGGGGGGCTGTTCCTTCTTAGATGAAGAAGAAGAGGACGACTTCGATTTCGAACTAGAATGCTTCCTAGAACTTGAAGAAGATGATGAAGGAGGAAGGAGATTGCTTACTAGAAGACGAACTAGCAGAAACAGGCACAGAAGACTGAGTAGTGACCACAGGGTCGACATACGACATGGCGACCGGGGGCACAAAGCATGTAATCAATACAAAATTTGAAAAAATTATTTTAGCAATGAAAACGAAAAAATAGCTAACTCAAACTTTGTGCCGACAAGCCTGCAGCCCAAAGGAAAAAGGGCAACACAAAACGAAGTAGGATGGCTTCTGATTAAGATAGATTATAGAAACAAATCAAGAGCAAGAAACAAGCATGGATGGCTCCAATTGGAAAAAAATTATTATGATTTAAAGTTGCCTCTCCGGAAGTGACGTAGAGAGTGGGGTCCACGGCAGCTTAGTGGTATCAGATGGATGGCTAGACCAAGGGAAGTAATTTAGTCTTGTAAAGACTAAGACTTTTTGGTCTTTGGTAAATTGGCATTTGCTCCAAATTGGAAGGAATAACTCATTCGTAGTGAAACGGTAACATGATAGAACAGATTCTCAGATTTTTACGCCCTCCCTAAAAATCAGTAGGGTACAGTACACATTTACACACACACACGCAACAACTTCATGACGTCAAGCACCTTGGTTTGGTTTTCTCCAATATAACAGGGAGTAAGGGGGGAGAGGGGGAGAAGGGTTGTTGGGCAGAATGATCTAGCTATGTCACAACCACGCTACCGTGTCGCTATCACAGCCGGATGAGGAATGAACAACCTACTACAGTCACCGACTAGGCCCAGGCAACATCAGGGGCTGCAATCACAGATTATAGTAAAATTTAAAAACCCCACATTGAACTGGGATTGTGAAGGGACATACAGGAACAAAGCGTACCCCAAATCAGAGATTGTGTGTACATAATAATAACAGATCATCAAGGAAGAGAAGGCATGACCAGCTAAAATGGTACGCAACCAGATAAACAACCACCCCCCCTCCCATGACCCCCCACTCCTCAACCCACCCCCACAACCAAAAACAAAAAGACAAGAAAAAAAAGAAAGAAAGAAAAGCCAATAAACCAACCAAAAACTAAAATCCAAGTATACATTTCTTTAGAAAAAGTCATCCCTCAAAACAAACGCACCAATGAATAAAAATGGGGGGGGGGACAACTACAATGAAACTAACTTACCAATAAAGGAAGAATCTACTGCTAATAAGAAACTACCTTTCCATAAAATAATTAAAATGATAAAAGACAGGTACACATATTTCCCCAACCCAACCATGCCCCCTACCCCAACACCCACCCGGTCCCCATTCAGTTTGCATAATGTTCAATGGAAGCGTCGGGCAAAGGACTGGTCTTTTTGCACTTTCCCTGTCCCCACACCCAAGTTTCTCTTTAGAAGAGGAGCAGTAAGTTAGTTAGCTCCCCCAACAGGAGGAAGATTCACACACAGATATATATATACAATTACATGGCTAAATCTGTTGGGTGCAGAGGTCGTCCCTCCTCCATTGAGCAGGGGGAGGGGGGAGCTGGCTCTGGCAGGTGAAGGCAGCGTGAGAGGCAAGGAGGGGGAGGAGGAGGTGAAGGAAGGGGGGGAGGGATTCAGTCGGAGTCGTCGGCAGTGCCGCTGATGGCGGGCTTGCTGAGGAAGGTGGTGCTGCGACTGGTGGTTTCAAACTGCGTCACCGACTGTGTGGCCTCCTCCACCTGCAACCATCGGCAGTTAAAACTCTTCCAGTGCCATGTTTTTTAGGACGTTTTTTTCCCCCCCTGGCATACAGTAGGCTTTAACCCTTCGGACCTCCTTCATTCGCATATCATGTAACAGAAAAAACCCTCTTCTTGTGTTCAGATACTCTGTCTTTTGAAGAGCGCAGTGTGCTACAGTTACTACCGCATCAATGCAAGTGAGAAGCTTCTTCACAGTGTGTGTCTAACAAGCCAGAACTTTGTGCGTGATGGAAATGCCATCAGAGGGGGACTCAGAGTGGGGGCAAGCAGCAGCCGGCTTAGGGCAGTTTGAATACATAAAGGCAACTTCAGGCCGTTGGTTTGGGCCGACTTGAATGCAAGAGGGTTAATCATGGCTGGAGCAGCCATTTCTTTCAAGCACAAATGCTTCGCTTTAACAGAAAAACCCCAGTGACAAAAGCTCCAAACACAGGTGAGCACATGGCAGGGTACTCAGCCGCGACATGTAGCAGCATTTGGTGGAGTGTAGAGTAGCATCATCTGCAAATGTATTTGCACGTGATGCTTGAAGATACATGCCTCTCAAACTTTCAAATAACAACTTGTGAAGACACAGATAACAGAAAAGGGAAAGTGAACAAAACTAACCATCTAATAATAATAATAATAATGGGAATTTATGTAGCGCTCTTTCTCACATGAGCTCAGTGCGCTTTACATTGATAACAAAAACATTAAAGGCAAACAAATAATGAATCATTAGAAAGTAAAATAAACACGATGATTGCATGCAATGTTCTCTTACTTCCTCACACACACACATACGATACACACACACACACACGCACACACACACACACACACACACACACACGCCTGCATGCATGCAGGCACACGCACACATACATGCACACAAACACACATGAACGCACACATACACGCACGCACACACTCACACACAATTAATTATACAAGAGTAAAATAGTTACAATATGAAAATTCTAAGAAGAAACATAGACCACATTCACATTCTCAATCAGGTTTGAATACAATACTGCAACTTAAAATAAAATCATACTGCCATCGACATACCAATTACATGACTAATTATAACAGACAAATTTTGCAAAAACAAAAATACCCTTCTACCTCATTTACAAGCATTTAAAGTTTACAAGACGTAGACATTCTACATACAAAATACGAATTATAAAATAATTGTAAATACATTTTTTACAAGATTTCTGCAATGAAACGCCCCCCCCCCCCCCCTCACACACAAGCTAATCAATCATAATATGTCCGAAACAAGTGAGTTTTAAGGGCAGAGCGAAAGGCGGAGATAGAGTCAGATGAGCGAACATGTTGTGGGAGGGAATTCCATAAGTGAGGTGCTAATTTAGCATGAAGCTTTCTTATTCTCTTCAATAAGAGCTTAAAAAAAAGAAAGAAACAAAGTTCATACACACACACGTTATGACCTTCCAAAACTTATCAGCTTAGCTGAAAGCAAACTTACATAAACCAACTGAAAAGTTCCACTACTGATTAAAGAGTGCAGTTAATAATTGTGGACAGGTTTTCACAATAAAACTCTGTGTACCTGCAGTCGGCTGCAGATGGTCTGGTAGGTCTTGCTGCTCAGTGTGTTCTCTGGTACACCTTGCAACTCAAAGTCAGAGTACACTTTCTGAAAAGATTTTAAAAAAAAGAAGATTGGGTCACTGCATAAAATTGGTTGGAGCGATTTATAAAAAAAAGTCAACAACAATTCCAGAGAATGGGAAAATAAAATTGAATTTTGTGTGTGTAAAACGTTTTTAGTTTAATGACAGTGTGTGTTTAATGACAATGTGATATACACATAACAATAATGAATTGCCCAAGATTTATCAGGTTAGTAATTCCTCCCACATCACAGAGAAGTACACTAGTAAAGAAAGAAGTAAACCCTCCCCACACTGGCAATGATTCAGTCTTTTCCCAGATTGTTAAAAACATATTTATTATTCCTTGATTCCACAAACAACAATAATCCATCAAAAAAGACAATGAAAAACAAAGCAAGGAAGAATGTAAGCATGATATGAACACTTATTTTTTTTATCTTGTAAGAATTGTGCACACAATGAAACAACATGCACTGGGTTTCTTTCACACTATCATGGGTGCTACTCCCAAAAATGAAAAATACTGAAAGGCCGGGGTCCAGGAGCCGCCCAGGCCCCTGGCGGGGTTCAGGGGGGCAACGCCCCCCTGAAGCTGAAGCAAAAATGCAATTGCAGAGATCGTTTCCATAGCTCTCCTGCAATCTGGGAATGGGTGAGGAACAGATTACGATTTGACATCATACATACTTCTGTTGGCAGACGACAGTTGACACTTTGTAAAGTGACTGTCTAAGTTGCTGAGACATGACAAGTCACATACCTTTTTACAAGAAATACAAAAGATCTATGGTTAAAATCATATTTTCATGACTAAGATTTTTACTGAAATTTCAGAAACACAACTATAAAGTTATAAATCCGTTCAAATAGAAGATAATAATTAGATCGTAAGTGAAATACGATGTCAGTGGATCCAAACATGACTCTCAATTGAGTTTTTCTAAGCAACATTTTTAACATATTCATACGTTTAACATCATAAATATCATTTGGTGAATTGAAATATAGTTGTAACTTACCTTTCTGTGAAGTTTGTAGCTTTCATGACACAAAATTCATGCTGATAATGTTGAATTTAATTCAAATAAGTATGTGTGAATATGACTCGGCCGCCATTTTTGTTGTTGTATTTTCACTTCCAGTGGTTGGAAGACCCAGATTCAAAATGCCCCCAACCACAGTTAACAGATCAACTTTTTTTTTTGGGACAAAATTTTAAAAATACAGAATTTCCGTCTCAGCAGAAAACTTAATTTACGGATTTCCGTTTATACGGAAGGTAGTAGCACCCATGCACTATTAATTTATAAACTCAGAATGACTGGTTTCAGATTATATTCCTATTTCCTCTTATCTATGTGTTTGGTTGATCTGTTTGGTTGATAGTATGAGTATACTATTACACAGACAAACAAAAGTCCAGTATATATTGGTATTACTTTTCTTGTCACAGAGACTTGTCTCTGTGAAATTTGCGCTGCTCCCACTTGGACAATGCATCCGCTAGTGCAGTGCCAGTACTTTTTTGCTGTTGTTGCATGCAGCTTTTTACTTGTGATTAAAGAGGAAGGGCAGAGGATTGAATGTTGACCAAATCACAACTCCTTTGTTGCCACTGGGTTCTTCAGTGTGCGCAAAAAGCTTGAACACACAGGACCTTAGTTTTTGTTGTCTCATCTGAAAGGCTTAGCGTTCAGACCATAAGGTATGGTAGAGAATGAGCTGAAACCCTTTCTGCTGCGGCCTTGAACAATCTCAGGTTCAGAGCTGTTCACTCCAAATTTTTACTGTCAGTAATCCTCGGAACACGATGAATATAAATATTTACGGTAATCATCGAATTTGTATTCTGCAACTGTGCAATTGATTAAATCTTTAAATAATAATTATTTAAAAAAAAAAAAAAACACACACACACTCACAAAAATAATTTTTTAATGTACTGTAATTTTTGAAATAATTCGACCTCTGCGCTTATCTTGTGAACAAAAACATGAGAAGAGGGAGGCAAATTTTGCCCAGCACCATACATTGATGTTACACTAGAAATCGGAAGTGTTCATGAGTCACCAATACACAACACATACTCACCCCTTCAAAATCCTTATCATCGTCTGGTTATCAGACGCCAAAACCCTTCATTGGATATAAAAATCATCATTGTTGACCTTAAAACATCACAACTTTACGAAAATTCTATTGTGAAAACCGCCAAAAACAACAGGAAGTCATCAAACAAACTTTTGCATGTTTGACAGGCAAGCCTACTCTCATCAGTCTCAATAGTAATGGTGGCCGAAATGGATGAAAACGGGCTCAGAGTATTGACTTCTCATGCCAGGTTTGTATCGCTCGTATCCTTCGTTTGTATTGCTCATTCAGCGGAATTTATTGTTGCTGACCATAATAGCGTAATCGGAGGTCTCAAAACAGAATAATTACGGACAAATCGTAATGGTAAACAGCTCTGCATGTTTGTTGCATGTTTGAACGCGTTACCTCTGAGACACTCTGCCTCAGTGTCAATGATTCTGGGGAGGTATGGAAAAGGAAAGAGTATGTATGTATTAAGTTGGAGCAAAAGTGGAAAGGAAGGAAAGGAGGAGGCAGGGAGTTGACCTTGGTGATGGTCATGAGGCAGGTCAGCTGGTACGGATGGAGAGACAGATCCAGTCTGTCGGTCAGCCAGTCACAGATCATCTTCATCTGACCCGTGTACCATTGCTGAAAACACCATCATCATCACCATTATCATCAGTCTGTCGGTCAGCCAGTCACAGATCATCTTCATTTGACCTGTGTACCATTGCTGAAAACATCACCATCATCATCACCATTATCATCATCATCAGTCTGTCGGTCAGCCAGTCACAAATCATCTTCATCTGACCTGTGCATCATTGCTGAAAACATCACCATCATCATCATCATTGTCATCATCATCAGTCTGTCGGTCAGCCAGTCACAGATCATCTTCATCTGACCTGTGTACCATTGCTGAAAACTTCACCACCATTATCATCAGTCTGTCGGTCAGCCAGTCACAGATCATCTTCATTTGACCCGTGTACCATTGCTGAAAACACCATCACCATTGTCATCATCATCAGTCTGTCGGTCAGCCAGTCACAGATCATCTTCATCTGACCCGTGTACCATTGCTGAAAACATCATCATCATCATCATTGTCATCATCATCAGTCTGTCGGTCAGCCAGTCACAGATCATCTTCATCTGACCTATGTACCATTGCTGAAAACATCACTATCATCATCATCACCATTATCATCATCATCAGTCTGTCGGTCAGCCAGTCACAAATCATCTTCATCTGACCCGTGTACCATTGCTGAAAACATCACCATCATCATCATCACTATCATCATCAGTCTGTCGGTCAGCCAGTCACAGATCATCTTCATTTGACCCGTGTACCATTGCTGAAAACACCATCATCATCATCACTATTATCATCATCAGTCTTGTCGGTCAGTCAGTCACAAATCATCTTCATATGACCTGTGTACCATTGCTGAAAACACCATCATCATCATCATTGTCATCATCATCAATCTGTCGGTCAGCCAGTCACAGATCATCTTCATCTGACCCGTGTACGATTGCTGAAAACATCACTCATCAGTCTGTCGGTCAGCCAGTCACAGATCATCTTCATCTGACCTGTGTACCATTGCTGAAAACACCATCATCATCATCACCATCATCATAAATCTGTCGGTCAGCCAGCCACAGATTATCTTAATCTGACCCGTGTCCACTGCTGAAAACATCTTCTGCATCATCATCATTGTCATCATCATCATCATCCATCTGTCAATCAGACAGTCACACAATTTTATCTGCCACCATTGCTAAAAACACACATCATACCAATCAACCACATACATTCTCCATAAATCGTTCATTTTGTTTGTAAAAAAACGCAGACATTTTACTAAACAGAACAAAACTAACGTTAAAACAATCAGAGTTCAATAGCAAACAAAATTCCTTAACCCCTTCACTGCCAGAGAAAAATTGAGAAAATAACCTTCTTTATTATTATAAAATGAAAAAGAGACCTGTTAGACTCAATGTGAAAAAACCGGTTGAGAGGTATCTTTAGCTTCCCTGACTTGTTTAACTCATTCAACACTGGCTGATTGCTTCCCTTTACAACCGTTCAACACGAATGTACGCTATAGCATACATAGTGTTTAAACATTCACACTTCAAAACTCAGCGAATCCATGCAACCCAAACTGGTATAAAAGTGTTCCTCTATGGTCCCTTAATAGTTTTCAACCAATGAAATCACTTCTAGTCTATTTTTAGGATGGCAATGAATGAAAATAAGTCACCAGGTGGTACCAGGCAATAACTGATTTCTAAAATGCAGTTTTAAAAAGTATGTCCATGTAAAGAACGTGTTGAGATTAGAAAATGTGCAAAATATCAAGACTGTAGCTCAAATAATTTCTGAGTTGTAGCAATTTAAAGTTTGCTTAATTTTGGTAATTTTGCGTCATTTTAAGCTTTTTGCTACATGTTCAAAGTTTAGAATTTTACCAAGCTCCAACAACACACATTAACGATTTAGAATTTATGGTGTCTTCTTTTACTACCTTAACTCTATCCACAAACAGAAATACAAGACTCTGCTTTGTGGTTTGAATACAGTGCCTGCATGAAACAGGGTGAGATTGAGAAAATAAAATAACATCGAAAAAGTGAACAAGATGCACTGTTTTTGAAGAGTTGTAATGAAATAACTAAGAAGCCTAGAGTTCTGATGTTTGGGATGACTAATCACAGGCATGTGTCAAACACAACAAGGCAAAGTAGTGATCACCCGGTAACAAACTGAACGATCACCATGGTAACGAAATCAACCAGTTTTGTAAAATTGGTAAAAATCATGAAATATGACTTTTTTCAATACATCACAAATCAAAGTCTACTGTTGCTAAAAATTTGAAATGTTATTATGTTAATTCTCCGTTTTAGACAAATCTCAATAACCTTTTTTTCTAAATCTATGTTCTGTTATTTGTGTCCTCTGCCACAGACAGAAGGAGGACTATGTTTTTATTCTTTTTTTTCTCTCTCGTTGTTTCTGGCTTTGTTTTCCCCAGAAATATCTTGTAAACTGCAGTAAATAATTGATTCAAATTGTGCATACGAGTGCATTAACTGAAACATAAGGCAGTTAAAGGCAAATTACAACCTTGTTGACTTTGACCTCGAAGGCTGACCTTGAACATATATTTTTTTTTTTCACCTTTGCAGCTAGTCTAATTTTTTTGGTAAGTATGTATATTGGCTTATGGCGATTCTATATGTTAACTATGTATTACCCTCATTACCTTGACCTTGAGCATAATCGTCTGTATGATTAGGACATATCTTTCAGATTTTTGCATTTTTAGTCCCCAAATTTCAAAAAGTTAGCTCAAGGTGTTGTACATACCTGACATTATTATTTAAAGTATTAACAACCTTTGGGTGTCCTTGACATTTGACCGTGGTTCTTCCTTGTATGTTGTTATATCTTATAAACAGCTGTGTACATTTGTTCCAAATTTTGAAGAGTACTGTATAACTTAAAGCTACTGTGTCCCAAACAGTATCTGTTTTCCTTTACATTGAACTTTGACCTTGAGTGTTTAATTTTGTTTGTGGTATATATTATTATATCTCCTGAAGCTCTGCATGGACCTAGAGCGCGTCTCGGTCCTTTATAAATTTGCTGACCCTGACATTTAAATCTTGTTTACATCTTATTCAGTTTCCCATGGGAAAGCTGCCACCTTTGCTCTAGTGTTGCTGGTGTGCTGAACATTTCCCCATGGAAACACTAGTTGAGCTGTTGTAGTTTTCAAGTTTTTGGGAACTCATCCAGGGCTATTAGTTTCCTCCTTTCTTAATTAAGTGTAAAGCTCATCCCCAGCCAGGAATTTAGGGGGCATTTTCACTTCTTGTTTTATATTTTAAAGGCAAAGAAATAATTTACCTGCACAAGAAAATATCACTTCTTCAGCCTTTTTTTCAGATATACATAACACACACACACACACACACATGCGCGTTTCGTAGCCCACATGTGTGCGCATGAGTGTACATGTGTGCCTGATAAATATATGTATAAGTCAAATGAAATTTATATGTAGTTTTGTTGTGATATATTACCCACTGACACGGGAAAATTACTTGAACGTGTTTTAATTTGCATGTGATTTTTGTGTGACTGGTTAGGAATGAAAGGGGGGGGGGAGGGGTAAATTTGGACCAAATCACAACTTTTTAATTGCCACTGGGATTAATGTTTGCTAAGTGCCTGGGCACACGGGACCTCCGTTTATCGGCTCCTTGTTCAGACCATAAGACCTAGTGCAGAGTGAGAGGAACAATCCCCTGTACCCAGACTCAAACTCAGATTTATTGTATACGAGGTGTGTGTGTTACCTCTGTGCCACGCTGGTGATATGGTGTTGTGTTGTTATCCTGTTTTTTGTGTTATGTCGTTATGCTTCTTCAAACAATGTTTTGTTTTGGTTTTATTTCATAAAGATATATCCTTGTTTTAAGTCCATATTTTGCTTTTAATGTTTGTGGTGATGCATGTGCTTGAGTCAACACGTGCAGGGTTGCGCTTATTTTGTTACGCTGTAAGTAGTAATTGTACATCCTTGGAATGTAAACTTACAGCTCCCCCCACCCTATCTCTCTCTCTCTCTCACTCTTTCTGTCAAAGTCAAAATTACTTTATTATCTCAACAAGATCAATGACATTGTGGTCTTATGATACAAGGACAACAGAAAACAAAATATCCATGCATTTGAACAACACAAAAAGAACAGAGAACAAAAATCAAGGTACACCCCCATCAACAACAAAAAACACAAAAAATAAAAGCAAAGTTCTTCTTACCAATAATAAACAACCTTCTTCATACTCAACGAATGTACCCCCCCCCCCCCCCCTTTCCAATCCTCTTCACATCCCCAACCATTCTACCCAATCCACTTCAATCCGTCCCCTTCCACATTAGTACAAATCAGGAACAAAATTAGGTAACACACAGAGCCAGTATAATTTTGAGTCTTCCCCATTCCCCACAACATGCTCCTTCATACAGCATTCGCTCTCTACACCCAACCGCACTCTTCCTCAGCCACCACCCCCTCCTATTACTACTATATCTCTCGCCTTTCTCATACACGACACACAGCATCTCAAACCTCAGAATCTCTTGAGAGTCTGTTGAGTACCTCAATTGATTTGGGTACAAAACTAGATGCATTTCTAAGCGTTCAACTGCGAATAGAGCGGTATCGTCGGTCAGATGGAAGTAGTTCATAACACTTTCACAGGACATGCCTTTCAGTTTCATTACTCACAATGACCCTGGCGTTTCGCATCACACGTTTTTCATCCAAACTGCACACATTTTCTTGTTTTGTACCCACAAGTTCAAAACATTCTTGGCCTTTAAATTCAAACCAGCAAACCAGCCGACGAACGAAAACGTCACAACTGATTCAATAAAACAGCAATATAAAAGCTTGAAGAAGGTAAGTTTCCTAATGCAATAAATACATTCTGGTTTGGCACTTCTTGTAAACATAGTCAACATGTGAACTAAAAGATAACTTATTGTTAATGA
>CM065687.1:43887756-43956938 GCA_017654935.2 Phymorhynchus buccinoides
CACCCTTGTGGCGCCGGATATGACATTCATAACATTTTACAGCCCCGCATCAGGAGGGAGGCTGGGAGGGTACATTTTTTGTTTTGAGTGTTGGTAAGTATTAAATTAAAACAGATAGTAGGATTAATCAAAATCCACCAATCTAATTGAATCATACTGTACCAACACTCAAAACAACTGCAGATTACCATCGTGGTGGTGGGTGATGCGTGCCAACAGATGCACCAAACAACCCGATATAGCATTTTACAAACAGAGAGGGTAACACTCATACATGAAGAAAACCCCCTGAAAGATGCAAAACATCCATCAAATATGCCAATAAATACCCCCAAATAATCATATACATGATATACCAAAGAACACAGAAAGACAAACCGCAGGGACTCACACTACAAGGAGACCGGAACCTGCGAAACGACAACCTTCTTAATGGAAAAGGAGACGTCTTCAACCTGAGCGGTGATGTCCCTCAGATAATACTGGAGGAAAGTGTTCTGAGACTTCCAGAACGCGGAGGCCATCACTATCACGAGAGGGACGCCCTTCACTATCGCCAGGGAAGAGCTGAAGGCCCGCAACTCATGGGCGCGAATGGGGTTATCAGGCAACCAAACCAGAGAGCCAGCGTAAGCCAACTTAATGAGGTTGAGGATGCAACGAAACACAGTACCTTTAGCCACATCGCTACAATACTTGGTATTGATGGAGACAAACAACCGACGCTTAGACCCTCTGAAGGACTTGGTCCGAGGAAGTAAAAACGTAGAGCTCTAACTCGAAAAAGAGACTAGAGGAGAGGACACGTCGCCAGACTGATTATTTGCCCGGAACTCCGGGAGAAAAGAAAGGAAGACGGACGAGAAATCCTCCTCGAACTGGACGTCCTTGGTCAGGCCACTCAGAGCATGCACACCGCTGATGCGCCGAGAGTGGCGAGCGAGATCAGAAAAAACTGTCTTAAGAGTCAGAAGCTTAAGGGACAACGACTTCAGAGGTTCATACTTGTCCCTGAGAAAAGAAAGAACAAAAAAGATGTCCCACTGGGGACACTGGAACGTCCTGGACAGAGCCTGGAGGCGCACAGCGTCAAGAAAGTGAGAAACAGGCAAGGCTGAGAGATTCTCCGTAAACTTGGAACCCAAGGCCAACAAAATTGTGCTAATCAAAGCCGCCCTATAACCGGATAAGGTTTGAGAAGACAAATTCCTGGTTCTAAGCAAGTGAGAGAGGAATTCTACAAACTGGACCATTGGGGGACGAAGCGGGTCAAACTTTCTAACCTGACAGAAGGAAAACCAGGTGGTCCAACGAAGATCATACAGATCGTGAGTCGACTTACACCTAGAGTCGACTTACACCTAGAGGCGACCAACAGGTCTACAGTGCGTGTGGAGAATCCCTGGCTACGAAGCCCTAGTCGAATAGTCGCCATGCGACCAAGATTAGCCTCGAAGGGCAAGGGTGTCCGACCCAGCTTCTTGGCTGAAGAAGAGTGGCGTGAGTGAGATTGAGAGGAAGAGGACCGTCCTTCGCCATGTAGAGAACTTCTGGAAACCAATGGCTCGTGGGCCACATTGGTGTGACGAGAATCAAGTCCGGGTGCTCCCGGAGGACTTCTTCAACACCCGGGGGATTAGTGCCGTCAGAGGGAAGGCATACAACGGCATGCACTTCAGCAAGAAGTGCGACACAGGGGTGGCGTACAGCTTAGCGGTACGGTCAGCACCTAAGGCCATGGAACTCATACTGAAGATGGCTGCTCTGTACCCAGAAAGGGTATGGGCAGAGATTTCTAGACCTGAGAAGAAACGCTAAGAATTCGACGAATGAACCGTAGAAGGTCTTAACGGATCGAACTTCCTGTCACCACAGAAGGCGAACCAAGAGAATGAGTCCTGAAAAAGTCCAGGAAGGCATCTCTGGAAAGCACATGGCTGACTATCAAAGCAGCCAGGAGATGACAAACTCCGCATCGAGTCACCTAGAGCAGCCAAGGCCTGATACATTACGGACTATGAGTGGCCGGACCGGGCCACTACACGCTGCTACGCCCTTTCGAACTGGTAAAATATTGATCGAAGGGGCGAATCTGGGTCAGAAAACAAACTGGACAAGACTTGTTCAGAATGTCGGGCAAGCAAAGGACCGATGGCGGGATAGAGACAGCTAGTACTATAGGATGAGAATCCGCAAAAGCAGCAGATTCAACCTCTGACCTAGCAAACTGAGAAGCCACGGTACGAATGTGCGACTGCACTTCGTAACGAACTCTACATGCTAAGACCGACGAAAGGGACCCCCGTTGCCTGGGTGAAAAACCAGCGGAGACAATTCGGTCGGTTGGGAGGTAAAATAAAAATAAAAAACTGCCTCTGACGTAGGAACAGACAGCAACAGCAACATAGTTGCTATCGCATGACGTCAAATCGAACCAGATGACGCGGAAATGTCCCCACCGAAAAGGAAAACATGTAGACAAAAAGCGAAACAGTGTGCAATCGTGACGTCGACACACCTCGACCTAAACCATAATAACGGTCGGAACGAGACGCCGAAGACCAAAAAGGGGGGGGGCCTGAAGGAAGGCAAAAATCACCCCGTCGAACAACTTTAGGTTGAAAACTGTGCCGTTTGGTGATCTGATGGCTGAGCAGGGAAGATCATGCTAGCCGGACAGTTAAAGTCAGATCGGGACGGAACCAGTCCGAAACAGGATGACTGGAACGGCCGAACGAGTCAACAGGTTGAACAACTCATGGTTGAAACCGTGAAAGAAGGAGTGCGCACTCTGACTTCTCTCTGCAAGGGCCTTTGTATACCCTGGCCAGAGGAAGGAGCTCCGAAATCGACCCCATCAGACTAAGAAAACCGAGGAGACAGCGAAGTGTGACCGCCTTCGTTACTGAGAGGTCGGACACCACCTGTGTCCTCCGAGGCTGAGACTGAGAAACCGACCGTGTCGAACCTCATAACCAGACAGTCCCTAAAGTGCCCCTAAAAAGAGTCTCTGGCCAGAAGAATCACCAAGAGAAGCTAGAGCCACTCCAATGGCTGGTTCATTCACGGACTCAAAGAGCCTGAAAACCGCAATACAGCAATAAACCGAACCAACAACGTCACAAAAGCACAGCCCTTGAGGGCTTTGGACAAAGATGCTTCCAACTGTATAACGTAGGAAGGCTAAAACTTGACTGGGCAAGATTCTTGTCACAATGGAGTTTCTCTGCAACAGCCTTAGAAGGCTTGGAGAAAGAGGGAAACGGGAGGTAGTCCTCATGGACACCTAGTACCAACTTGAATGGATGAACAACAAAAGAGCCCATGGAAACTGAATCTTCCTTGGGCCTGGTAGACCCGCCCAAAGTGAAACGGTTAGTTACTGCGAGAAGCGTAACAGAGTATCCAAGTGACGTCAGGATAACCGTGGAAAAATCCATTTCAACGGTACTGACTTGGAAACGGTAGAGAACAGAAGAAAAAAAAAAAAAAAAAAAAACACCTTTAAACGGCCATGACTAGTAACGCGTAACCCATCGAACAACTAAGAGATCGCCGGCCAATTAGAGTCAGGATGGGCCGAAAACGGCCGGAAAAAATTGATAAAACCGGTTGAAAAAGTCATCAGGTTGAACAACGCTGTTGTAACCAGAAAGGCATGAATCTAAAAAGAGCAAGAAAATCCATGCTCGTCAGAATCGAAGAAAACGGACCAACAGGCGCCGTTGCAACGGACAAGAATGAAACAAAGAAAACGATGGAGCATTCCCAAAAGCCACCATGCCAAACGGGAGGCCAAAATCACCACGAGGTTCTTGAACCGGAACGGAACCGGACGGTCCGTTGCTCATACCGGTTAAATGGATAGGTGAGAGCGATCGATCAGAAGAACAAGAGCTCGAGACCAGAAGATCGAAGCAGATCTAACCAGATGAGAAAACTTTACCAGTCCTCAACGTGAATTCAGTTTGAACCACCGAATCCTCCAGGAAGGAGGGAGCTTGGAGAGTCAAAGAGCTCTTAGCTTGTTGAAGAGAGCCAACTGAGCGGTCATTGGCTGATAAGCGTGCCCCATAGAATCATAAACCACTGAATGACCATGCTTGGTCGTGGTTTCAGCCGGTTGGGAGTGAGCTGATCTGCGAACACCGGGAGGAACCGGGAAAACCTGACGTCCACCGTGAAAACGGGACATTTCCGGGTTTTCTTGAACCGGAGGGAACGAACCGGAAATTCATCAACCAAATTTTCCGGTTCCAAAGGAACCCTTTCCCGGTATGCCTGAGGTGACCAGGCAACCGGGAGACAACCGGGAGAAACCGGATGATTACCGGGAAAAAACACCGGGAGAACCGGAAATCCAACATCCGAATTTTCCGGTTCCAGACGAACCCTTTCCCGGTATGTCTGCGGTGACCAAGCAACCGGGAGACAACCGGGAGAAACCGGAAGATTACCAGGAGAACCGGGTAAACACCGGGATAACCGGAGGATACGGTCTCGCAACCGGGAGAAGCCATTTCCCGGTTGCGGTGGGAATGCCATGAGGCTCCAACCGTGCCAGTGCCAGGATCACTGGAGTGCCATCCCCCCGAAGGGGCGTATGGGCTTTTTTTTTTTTTGCGTCTACGACGGGAGAACGTCTCCCATCCCGACGCAGATGAAGGTGCATCGCACCCACCCGGTTCCCGATCCTGGAGGTACCTAGAAGGTACAACCGGATGATTGCCAGACAGACTAGCCAGTGCCAGGATCACTGGAGTGCCATCCCCCGGAAGGGGCGTATGGGCTTTTTTTCGGCGTCTACGACGGGAGAACTTCTCCCATCCCGTCGCAGATGAAGGTGCATCGCACCCACCGATGTGACTTTCCTGGAAACATCTCCCTCAAGCAGAGCGGAGGATTTTGCCCGGTCTCAGGAAAAGGAACAGGCCGTTCCCGATCCTGGAGGTACCTAGAAGGTACAACCGGATGATTGCCAGACAGACTAGCCAGTCCGGTGACAGAGGAGTCACCTCTGTCACTGGGCAAGCTCCCAGGGGGGGAGCCTCTCTGTTCCGTCTACATCAAGCCCACCGGACGGAAAACAGAGGTGGAGAGAGACTTCCTATCTCTGTTGAGGTTGAAACACGCCGAGCCTGTGGACAGAAAGAGGAGAGAGGGTTGTGCCTGTGTCAACACGAGAAGAGACAACAGGAGGAACCCCCTCTGACCTATTCGAAAGACCGAAAAAGAAGGAAGACTTCGTAGAAGAAACAGGAAGAACCCTGAAACCCGAGGAGTCAAGATGACGAAAAAGAGCGTCGTACAAGGTTTTAGAATAAAAAAGAAAGGGTGAAGGAGAGAAACCTCCGAAGGTAGAGAAAACTGGTTTGGGTTCCGAAACCGGTTTGGTTGGTGTAACCGATTTGGACTGAGAAAAAGGCTGACTGAACGAGACGAAGATTTATGAGAAGATTCCTACGAAAACATCGAGAGAAGCTTTAGAGAACCTGCCGGAAGGGTCCCTAGAAAAGGAAGCCGAGTCATCAGACTTAGAGGCAGACAGTAAGCAACACAAAGAAAACTAAAGGAAAACAAAAGACACTCATTAAGCTGAAAGCAGGAGAAAAAATTCCTGGAGCAACAGAAAAACAAGCCTGCCTTCCATGCTAGCTTGAAAAAAAGTAGTCTGCTTAACCGGAAGTTACGTGGATTGGGAGTTGTGGTAGTAAGACACTCTTGGTTTTATTTCTGTCTTCCAAGCTAATCTTGTACAAATATGCACTTTGTAGTGGAATGGTAAGGATGATAGAATAGACTGAAGAGAGTGGAGGTGGAGAAGCCATAACAATAATGGCTGACCGAGTTAGAAAAACGAAGTAGGCTAAGGCCCACAAAAAATTCCACCACTCCAAAATTAGAAACTCTAGAAGAGGCTAAATAGAGCGATTAGAGAGCTGAAGGCCTCTAAAAACGAGCTAGATAGGAGAAAAAGGAACGAACAAACCAGAATTGAAGTAATGAAAGACAATTCTCAGGTGCAGGAGAAACCCAAGTCGTACATGGCGCCCTGGGAGATCAGGAATGAGGGGAAGTCACCCTGGATGACTAGGCTACAGCCGCTATCATGGGAGCTAACCCACCGCGATAGCCAGGCTAGTAGGCCTAGCTCCGTGGCTGACTTCGTTTATTTTATGTGTTAAGGTTTAACCCAGGTCGATTGGTGCGTATGCAATTGTTTTAGGTGTTGGTAGTGTATGGCTAGAATAGATTGATGGATTTTAATTAATATTACAATCTATCTAGCTTAATACCTACCAACACCTAAAACAATTGCATACACACCAATCGACCTGGGTTAAACCTTAACACATAAAATAAACGAAGTCAGCCACGGAGCTAGGCCTACTAGCCCGCTATAGCAGTGGGTAGGCTCCCATGATAGCGGCTGTGGTCTAGTCATCCAGGGTGACTTCCCCTCATTCCAGATACTCCCAAAAAAGAAGCATCCTTAGAGAGGGAGGAAGGGAGGGACCCTTTTTTGTTTTAGGTGTTGGTAGGTATTAAGCTAGATAGATTGTAATATTAATTAAAATCCATCAATCTATTCTAGCCATACACTACCAACACCTAAAACAATTGCAGTTTGCCCCAGCGGGGCGGGTGATGCTTAAAAGAGCCATGAAAGAACCGGGATAAGATGATTTCTAGAATCATAGCATCCCAGAAAACATGACAAAGACATACCCACAAAAAACGAAAGGCCGACCCAAAAAATCTAGGCACTTACGTTACAGAGAGACAGGAACCTGGGCGACCACAACTTTCCTGATGGAGAAAGTGTCGCTTTCGCTCCTGGTCTCGATGTCCCTGAGGTAGTGCTGAAGGAACGTGTTGCGCGACCTCCAAAAAGCGGACGCCATGATCTTCGACAAGGGAACTCCCCTAAGGAGAGCGAGTGAGGAAAAGATGGCGCGCAGTTCGTGCGCCCCGACAGGGTTAGCAGGAAGGTTCAAGACAGACTTAGAATAAGCGAGCTTGACTAAGTCCAGAATCCATCTGGAGACAGTGATCTTAGAGATGTCCTTCAGATACCTAGTGTTGATAGAAAGGAAAAGCCTGCGCCTAGCGCCCCTGAGAAGCTTTGTCCTGGAGAGGTAGAGTCTGAGGGCCCTAACCGGACAGAGAAAACGGTCCGAATCGTCAGGGCTGAGGACAGAACACAAACTGGAGATGTGAACTACTACAGGAGAAGAAACATCGCCTGGCTGGTTTTTAGCTCTGAATTCTGGAAGAAACTCAAGGTGACCGAAGAGTAGTCGGTCGAGAACTCTACGTCGCGGGCCAGGCCGCTGAGAGCGTGAAGGCCGCTGATCCTTCTGGCAGAGGCCAGAGCTACCTGAAAAACAGTCTTGAGAGTGAGAAGCTTATCCCTCAAAAAGTTCAGAACCAAAAACACGTCCCATTGGGGGACTTGGAAAGTCCTAGCCGGAGCTTGGAGGCGGACCGAGTCCAAGAAGTGCGAGACGGGGGCGGCGGACAGTTTAGAGGTACGGTCAGCCCCCAGGGCCATGGAGATGGTACTGATGACGGCCGCTCTGTACCCAGAAAGCGTCTGAGCAGACAGATTTCTCGTTCTGAGAAGAAACGCCAAGAACTCCACGAAATGAACCGTAGACGGTCTTAGCGGATCGTACTTGTTGTCGGTACAGAAGGCGAACCAAGTGGCCCAGCGCAGATCGTACAGATTGCGCCTGGACCTGACAAGGACGTCGACCGTTCTGGACGAGAAACCTTGTCGCCTGAGTCCTGCTCTTACAGTCGCCAGGCGACAAGGTTGAGCCACGAGGCGTTCAGGTGTCCTATGCCGCTTCTTGGCTGAAGGAGGGTTCTGCCTGTGAGGCCTAGCGGTAGCGGACCTTCCCGGGCGAGAGCGAGAAGCTCCGGATACCAATGCTGGGACGGCCAATTGGGGGTCACCAGGATCAGGTCCGGGGATTCCCGAAGGCATTTCTCCAGGACCCTCTGGATGAGAGCAGTGGGAGGGAACGCGTACATCGACTGCCCAACCCACGACATCGAGAAGGCATTGTGCGCCAGCGCCAGAGGGTCCCGAACAGGGGAGACAAACAGAGGCAGACGAGTGCTGTGCCGTGTGGCAAAAAGGTCCACCATCGGCTTGCCCCAGAGTCTCCAAACTGGGAGCAGAGCTCGATGGGCAATCGTCCACTCTGCAGGACTTGGTTGGACCGACTGAGCTGATCCGCAATGACATTGAGCTTGCCTGGGACAAACTCTACCGAGAGCGCAATGCCATGGCGGTCGGCCCAACCCAAGATCGTCTCTGCTGCCAGAGACAGGGGGGTGGAGCGGGTGCCCCCCTGACGACGGAGGTAAGAAAGACTGGTGGAGTTGTCGCCACACACCGTGACCCACCGTCCCCGAATCGCGGGGAGGAAATGGGTCAGAGCCCGGCGGATGGCCTCCAACTCCAGCAGATTGATGTGGAGTTCGGACTCTCCTACAGTCCAAGATCCCGAGATCTGCTCGACCTCCAGATGCGCCCCCCATCCGCTGAGGGAGGCGTCCGTGTAGATGAACAGCTGGGTGCCCAACCGTCTGATTGGGACCATACTGTTCAACCACGCCGCATCCGTCCAATGACTGACGGCCTTCCTGAACCAGTCCCCGAGGACGATCGTCTGATCGTAAAGGGAGGGGTCCAGGGTGCGCGCCCTGACTTCTCTCTGAAGGGGCCTCTTGAACACCCTGCCGAGAGGGAGGAGCTCCGAAACGGACTCCATAAGGCCTAGAAGACTGAGAAGACGCCGAAGAGTGGCCGACTTCGCTTCTGAGAGGTCGGCCACAGACTGAGAGATAGCTGCCAATCTGTCTTCTGAAGCTGAGACGGTGAACTTGACCGTGTCGAACCTCATCCCCAGGTAGCGAAACTGCTGTGAAGGAACGAGGTCCGACTTCTTGGCGTTGATGCGAAAGCCAAGCGGGGTGGCCAGATCCACCAAAACCTGAGTGTGAGACAGAGACATGGAGCGACTGGCGGCCAGAAGCAGCCAGTCGTCCAGGTAAACTTTGAGTCTCAGGCCTTTGGCCCGAGCCAGAGAAGCCATCTCCCTGGTCACCTTGGTGAAAATCCAGGGGGCCAGGGAGAGGCCGAAGGGAAGAGAGTTGAACTGGAAGGTCTGATCCTGCCAGACAAACCGGAGAAACTTCCTTCGAGACGGAAGTATGGAGACATGGAAGTAAGCGTCCTCAAGGTCGATCGACGTTGCCCAGTCTCCTGGGCGAACGAACGACCGAACGGACGCCGGAGTCTCCATCTTGAATTTCACTTTCCGAGTGAACTTGTTCAACGGAGACAAGTCCAGAACGGGTCGGAACCCTCCGGACTTCTTGGTAACCGTGAAAAGGCGAGAATAGAAACCGGGCCCTGGATTTTGAATCCTGGACACGGCCCCTTTCTGGACCAGAGAGTCCACCTCTTTCTGGAGGATACTGAGCCGTTCTGGATCTGCCGGAGGGGGAAAGGAGATGGGAGCGCCCGCAAGCGGAGGCTCCCTCTCGAACGGGAACTTGTACCCGTCCCGTACAACCCCGAGAATCCAGGCGTTTTCGACCAGAGCGAGCCAAGCGGGAAAAGACTGTGAAAGAGCATCCACGCTTGACACCGGTCCGCCTGAGAAGTCCCCGGGCTGTACGGGAACTACTGAAAAGGCTGGCCCCTTCCCAACATGGGCTTTCTGAAGCCCCTGGAAGGACCAGACCTGGGTTTCCTTGGCTTAGACTCCAAGGCTTGCCTAGGAAACCGATCTCTTGGACGGAAGTCCCTCCTGTTACCAGCTCTGGGGTGTCTCTTGGACCGCTGAGGCTGGTAAGAAGCGGAGTGAGAAACAGAAGAGGAGCCCTTGAGGAGATGGCTCATCAAAGCCTCATGGCCAGCTTCTTTCTGCCGCTTAGAAACAGACTTCAGAATGGGTTGATCCCGGAGTCACCGAACAAACCCGTCTCAGGGAGCGGAAGAGCACGAAGAAGTTCCTTTTCCCTTAAGGAAAGAGACTTCGAAGTGTTCAGGAAAGAGTCCTTGGCAACGGCCGAAGACTGAACCTTCAGGGCAGAAATAACGTCCGTCAAACTGCGAAGAGAGTCACCCAGAGCAGCAAGGGCGACCCCAATAGCCGGTTTATTAATCTCGGCAAAAAGCCTGAAATCTACCGGAGAGGTAGTGGGGTGAGACTTGCCCAGGGCCTCCGAGATGGAACTAAGCAAGGAAGTAGAGAAACCGCAACCTTTGAGAGCCTCAGAGAGCGAAACTTCCAACTGCTTGAAGTTGGATGGCTTGAAACTGACCGCGGGCAAATTCCTGTCACAATGCAATTTTTCCGCCTCAGCCTTGGTTGGCTTGGAAAACGAAGGAAAAGGGAGGTAATCTTCATGAACGCCGAGAACCGACTTGAAGGGGGGAACCACCAAGTTGCCCGGGACATAATCATCCTTGATTCTAACCGATTTGCCCGCAGCAAAACGACTCGACTCGGAAAGTCTGCCCGAAGAAAGGGAGGCCTCAGCCTTCCCAATGGATTGTTCCAACAACTTTGGAGCCCGCATGAACAGAAACTCTTTACCCTGGCTAAAAGAGCCCACCGAGCCAACAGTGGCCGAAGGAGCTGTCTTATGGGTAACCGTTGCCACAACGGGACAAGAGAGTTTCAGAATGCGTAAGAGATTCTGAGCGGAGAAGTCTGGAGCCACATCGGCCAAACTTTGCTGGGCGGAAACGGACTGAGCTGAGTCCGAGTCCGAACCCAAGGTAGAACGATGACGCTTAGAGCCCCTCGGGTGGAAAGACTGATAGGAATCAGAAGAATCCACCCGGTCCCTGGAAGAAGACGAGAAGCCAGAAGCAGACCCTGAAGAGGAAGCCCGGGGGGACGGTGAACGCCCGTGCCGGCGGCTAGAAGCCGCACGGCCGGGGGACCGTTGCCTTTTGACGGACCGTGACGGCTGACCAGGAGAGGAGCCATCCCGGGTGGGGGACCGCTGGCGGCTACCCGGACGGTCCACCGGTTCCACCGGTGACCGACGGGGACCGTGCGGCAAATCACCGTACCGGCGGCCGGTGGCCGGGAGACCGCTGGACGCGGACGGACCGTGACAGACGGACGGGCAAACCGCCACGGAACGCGAAGCAGACAGCGAGTCTGACTGTTGAGCCGTAGCAGACGACTTTTTGCGCGATGACTTTTCACTCAAAGATTTTTCTTTTTTAGACTTTTCCTTGGACGACCTTTTCTCTCTACTACTGACGGGAGTAGTAGACGCCGAAACAAAACGACCCTGTACGTCACGCGGAAGAGAGACGACTGAGGGAGAGACCGAAACAACAACAGTCTGAGAGACTGGAGTGAGTGGAGGTGGAGAAGCCATAATGGCTGACAAAGTTAGAAAAAACGAAGTGAGCCAGGCCCACAAAAAATTTCACAACTCCACTAAAAGAAACTCTACAAGAGGCTAAAATGGTGGATTTTGATTAATCCTACTATCTATTTAATTTAATACTTACCAACACTCAAAACAACTGCATTAGCCTAAAACAACCTGGAACCTTACCCTAGCACATAGCTAAAACGAAACTGGCCCCAAGGGACTGCACCCATACCGCAGGGAGTAGCGGGAGTGACTCCCCTTACTTCCGGGTATGACGCGCACCCTTGGGGCACCGGATATGTCATTCATGAAATTTTACAGCCCCGCATCAGGAGGGAGGCTGGGAGGGAACATTTTTTGTTTTGAGTGTTGGTAAGTATTAAATTAAATAGATAGTAGGATTAATCAAAATCCACCAATCTAATTTAATCATACTGTACCAACACTCAAAACAACTGCAGATTACCACCGTGGTGGAGGGTGATGCGTGCCAACTGACACACCAATAACCCGAAAAGGCATTTTACAAACAGAGAGGGTAACACTCATACATGAAGAAAACCCCCTGAAAGATGCAAAACATCCATCAAATATGTCAATAAACACCCCCAAATAATCATATACATGATATACCAAAGAACACAGAAAGACAAAAACGCAGGGACTCACACCTCGACCTAAACCATAAAAAACGGTCGGAACGAGACGCCGAAGACCAAAAGGGGGGGCCTGAAGGATGGCAAAAATCACCCCGTCGAACAACTTTAGGTTGAAAGCTGTGCCGTTCGGTGATCTGACGGCTGAGCAGGGAAGATCATGCTAGCCGGACAGTTAAAGCCAGATCGGGACGGAACCAGTCCGAAACAGGATGACTGGAACGGCTGAACGAGTCAACAGGTTGAACAACTCATGGTTGAAACCGTGAAAGAAGGAGTGCGCACTCTGACTTCTCTCTGCAAGGGCCTTTGTATACCCAGGCCAGAGGAAGGAGCTCCGAAAACGACCCCATCAGACTAAGAAAACCGAGGGGACAGCGAAGTGTGACCGCCTTCGTTACTGAGAGGTCGGACATCACCTGTGTCCTCCGAGGCTGAGACTGTGAACACGACCGTGTCGAACCTCATAACCAGACAGTCCCTAAAGTGCCCCTAAAAAGAGTCTCTGGCCAGAAGAATCACCAAGGGAAGCTAGAGCCACTCCAATGGCTGGTCCATTCACGGACTCAAAGAGCCTGAAAACCGCAATACAGCAAACAACCGAACCAACAACGTCACAAAAGCACAGCCCTTGAGGGCTTTGGACAAAGATGCTTCCAACAGTATAACGTAGGAAGGCTAAAACTTGACCGGGCAAGATTTGTCACAATGGAGTTTCTCTGCAACAGCCTTAGAAGGCTTGGAGAAAGAGGGAAAAGGGAGGTAGTCCTCATGGACACCTAGTACCAACTTGAAAGGATGAACAACAAAAAGAGCCTAAGGAAACTGAATCTTCCTTGGGCCTGGTAGACCCGCCCAAAGTGAAACGGTTAGTTACTGCGAGAAGCGTAACAGAGTATCCAAGTGACGTCAGGATAACCGTGGAAAAAACCCATTTCAACGGTACTGACTTGGAAACGGTAGAGAACAGAAGAACAAAAAACCCTTTAAACGGCCTAAGAGATCGCCGGCCAATTAGAGTCAGAATGGGCCGAAAACGGCCGGAATTTTGTTGTTGTTGATAAAACCGGTTGACAGGACCGGTTGAAAAAGTCATCAGGTTGAACAACACTGTTGTAACCAGAAAGGCATGAATCTAAAAAGAGCAAGGAAATCCATGCTCGTCAGAATCGAAGAAAACGGACCAACAGGCGCCGTTGCAACGGACAAGAATGAAACAAAGAAAACGATGGAGCATTCCCAAAAGCCCCATGTCAAACGGCGAAATTGGCGGAAGAGCACTGGAGGCCAAAATCACCACGAGGTTCTTGAACCGGAACGGAATCGGACGGTCCGTTGCCCATACCGGTTAAATGGATAGGTGAGAGCGATCGATCAGAAGAACAAGAGCTCAAGACCAGAAGATCGAAGCAGATCTAACCAGATGAGAAAACTTTACCAGTCCTCAACGTGAATTCAGTTTTAACCACCGAATCCTCCATGAAGGAGGGAGCTTGGAGAGTCAAAGAGCTCTTAGACTGCTGAAGAGAGCCAACTGAGTGATCAGTGGCGGACTCCTGATGGGTGGATCGAACAGGGACCACGTAAGGGCACGATCGAGACAAAATCTTGAGAAGATTCTGAACAGAAGACTCTGTTAGAGAGTGAGGGACCTCCAACTGAGGGTCCAGCACCATGTCAGACTCAAAGTCAGAATGATCCACACAGAATTCCTTGGAGGGGTCTAGTCGCTGAAGCTTCTGATAAGCACGGCCCATAGAATCAAACACCACTGGAGGACCATGCTTGGAAGAGGGTTCTGCCGGTTGGGAGTGTGTAGATCTAAGAACACCGGCAGGAACCGGGAGACCCCGACGTCCACCGTGAAAACGGGACATTTCCGGTTGACCCGAACCGGAGGAACGAACCGGAAATTCATCATCCGAATTTTCCGGTTCCAGACGAACCCTTTCCCGGTATGTCCGCGTTGGCCAAGCAACCGGGAGACAACCGGATGATTACCGGGTAAACACCGGGAGAACCGGAGGAAACGGTCTCGCAACCGGGAGAAGCAAATATCCGGTTGCGGTGGGAATGCCATGAGGCTCCAACCGTGCCATCCCCCGGTATGTCCGCGTTGGCCAAGCAACCGGGAGACAACCGGGAGAAACCGGATGAATACCGGGTGAAACCGGGTAAGCACCGGGAGAACCGGAGGAAACCGTCTCACAACCGGGAGAAGCGATTTTCCGGTTGCGGTGGGACTGCCAAGAGGCCCCAACCGCGCCAGTGCCAGGATCACTGGAGAGCCATCCCCCGGGAGGGGGGTATGGACTCTTATCGGTATTGAAGGTGCCCCGCACCGACCGATTTGACTGTCCTGGTAACCTCTCCCTCGAATTGAGTGGAGGATTTGAGCCCGGACTCAGGAAAGGGAACAGGCCGTTCCCGATCCTGGAGGTACCTCCCAGGTACCACCGGATGATTGCCTGACAGACTGGCCAGTCTGGTGACAGAGGAGTCACCTCTGTCACTAGGCAAGCTCCCCGGAGGGGAGCCTCTCTGTTCCGTAAACATCATGCCCACAGGACGGAAACCAGAGGTGGAAAGGGATTTCCTATCCCTGTAGAGGTCGACGCTGGCCTTAGTGGACAAGGGCCTTCTGGAAGCAAGCCTGTGAACAGAAGAAGGAGAGAGGGTTGCGCCAGTGACAGTCTCACGAGAAGAGACAACTGGCGGCACCCTCTCTGGCCTAATCATAGAACCGAAATAGGAGGAAGATTCTGTCGATGCGAAAGGGAGAACCCTGAAACCCGAAGAGTCCAAGTGACGAAAGAAAGACAGCGTAGTACAAAGCCTGCGAGTCCAACGGAAAAGGAGAAGGAGCAGAAACCTCCGAAGGGAGAGAAACTGGAATGGGCTCCGAAACCGGTTAGGCCGGTGTAACCGAAACGGACTGTGACTGGACGAGACGTAGGATTTGTGAGAGGATTAGACGAAACTTCTTGAGAAGATTAAGAGAACCTGCCCAAAGGGTCCCTAGTGAGAGAAGAAGAGTCAACTGACTTGGAAACAGAAAAACAACCGAAGCAGAAACTGCTTTGCCCGAAGTGGAAACCGAAGGGGTGCAAGAAGCCATAATGGCTGACGCCACCCCGAAAACGAACAAGAGAGTGAACGAAATAATTTTTCAACTAAAACGAACACCAAGAAATGACAATGAAATAATATCGATAGGATGACTAACAGCCTTCCCAAGAAACTGAATAGAACAAAGCTATGCACGGAACGAACCCACCAGAAGACAAGAGTCAGAAAAGGCGGAGCAGGGTAGGCCCAGGTGTGGTTGAAAGGCTGGAAAATTTAAGAATGACATATCCGGTGCCCCAAGGGTGCGCGTCATACCCGGAAGTAAGGGGAGTCACTCCCGCTACTCCCTGCGGTATGGGTGCAGTCCCATGGGGCCAGTTTCGTTTTAGCTATGTGCTAGGGTAAGGTTCCAGGTTGTTTTAGGCTAATGCAGTTGTTTTGAGTGTTGGTACAGTATGATTAAATTAGATTGGTGGATTTTTATTAATCCCTACTATCTATTTAACTTAATACTTACCAACACCTGAAACAACTGAAACAACTGCATTAGCGTTAAGCGACCTGGAGCTATACCATAGCATATAGAAAAACGAAAGTAGGCCTCTGGCCTTGACCCCTAGCCGGATGTGGGGCGGGAGTGATCCCCCCTTACTGGTCTAGCAGTGGCTAGGCCAATGAGCGCCTACTTCCGCCATTACAAAATTTTACAGGAAGCATCTTTATTAGTGTGGGAGGATACAAGGGAGGGTACCTCATTTGTTTCAGGTGTTGGTAAGTATTAAGTTAAATAGATAGTAGGGATTAATAAAAATCCACCAATCTACTTTAACCATACTGTACCAACACCTGAAACAACTGCAGATTACCAAAGCGGAGGAGGGTAGATGCTTCAGTACCCCAACCCAACGCGTGAGAGCGAGACCTGGGCGCTTTTTCCCTTAGGGGGTTTAAAAAAGTGGTAATTCCACTAGACCCCCTTCCCAAAAAGCCCCGAGTAACCCCTTTTACTCCTTTAGCCTATATGCGGCTTTAGAAAGGGAAGGTAAAAGGCCTGCTCCAAATATTGCCCAAAAACATCATTGCAATGATATACCCACTAAAGTACCATAGGGGGAGTCGTTGGGAGCTTGTCTCCGTACTGACGGTCTAGACGGAGACGGCGGTCTGGGCAACTATCGTCCCGGGCGACCAAAACTTTCCTGATAGAGAAAGCGTCGCCTTCGTTCCCGGCCTCGATGTCTCGGAGGTCGAGCTGAAGGAACGTGTCGCGCGACCTCCAAAAGCTTAGAGAAGCTTAGTTCCGGAAAGGAGAAGCCCGAGGGCCCCGACCGGACAGAGAAAACGGTCCGAACCGTCGGGGCCGAGGACGGAACGAAAGATGGAGATGCGAACCAGAGGCGAGGGAACGCCGCCTAGCTGATTCTAAGCCCCGAATTCTGGTAGAAAGATCAAGGTGACCGAAGAGTACTCATCCGAGAACTCTATGACGCGGGCCAGGACGCTGAGAGCGTGAAGACCGCCGATCCTTCTGGCTGAACGACTGAGGGACTCGAGAAGTCCTGGCAGGAGCTTGGAGGCGGACCGCGTCCAAGAAGAGAGAGACAGGGGTGACGTACAGAAAAGCCATGGCCAAGGAAATCGTAGTGATGAAGGCTGCTCTGTACCCCGAAAGGGTCCGGGCAGAGAAATTTCCAGACCCGTGAAGAAAACGCCAAGAGTTCTACAGACTGTACCGTAGAAGGTCTTAACGGATCGTACTTCCTGTCACCATCGAAGACGAACCGAACGAAAGAGTCCTGGAAAAATCCAGGAAGGCATCTCAGGAAAGAACATGGCTGACTAAAAAAGCAGCCAGGAGATGACAAACCCCGCATGGAGTCACCTAGAGCAGCCAAGGCCGATACAAAACGGACTATGAGTGGCCGGACCGGGCCACCACACGCTGCTACGCCCTTTCGACCGGAAAAATATCGATCGAAGTGGCGAGACTGAGTCAAAAACAAATTGGCCCACATTTGGACAAGACTTGTTCAGAATGAAGGGCAAGCAAAGGACCGACGACGGGAAGAAACAGCTAGTACTAAAAGATTAAGATGAGAATCCGCAAAACAGCAGATTCAACCTCTAAACTAGCAAACTGAGAAGCCAAGGAACGAATGTGCAACTGCACTTCGTAACCAACTCTACAAGCTAAGACCGTAGGAAGGCAAAATAAAAACTGCCTCTGACGTAGGGACAGACCGAAACAGCAACATAGTTGCTATCGCATGACGTCAAATCAAACCAGATGACGCGGAAATGTCCCCACCGAAAAGGAAACATGTAGCCAAAAGCGGAAAGTGTGCAAACGTGACGCAAACACACCTCGACTTAACCCATTTCAACAGCACTGACTCAAAATGGGGGTGGGGGGCCTGAAGGAAGGCCCAAAAACACCCAGTCGAACAACTTAAGTTGAAAACTGACGTTTAGTGATCTGACAGCTGGGCATAGAAGATCATGTTAGCCGGACAGATGAGTCCGATCGGGACGGAACCAGACCGAAAAGGATGGCTGGAACGAGTGAACGAGTCCACTGGATGAACAACTCATGGTTGTAATGAGAGGAAACGAGGGTCTGAAACAGAGCAAGTAAAAACCATGCCTGCCAGAACAGACATCATTCGAAAGAACGGCGAACAAGTTCAGAAGGAAGGCAACAAGGGTACGGTTGAACCACGCTCGGTTGCAACCGTGAAAGAAGGAGCGCACGCTCCGACTTCTCTCTGCAAGGGCCTTAGTATACCTTGGCAGGAGGAAGGAGCTCCGAAACTGACTCCATCAGACTAAGAAGTCTGAGGAGACGGAAAAGTGTGACCGACTTCGTACTGAGAGGACGGACACCAACAGAGAAAACGAGGACAGTGTCCTCCGAGGCTGAGACTGTGAATCCGACCGTGTCGAACCCATCTCCAGACAGTCTTTAAAGTGCCCCAAAAAGAGTCTCTGGCCAGAAGAATCACCAAGAGAAGCTAGAGCCACTCCAAAGGTTGGTTCAATCACGGACTCAAAGAGCCTGAAAACCGCAAGAGAGGTCGTTGGAGAGGTTTTGCTCAAAGTACAGCAATGAACCGAATCAACAACGTCACAAAAGCACAGCCCTTGAGGGCTTTGGACAAAGATGCTTCCAACTGTATTACGTTGGAAGGAAAAAACTTGACCGGGCAAGACTCTTGTCACAATGGAGTTTCTCCGCTACAGCCTTAGAAGGCTTGGAGAAAGAGGGAAATGGGAGGTAGTCCCATGGACACCTAGCACCGACTTGAACGGATGAATCAACAAAAAAGCCCACGGGAACTGAATCTTCCTTGGGCCAGGTAGACCTGCCCAAGGAGAAACGGTTAGTTACTGCGAGAAGCATAACAGAGTATCCAAGTGACGTCAGGATAACCGTGGAAAAATCCAATTGAACGGTACTGACTGAAAGAAACGGTAGAGGATTGAGGAACAAAAATAACCGTTTAAACGGCCATGACTTGTAACGAGTAACCCAAGTCAGAAAAACAAGGCCTGACAGGCTGGGCCGAAAAAGGCCGGAAAAGTTGATAGAACGGTTGGCAGGACCGGTTGAATGAGTAATCAGGTTGAACAACCCTTGTTGTAACCAGAAAAGCATGAAACTGAATAGAGCAAGAAAACCCATGCTCGTCAGAATCGAAGAAACGGACCACAGGAGCTGTTGCAACAAACATGAATGAAACAAAGAAAAACGATGGATCATTCCCAAAAGCCACCGTGACAAACGGAAGGTCAGAATCACCATGAGGTTCTTGAAGAACCGGAACGGAACCCGACGGTCCGTTGCCCAACCCGGTAAAATGGATCGGTGAAAGCGATCGATCAGAAGCACAAGAGCTCGAGATCAGCAGATCGAAGTAGATCTAACCAGATGATTAGATGGTACAAGAGAACTCTTCTTGTGAGAAAACCCTTGAAGAGCCCGATGATGAACCAAAAACCGATAGAAAACGGCTGGTTCATTCACGGACTCAAATAGCCTGAAAACCACAGGAGAATTCGTAGGAGAAAAAATTTCCCCAAATTCTCTGTGATGGGCCGAACCAACGAAGCCGCAAAGCCACAGCCCTTGAGGGCTTTGACAAAGATTCCTCCAACTGCTTGAAGTTGGAAGACTTAATCTTGGTCGGGGCAAGATTCCTGTCGCAAAGGAGCTTCTCTGCTTCGGCCTTAGAAGGCTAAAGAGAAACGGTTAGCTTCTGCCATCTTCCCGGCACAAAGGAAAGCCTCTGCTTTCCGATTGGAGTGGTCCAGAAGCTTAGGAGCTTGCAAGGACCAGAACTCCTTTCCCTGGTGAGTGGCTGGACCGGGCCAGAACACGCTGCTACGCCCTTGCCTGGATGGAGACGGACTTAACTAAGTCCACGTCCGAATCCACTGGAGAGCGCTGACGTTACGAGCCTCTGGGGTGGACTGTCTGGTCAGAACCAGGAGAAACCACCCGAGCTTTTTGAGGACGAGTACCCTGAAGCAGAACCTGGTGAGGGACCACAGGGGGACGGTGAACGCCCAAGCCGGACCGTGTGGTAGGACGGACGGACGGTGCACCGGTACCACCGGTGACCGTCGGGGAACCGTGCGGTGAGTCACCGTGCCGCCGGCTGGACGCCGGACGGACGGGAGACCGCTGCGTCTTGACGGGGGTGACGGTGGACGGGCTGAAGAACCGCTACCGTTTGCATCTTACGACGGACGGTACGGGGAACCGACATCGTGCCCTCAGGCCACGGCGGTGGCTACCGCCGGTGGCTACGGTCCACGGACCGTAGCGGGCGGTGACGAAACCGCCGGTCCACGGACCGCAGCGGACGGTGACGGAGACCGTAGCCGTCTGACCACACGGTCCGCCGAGGCCTCCCACCGAGGGAGGCCCGGGTCCGAAGGAGGCCTGAGGAAGCCGGAGAGGGCACAGGCCCGGGGAGGCCGTCGCGCCCGGCGCCCGAGGCCTCCCACCGAGGGAGGCCCGGGTACGAAGGAGGCCCGGTGAGGGAGGCCCAAGGGAGCCGGAGAGGCCTAGGCCCGGGGCCTCCTAGGTCGCGGTCTCCGAGCACGGACACCCGAGGCCTCCCACCGAGGGAGGCCCGGGTCCGAAGGAGGCCCGGCGAGGGAGGCCCGAGGGAGCCGGAGAGGCCTAGGACCGGGGAGGCCGCGGCCTCGTAGGTCGGGGCCTCCGAGGCCTCCCACCGAGGGAGGCCCGGGTCCGCAGGAGGCCCGAGGGAGCCGGAGAGGCCTAGGCCGGGAGGCCTTGACGGTGGGGAGGCCTCATCCGTCCGTAGACGTGACGAGCCGAGGTGTAGGGCCTCCAGGCCTGGAATACATTCGACCGGTGTCCCCACCGCTGGGGGGGATCACCGGGAGAAACTCTCGGACAGATGCCCGCGGCCAGGGCGAAGGGTCCGAGAGTGACACCCTTCACGCCGTCGGAGTGTCCCCGACGACGAGGGGGTGTTAGCCGGTAGGGCCTCCAGGCCTGGAATACACTCGACCGGTGTCCCCACCGCTGGGGGGATCACCGGGAGAAACTCTCGGACAGAGGCCCGCGGCCAGGGCGAAGCGTCCGAGAGTGACACCCTTCACGCCGTCGGAGTGTCACCCGACGATGAGGGGGTGTTTGCCGGTAGGCCTCGGCCTCCCCGGCCGGGGAGGTGTCGAGAGGCCTACGGCCTTCCGGGCTCGAGTTCCCATTGAGACACCGGGATGTCTGCCTGAGGCCCCAGTCATAAGACCTCGACCAATGGTCGGATGGGGACCTCCTTCGCCCTCCCTCCAACACAGGGTCGGAGAGGTTAGGGAGACTAGGCGGGCCCCCGAGTGCAAACTTGCCACTCGGAGCGACAGACATGCGCAGCTGCGACTTATCCAACGAAGTTTGTCCAGACGTCCGTGTAGAAGTGGAGGCCGTGAAGAGAGGCCTCCTGGAACAGAAAGGCATGGCAGAAAAAACACACGGACGAAATGGGCCTAGAGGCCTTCTGCACAACCGAAGCAGAAGGAGGGCCGAAATAAACAACTTGTGAAGACCAGTTTCCGGCTGAACGAGACGAGAACCGAAGAGGCCGCAGGAGTACTAGGCCCAGACGGATAAAGAACGTTTAGACTTTTTAGAAAAAGTTTGAACGGATGAATTTTTCTCACGAGGACCGAATCGGAACAATAAGAATAATATCGTGGAAGAGAACGAACCGTAGGGTCCGAAAGAACTTGACTGATAAATAGGAACTCGAGTTGAAGAGACCAAATGACACGCGCGCGCGTGCACTACTAGTACTACTAGTAGTAGTGCACGGTGTGTGACGAACAGAAAAACTAAAACTGTGAAAGTTCTAGCGAACTTAGGCTATAGAAACTGAGTCAATCGAGACTCAGTATTACACTGAAACTGATGATAGAGAGGAACAGGAACGAACCCACCAGTTAAGAGTGTTGTAAACCAAAAAGTGTAGAAGCCAGGCAGCCCAGGTCAACAAAGAAACGCTGGAAAATTGTAATGGCGGAAGTAGGCGCTCATTGGCCTAGCCACTGCTAGACCGGTAAGGGGGGATCACTCCCGCCCCACATCCGGCTAGGGGTCAAGGCCAGAGGCCTACTTTCGTTTTTCTATATGCTATGGTATAGCTCCAGGTCGCTTAACGCTAATGCAGTTGTTTCAGGTGTTGGTACAGTATGGTTAAAGTAGATTGAACGATTCAAAAGATGAAAGCCTCTAGAAATGAGCTGGACAGGAGAAAAAGGAACGAACAAACCCGAAAAGGAGTAAATAAAGACAAATTCTCAGAGAAGGAAAACCCAAGTCAAATCATGGCGCCCTGGGATATCAGGAATGAGGGGAAGTCACCCTGGATGACTAGACCACAGCCGCTATCATGGGAGCCTACCCACTGCTATAGCGGGCTAGTAGGCCTAGCTCCTGGGCTGACTTCTTTTATTTTATGTGTTAAGGTTAACCCAGGTCGATTGGTGTGTATGCAATTGTTTTAGGTGTTGGTAGTGTATGGCTAGAATAGATTATATATTTTGGGCTTCGAAATTCGTCCTCAAAAAAATTATTAACTTGAGCACTCAAAACTATGACTCATGCGAATCGCCGCGAGGCGATCTTCGACCCAATGCCATTGAATTCTTGTAAAATAAAACCTTTATAAATGCTGGGTCAGCTCTCATAGCGCATGTAAATGAACCTATATACATTGTAAGTTTCGAAAAACAATTTTTTTTTTACAATTGGCCAATTTCTAATGCTTTCACGGGATCAGAAACAGCTTTGATTGAATGAAGTCAGATCTCGGCGTGTCGCTGCTACCAATGGCGCACCCAGTCCAGGCCTTGAATCTTCATATCAAAATGGCTTTACACAAATAGTTTAGATCAAAACGACAATCATATCGTTGAACAGCGGATAGATTCAGCTTTCTCTTTCTTTCACTTTCAAGATTTTTAGTGAAACAGAAGGTGTTCAAACTTGCTGAACAATGCAACGTATTGTTTTCGAAAGGAATGTTAACGGCCTTAACGGTTAAATTTCCGCTTAGAAGTTTGACCGAAGAGAAGTCCGGAGCTTCTTCTTTCGTTTGACGTATGTGTCTAGATCTAGATCATCCATTGTGTAAAGCCATTTGCAGTCGAAACTAGTCGGTGAAATACGTCTTGCAACCACGACCAAAAAAACATCGCAGAATAGCAAATTTTCGGTTCACTCGCTTTCTCTTTCACTCGAAAAAATACATTTTACACACCAAAGTAAACAATCACATTCATAAAAAGGCGAAAGATTGATCTTTATTTTGATACAACTTTAAGTCAGGTCAATGGAGACAAAGAACTATAAATCTTTTATTGAAAATGAGCAAAATTTGGGCCATTTTGCAAAAATCCAACAGTAAATTTGGCTTCTTGGACCTAGCTAGAGTCACTACCCCTCTCTTCGTCTTCTTTGTCATGCTTTTTAAAAAATCTAATAATAAAAATGTTACTTTAAAATTATAACATGTGCTAGCTTTTATTATTATAAACAATACTGCAAATTTTCAAAACTGTGCGGTTAAGCATTACCTTCTAAATAATTTTATGTAATGATGCAAACCTGCCTAGTGTTGAACGTTTGCGCGAAACATGTACGCTATAGCGTACATTAGCGTTGAGAGAGTTAAAACAAAAACCATAATTCCATGGCTATGACATCATCAATGACATCACACACCCACAGTAGACATGGGGCCAGGCAGGGAAGGGGTTAACCATGAAACCTCCAGCAGACTTGTTCTATTACTGTACCTCAAAGGCAGAAAGGGTGTAGAGCTCATCAGTGATTTTCTGCCTCAGCCGATCCACATTGCACCTCATGAAGTCCACGTAAGACTTGCCCAACTCATTCACTGGTTTCTGAAACCAATCACACACACACACACACATTAGTAAGGTAAAACACCCAACATTTCCAAGACCCCTAGAGTTGCTAATATCTATCAGTCTGTAAATGGAAGATACAATTCAACGATTAAAATTTACAAGCGTGCTGAATGAATACACTTCAATTCTCTTTCCTCCCTTGCCCTTTTGTGGTCCACAGCCCTTCCCACCTTTCAAACCATTAAGTAAAAGCTCCACGGTTTGTGGATCATATGTTCCCTTTTCACATTCCCATAATTGAAATTCTTAGACATCCTCCTTCAAAAGATAATTGAGCTAATTTGTCAGTGGGATTAAGAATCACCACATATACCGTATTTTACGGACTACATATAAGGCAATACTTTTCCCCCAGACTGAAACCAATGCGCCTTATAATGTGTCCAATAATATCATAAGAAAAGAATACCGGTAACATCTGAATTTTGTGTAAAATTTGGGGGGTGCGCCCTGTAATCAGGTGCGCTTCATAGTCTGTAAATACAGTATTTTAAAAATTCTCGCATGTATGACTTTTCAGTGGAGGCATGATAAAAATGTAAAAATTAAACATTATAAATGCCTGAATAAATGTTTAAAAAAAAAAAAAGTTTCACATATGTGATTAAAACAGATCAAATGTACTGGAGGCTTCATAATTTCAATATCCAACATAGAATGCAAGAACACCAGTGCTATGTTGAGATCAGTACGTACAGTGAGGGAGAGAATGGAGGCGAAGAAGGTGCCTTCGTCATAGCGTGCCAGCTTGCTCAGAACAGACTCCAGCACAGACAGGAACTGCATACACACACACATGCACACACACACACCATATTTTTCATCATGTTTATTAACCAACACTTGTGGTTGCGTTTTAAGATTACATTCATAAATAGAAGCTACAAAGATTAACAAAATCTATGGTTCATTAGTACAAATAGCATTTCTGAATTTTGGGGACAAAATGACATTCCAAAGCTTTCAAAAGACACGTTTGGGGGGTAAATGTGAAGATTTCAATAAAAAATATACCAAAAAGTCTGCAAAGATGGCAAGCATAAGTTGTAGAAAAAATGATGAATTTCTATCAATACTACTATCTATTCTATCTATATACTTACCATTCCACTACAAGTGCATAATTGTGCATAATCAGCTTGGAAGACAGAAAAAGAAAGTGTCTTATGACCCCAACTCCCGGTTGAAGCATATAGCCGACTTTTCTAGAAGCGACTATAATATCCATTAGGAGGGAGGAGGGTGGGACACTTAAATGTAGTGGAATGGTAAGTATATACATAGAATGGAGGCGAAGTAGTATTGATAGAAATTCCTCAATCTATTCTATCATCCTTACCATTCCACTACAAGTGCATGATTACCAACAAGGAGGTGGGTAATGGACACTCCAAATTCAAACAAAGTTAAAAAGAATAATGAATAAAGATACTACTATGAATAATACACTGATTAACCACAGATATCCTTAAATTCTCCAAACTAGGATAAGTAAATGATTATGAATACAGTCCCCAAAAAGACTATGTAACAGAGTCCATACAACAAACAAATGTTACCTCAGAGAGAGACAACCGTCGAAGATAGCACCGCTCGATGTATTCCAAAGGTGTTATCTTGACGAAGAGTTGAAAACTTGCGTAAGTAGAAGGAGGTGAACGTAGTTTCTGACCTCCAGAACGCAGAAGTCATGATGGTGGAGAAAAGTACCCCTTTCACCAGTGCCAGGGACGAGCTAATCGCCCTGATCTCATGTGGCCCAAAGGCAACGTCCGATCAGCGTATTATCAGACTAATCGAATTAAATCGACTAGCCATCTAGCCAATGTGGCCTTATGGACATCCTTGTCGTAATTCTCGTTTAGAGAAATAAATAGACGTTTCTGGCCCCGGAAACGCGCGGCTTGATGAAGGTATGTATGAAGACAACGTACCGGACACAAGAAGCGATCCTCATCATCTGAACAAAACCGAAACCAAAGAGACCAACGCAAATCATAAAGAGTGTTGGTACTCTGACGACGCGCTTGAAGAATCACATCGATGGTGGGACTATTCAGGCCTTGTGCCCGCAATCCTGACCGCATAGTAGCCATGCGGTCAGGTGAAGGACGCACGGATTGTTGTGCGTGGCTGAATGAGAGACCCTGGAGCGAGATGAAGAAGCACGCCCGGCACGTGTGTGAGAGTGAGCAGCTCCGGGAACCATGGACTGCTTTCCCACCTTGGAGCAACAGGATGAGAGTGGGTCGATCCTGACCATACTTCTCCAGAACCTTTGGAATCAACGCTGTAGGGGGTAGGTATACGCCCACAGATTTGTCCACGGAAAACTGAAGGCGTTTCGGGCCCAAGCCAGAGGGTCCGGAACCGGAGAAACAAACAGAGGAAGTCGCCGACTGAAGCGCGCGTGTTGCAAAGAGATCGATGTGGGGTTTTCCCCAGAGAGCCCAAACCAGCTGAAGAACCCGATGGACCAAAGTCCATTCCGTTGGGAGGACTTGGTGGGAGTGGCTCAGCTGGTCCGCGATAACATTCAGCTTCCCGGGAATAAATTCCACTGTGAGGTGGAATTGATTCCGCTGCGACCAAAGCAGGATCTCCTCTGATTTCCTGGACAGTGCAGGCGATTTTGTGCCCCCCTGCCTCCGGAGATAGGACAGACAAGTGGTGTTGTCGCCGCAAACAGTGACCCACTTGCCCTGGAGCAGGGGAAGCAGCGCCTTGAGCGCGCGTGAAACCGCTTCCATTTTTCAATGTTAGCACAGATCTTCTCCAAAGCTTTTATCGTTGTTTTCTTGAATCTATTATAACATTTTCGTTCATTTGTTGGTACAGTGGCTTGAATGTAAAACCCAAGGGTGTTCTGAATAAGATTGTGAATGTAGGTAGCAAGATTGTGGGTAGCAAACAAGACAGTTTGTGTTTGTTGTATGAAAAACGTGTAGTTCGAAAAGCCAGGGAGATCGCTAATGATCAAAGTCACGTTCTATCGCATTGCTATGCCATCTGATAGACGGTTCCGCACTATTCGTTGTAGAACAATTAGAAATTCAGCTAGTTTTGTCCCCAAGTCAGTGGAACTTCTGAACAAGATCTCTGCTAAGACCAAATAATGAGGAATTATGCATTAGCTTAGACCTAGAGGTATATTTGGTAAACATGTACAGTAGTGTGTGTGTCTGTGTGAGCGTGCGTGCGTGCATGCATGTCTGTCCGTATGTCTCTATGCCTGTGTGTGTATGAGAGAGAGAGAGAGAGAGAGAGAGAGAGAGAGAGAGAGAGAGAGAGAGAGAGAGAGAGAGAGAGAGAGAGAGAGAGAGAGAGAGAGAGAGAGAGAGAGAGAGAGAGAGAGAGAGAGAGAGAGAGAGAGAGAGAGAGAGAGAGAGAGAGAGAGAGAGAGAGAGAGAGAGAGAGAGAGAGAGAGAGAGAGAGAGAGAGAGAGAGAGAGAGAGAGAGAGAGAGAGAGAGAGAGAGAGAGAGAGGGGCGCATGAAATGTTGGGAACGGGAAGGGACCCAAAATATGTGAAAGCTTGGGGTGACTTGGAGAGGGTGAGGGTTTGAGGTAGGGTGGGGGTGAACAATAGAAATGGTGGGAAAGAGGGCAGTTCTTAATAGCTAATGGCACATACAAATTAAATGGCTACACAGCTGAAATATAGCTAATCTCCATACAAGAGCAAAGAAATCTAAGAATAGCACAAAAAGAATGGAGTGATTAAACCAAAGTCCACACCTCTACCTTCTTCTATCCCTGTGTCTGAACTCCCTCAACGTTTCTCTGATTTCTTTCACAGCAAGATAGACACCATCCGCCACAATATTGATTCTCAATCTGCTCCACCATCAACTGACTCTGTCCCTGATCCCTCCTTTTCTGGCAGTATGTGGTCTGAGTTCCGTTCTGTTTCCACTGATGAGGTTAAGAAGATTTTGACCCGAACTCAGACTAAAACCTGTGAACTAGACCCACTACCTTCATCTCTCTTCTCCCAGTGTCTTGATGATCTCCTTCCTTACTTTACATCCATCATCAATGAATCTCTATGTTCAGGCCGCTTTCCAACTCATTTCAAATCTGCAGTTGTCAAACCTCTCTTAAAGAAGCCTAGTCTTGATCCTGAAAATCTAAAGAACTATCGGCCTGTCTCTAATCTTTCATTCCTCTCTAAGCTTACGGAAAAGGTGGTTCTTAAACAGCTGTCTGACCATCTTCAGGTAAACGATCTTTTCTATCCAAACCAGTCTGCTTATCGAGCAGGTCACAGTACTGAGACAGCCCTCTTAAAGATAACGAACGACCTGCTCACTGCCTTGGATGAAAACAAGGTTTCTCTTCTCTCTCCTTGATCTTTCTGCAGCGTTTGACACTATCGACCACTCCATCCTCATTTCTAGACTTCACACCTCCTTTGGTCTATCTGGGGCTGTTCTTTCCTGGTTTTCTTCCTACCTCTCTGATCGCACACAGACAGTTGTTGTCAATTGTGCTTCATCTCTTCCAAAAGGTCTTCAGTTCAGTGTGCCCCAAGGTTCAGTCTTAGGCCCTATCCTTTTTGTTCTTTATACCCAACCTCTCTCCGCCATCATCAACCAGCATTCTATTCTACATCATAGCTTTTCTGATGACAATCAACTGTACATTTCTGCCCACCTGAGTCAATTAGATCAAATGATTTCTTCTTCTAAGTTGTGCATCTCTGCTGTTAAAACATGGATGTTTTACAACAAACTGCAACTAAATGCTGAAAAGACAGAGATGATTCTTGTAGCCTCTAACCACACAATTAAAACTCAGGTTCTCCCAGGTTCTGTCGACATTGATGGCACTGAGATCAAGCTATCGGCATCCGTCCGCAATCTAGGTGTTACTTTGGACCAAACCCTTTCTTTCAAACAGCATGTTTCCAATGTTTGCAAGGCTTGCTATCTAGAACTTCGAAGAATTAGTTCCATCCGCCGTTTCCTCTCTCAAGATACCCTGAAGACTCTAGTATGTGCTTTTGTCCTGTCTCGCCTTGACTACTGTAACTCACTTCTTGCTGGCTGTCCATCAATTCTCATCTCTAAGCTCCAACGGGTCCAGAATAATGCTGCTCGTCTCATTTCTCGCTCCCCTAGGTACGATCACATCACTCCGGTTCTTCGTTCCCTACATTGGCTCCCAGTTCAATCACGTATTGACTACAAAATTCTCCTCCTTGCCTTCAAGTCACTGAATGATCAAGCTCCCCTGTATCTCTCTGATCTTCTTCATCTCTATGTCCCAGCTCGCCAACTACGTTCGTCTTCTGATTCTCGTCTCCTTTCCATTCCCTCCATCCGTCTCAAATCTGCTGGCCAACGTTCTTTTTTTTGTCAAGCACCATCTCTGTGGAATTCTCTGCCTTCTCCTCTCCGACACTCCAACTCAGTCTCCTCATTCAAAACCTCTCTTAAAACCCATCTTTTTCCTGCTGCGCCCTAAATATTTGATCAGTTGTCTATCGTTGTGTGCACGTGAGGGAAGATTGAATAAGAGGTTTGTGCTGTGTTTTGTGGTGCGTGTGTGTGAGTATGTGTGTGTGTGTGTGTGTGTGTGTGTGTATGTGTGTGTGTGTGTGTGTGTGTGTGTGTGAGCATGCATGTGTGCATACATGTGTGCTTGTGTGTGTTTTGGTTTTGTGTGTTGTGTGTGCACGCATGTGTGTGTGTGTGTCTATGTTTGTGTGCGTGTCTGTGTGTCTGTCTGCGTGCGTACGTTTTTGTGTGAGGGTGTTTGTGTATGTGTGTTGGTGTATGTGGTCAGTCCATGCGGCTCGGTTGCTGTGGCTTACCGAATGGGGTATGAACGAGTTGGCGTCGATAAATATGTGTGTTTATGTGTGTGTGTGTGTGTGTGTGTGCGCATGTGCGTGTGTGTGTGTGTGTGTGTGTGTGTGTGTTAGAGAGAGAGAGAGAGAGAGAGAGAGAGAGAGAGAGAGAGAGAGAGAGTTGCTTTGTATATGCGCTGTTGCTGGTTAATGCTGTTTTTGTTGTCTGTTGATGAATCATTGATTGCAAAGCGCTTTGGGCTCATCTGAGGTAAAGCGCTATATAAATGTACAATTATTATTATTATTATTATTATTATTATTATGTGTCTCCGTTCAAAAGTTATGAATTTTTTAATTAAAAAAAATTTCACAAAAGTTTTAAAAACGATTTTTCCCAACTTTAACATCCCATAATTTCTACATTAAGAGAATACCAGGGTCACTCATTTTAGGAACTGTTATTTGGTTGCTGTGCTAAGAGAAAAATAATGTTTCACAACAATTTTCAACTTAATATTGAAATGCTGATGGCCCAAACTTGGTCGAAATTGCAAAATGTAAAATGTCAATTTTCACGTTCCCCTAATTTTAGCAATCCATCCAGTACACTTTCCAGTCATTGAATGGTTTGAAACTGACTCTATAGTCTATATGTTATAGAGATATTGCCTAATTTTTTTCAGGTATGCGAATGCCACACTTTTGTTACAATGATAAGCTGAAGGTACAAGTATATTGCGATTCGAAGGGCGGAAAATCACAATATATTACTATGTGGAGACTTTAAACTGCTATAACGTTTCATGTAATGGACGGTTTCTCTTACAATTTTGCATGCAGGTTCAGAAGCGTACTAGGCTTTAAAAGAAGCATTTGGTTTTACATGTTTGGCTCAGTTGTGCAAACAATGTGGCTGTTTGTTCTCATAACCGTCACTTTCTCTCTATATGTGTGTGTGACTGTTAGACCTGTAACTCATGAACCGGTCAACACAATCATTTCAAATTTTGTGTGCTGGTGTAAAATGAAATATGGAGGATCCCATTGAAAACAATATTACCATGATGACCTTGACCTTGAATTTTGACCTTGAAAACCGAAATTTCTTCTTTAAAACTCTTAACTCCTTATACCGCTTGACACCGCTAGTGGCCCATAGTCCTAAACCGCTTGAAACCGCGCCGATCCACCCACGTTGTTTAGTCATATTGCTAAGGAAGCGAGAGTTCTCTAATGAAGAAGGGAAGCTTTAACGACATCCGGAAAGCATTCGACTTCCTGTTTCTATGGCCGCCATTGTGCACGGAGCTCGATTGAAGGCTAAATTTGATCAATTTTCTTCAAATTTTCGGGGGACCAATTTTTCATCAAAATGGCGGCGTTCCGAACGATGCATGACGATGTTATCGATGTTTTTACTGATAAATTGTGTGCCAATCGTGCTTTTGGACTTAGTTATAGGGGCCAGAGTGAAGTGACTGTTGAGACTCGTGCTAGGCTAGTGCAGTGCATACTCTACTATGGTTAACTTTGACTATCGATCGGCAGAAAATCAGTCGAACGATTCCGACAACCGATCATCTGCCGAGCATTCGGATACTGTTTTAGACAGTGAATTAGATATATTTAAAGCATTTTAATGGACTTACGGTACTGTAACACTTATTACAAAGCTTGTAGATGCTTTCCAAATGAAAACTTCGATCGTGGTTGAAAATCTGAAGATCGGTAATGAGACCGACAGGTGAGTGTTTCAGAAACTTTTTTCAGAAACTTTTTTCACCTTTTGATTACATCATTGGAATGCTACAAAAAGGCAAGTAATATGTTTATTTTGTGCTTGCAGTGTCTCTTTGATCGTTCTAGTGACTCGATTTGCAATGTTTCAGTAACAAACACACAACACATGTTTCTTTTTACATCTTTATTGAACACACCGTTATTATTGATAAATAAAATAAATACATCGAATACATCAGGTTGGGCAAAATAACATCATCAATGCAGAAAACAATATCATAACACTATTACAAAGCTTCATAAACTTTGATTCACAAATAATTTTACAATAATTTTTTTAATAATAAGCATACCCATTTCAGCTCCATTTTGCCAAATCCTTCTGGGGAAGAGAGTCGGACTTAGTGAATTTCTTATGAGGCGTTAAGAGTTAAATTAGTGTTTGAACTGTATCTTGTGAACCGGAGGACAGAGTAGCTTCAAATTTGGTGTGGTTGGGTATCACGTTGCATGAATAGTCATGAAGAAAAAAATATAGCAGTGCTGACCTTGACCTTGAAGTTTGACCTTGAAAACCAAACATTTTCTTGACGCTATATTTCGCATTGTTAGACTTAAAACATTCAAACTTGGTGTGTGGGTGCATTGGCTTATGGTAATTCCAAAAATCGGGTACCAATGAAGTTCAAGGTCAAGGTCAAGGACATAGACCTCAGCTGTTTTAAATAAGTGTTTTGCCAGTGTCTTTCACATTATTACAAATACAGGTTTGAAAGTTGGCAAGCTGGTAACTGGACCAAGGCCATGAGTGGTGAAAAGCAATTGATTATCTTAATGACCTTGAGCTTGACTTTTGAAAATCTCTTTTTAGCATGGCTATACTTCGAACGCCATTGGGTTTACACCCACATAACCAGATTTATTCTTCATAAGCATGATCTAAGTAATGCAGTAAAAGACATTTGAAGCCACTTGACCTTGAAATTAAACCTTGAGGCTGCAATATTGGGTTTTACAAACATATAACTATATCTTGATCATCATGACCTAAAGGATACAATGGAGCCACTTGACCTTGACTTTAACATTTGACCTTCAGGCTGTTAAATGAAAACAAGTTGCATATTGCGAACAACTTGAAGAATTCTACAGTGACAATAAGAATCAGCGACTCTTTTTTGAAAACCGTTGACTGCACACCCCTATGACCATATATGTCCATTAACAGCAGCATAAGGGCTAAGCAGCCCTCTCTTTCCAGTTGTCATTGTTTGAAACCCTTGGGTATTTTTTTTATCAGCATGGTACAAGGAAGGTCATTAAGGGACATTTTAAATATCCAGATCAATCTCTGCCAGGAAAGAAATCCCTCCCAGTGAGCGGTACTAGACAATTCTATTTATACAAGTATCATCAGTCACAGTCCCCAAATATGTTCAGTCAGTTAACATGATTAAGGTGATGTGGAATGTTAAGTTTTCATTTTGATAAACATATTAAATTTGAACAGAACCACTTCAAAATTTGACAAATGATATATGACTTGGAGCTGATATAAGATACTGAGCTAACTATGTCTATATAAGATGCTGAGCTAACTATATTTTTGCCCAATATTGACCTTGACCACGTGAGCTATGCACTTATAAATGACCATATACTTCTGAGACAAATGCTAAAAGCGGTAAGAGTTGTCATGTTTCAAGTGTTATCACTGGAGTGTCGATCTTCGTAAATTATATGCACGTACATTCATTGTTCCATAAATCTGTGTTTATCCAGGCTTCAGCTATAACTCTCTCTCTCTCTGTCTGTATGCCTCTCTCTCTCTCTCTCTCTCTCCCCCCCAAGTAATTACAGGCCCATTTCCATCCTGTCTATTCTATCCAAGCCTTTAGAAACACACATTAAAAAGCATATTATTAATCACTGTGATAATTTTAATCTTTTCCATCCTTGCCAATCTGGTTTCAGAGCTAAACATTCTTGTCATACAGCCCTCACTACTCTTGTTGACAAATGGCTAACAAATATCAACAACAATGAAATTACTGGAGTACTTATTGTTGATTTTATCAAAGCATTTGATGCTATAGATCACTCACTTTTACTTAGAAAACTGAAATTGTATGTTTTTTCTTGTGACACTATTGAACTCATGTAGTCGTTTTTAGTTCAAAGAAAACAGGTGGTGGCTATAAATGGTTCTGTGTCGTCGCCCAAAATTACAGTATGGTGTCCCTCAGGGCTCTGTTCTAGGACCTTTACATTTGTCAATTTACATTAACGATCTGCCTCGTTTTAAAAGCACTTTGTGAACTGTTCGCTGATGATACGACAATACACACAAACCATTCTGACTATGGAACAATTATGCATACACTACAAAGCAATATCGATATACTGATCAACTGGGCAGAGCTAAATCACATGAGCCTTCATCCTTTGAAAACCAAATTCATGATCATAACAACAAGACAAAAACGTCAAAATATTTGTTTTAATTCTCATCCTCTGTGTATAAATGGCACCAACACTGAAGAAGTTAGCAGTCATAAGGTGCCTGGCGTTGTCATTGACAACGATCTTTCGGCATGGTCAGAACATATAACTATGGTTTGTAAAACTGTGTCTAGAAAGATGTATCAATTGTCTAAGATACAACACTTTTAAAATTTCCGTTTTCGTTGAATTTATTTCACTCTTGTGTTGAATCTCACATTAACTATGCTTCAACTGTTTGGGACAGTATTAGTGATAACATTTAAAAACCTGCTTCAAGTCTTCATAGATGTGGTTTAAAGCTAATCATGTTGAAATCTTCAAAACATACAGCGCCTGACTACTTAAGCTTGGATATATTACCTTTTTACTTAAAACTTAAACACAACAAAGCAGTCTTTATGTTAAATTTTTTTATCGGGACATGCCCCACAGTCGCTTATAAATATGTTTGTTGTCAATGATCAGCGCCATGTACACAAAATCATTTTCCCACTACCAAGAATTGATTTATTTAAGACAGGTTTAGTTTATTCTGGCGGAGCTCTGTGGAACAACATCTTGGCCAGTTTTAAAATTGAAACAATTCTTTTAAAAAGAAAAATAAAAAAAGATCTCCAAACCAATTTCACTTCTTTGCAATAAAATATGCCTTCCAACGATGAACCAGTTGCCTAGTCCAATGTCTACCACCTGTTTTCTAGTGAAATTGTTATGCTATTACAAATTTTTTTAACACGGATTTCATGCTTTTTGATGTGTGTGCCTTCATGTGTATTATGTGTGTGTGCGTGTGCGTGCGTGTGTGTGTGTGCGTGTGCGTGCGTGTGCGTGTGTGTGTGTGTGTGTGCGTGTGAGTGTGTCTGTGTGTGTGTGTGTTGCATGTGCACATGTACGTGCACCTTCAAAGTCCATGTCTTTACGAGTCGTGGAATTCATGTTTGATGCTTGTAAATAATTTTGTTCTTCTTTGTGTGTGTGTTGCATCTAGATTGTTTTCCTCTTTCACGATGCATGTTGGTACAGTGTGTGCGTGTGCGCGTGCGCGCGTGCCTTCGTGCGTGTGCGTATGTGTGTAGCTGTTGTGTATATGTCTGTGTGTATGTGTGTGGCAGTGTGGATGGTAACCGGACACTTTCCCCCTGGACTTTTTCCCCCCGGAATTCTTCCCCCTGGAACTCTTTCCCCCTAGGACTCTTTCCCCCCGGACAATTCCCCCCTTGGAACTCTTTCCCCCCAGGACACATTCCCCCCGGTACTATTTCCCCCTATCACTTCTTGCCCCTGGGACACTTCCCTCCCACCTCCGAGACCGCCGTTCACCCACCCACCCCTCCCCGATATTATCAGTATCATTGATTGGTGTATAAAGAGACTTGCATACACCAGAGAGAGAGAGAGAGAGAGAGAGAGAGAGAGAGAGAGAGAGAGAGAGAGAGAGATCTTGCGTGTCACGTGTGTGTATGCTTGTACGTATGCGAAAGAGTGTGTGTGTGTGTGTGTGTGTGTGTGTGTGTGTGTGTGTGTGTGTGCATATAAGTGCTTACTGAATTTTTTATGACAATGAAGGGTCCGTTGTTGGGAAAAAATAAAACTTTTATCATCATAATGAAGAGTATATCTGCGATTGAACAATATGAAAGCGAACATTGATTTTTAATCTCTCTCTCTCTCTCTCTCTCTCTCTCTCTCACTCATCTGTTGTGTGTATGTGTGTGCAGGCATGCACTATAGCTCTCGTGATACACCAATCTATGATACTGTGGGGGGAAAGTGTCCCAGGGGAAAAAGTCCTAGGGAGGAAAATGTCCGGGGGGAAAGAGTACCGGGGGGAAAGTGTCCTAGGGGGAAAGAGATACGGGGGGAAAAAGTCCGGGAGGAAGAATTCCGGGGGATAAAGTCCAGGGGGAAAGTGTCCTAGAATCAGTGTGGATAATTGGTATTTACAAATATTTGTCATTCATGCTTTCATCTGGGGGGTTTTCTTCTAATATTTTCTTCTTGTCGAAGATGTCAGTATCGGTAAACTTTCCTGAACGACGGGAAGAACCGGAGAAAAAAGCGGCACTTGAGGAAATGAACCAGAGAGAGACGGGATGGGAAGGGCTTGTTCCTTCTCATTTCTAGCTTGTTTTGGACGTGACCACATGTGCGAATCGGCCAAATCAAGAGCTTCACACACAGAAGACGAGCATGACAACGCCAAACGCGAACTTCGACGAGTGTGAAGTGAACCAAAATTATCATCACGATTTTGAACCGCAACAGGTTCCGTCAAAACAATGTCCTGATAAAAGGCTTGAAGGATGGCAAGATATGACTGAACACCCGGTTGAGAAACATCTTGAAAACCCGAGTCAAAAGAACTGTCAAACTGGTCGGAACCAGACACAGACGGAGCCGACTGAACTGACTGTGTGGATGGCGAATGCCATGCCAAAAGTTCTAACACCTTCTGGTGCGAATAGACACGTTGTTGTCCGTGAGTGCTGGATGAAACCGCACGACCATGAATGGCCGGAACGGGCTGTGTTGACCGATCCACGGGTGTAGCACCGGAAGAAACTGAATGGGTATTAGCAACCGGAGCGGGCTGGACAAACCGTACCCCAGACGGAGTAACCGGCAGCCCATGTCCATGAATCTGGGATCTGTCCATGGGCACGGACCCAACCGTGTCCGTGGAGGGCCCGTAAGACCGCGTAGCCGTAGCCTGGTTGTCGGACCGGTCAAAACCGGAACCGAGACCGGAGCTGGTGCCTAATGCACCACGGCTACGGTCACCGGCGGGACTACCCGTACCGGTGACTCTACCCACCACGGTGGGGACTTCGCCTGGCGTTTGGGCGGCAACGCTGATGCTACCCCGGGTAACTGCAGTTAACCCGGAGGACACCAAGCCTCCCGGATGTACACTCAGTGTCATGCGAGGGATGACTCTTCCGAGACAGGGGAACATCTTGGCATACCTCAGTAAGCAAGGGGCCCTGAATCGGGTGAGAGACCAATGGGGAAGAGGAGCTAGCCGTGAAATCTACAGGTAACTGAAAGGAAGGACATGAATACCCGTGCAGAGTTCTATCTGGTTCAACTCGTTTGAAGAGAGAGGCGCGAGAAAAGGAAGACCCTCAGTAGAAAACGCTGGATCCATGAAATCGTCCGACAAAACAAAATCCGCTTGGGGTGTAACCGAGATCTGTTGGACCAAACCAGAATTGTCCAACTGATAGAACGAAAACGGGAGTGTTGACGCAAGTTCGCCCGTGGAACGAAGATGAGCAAGCACTTCGGACACCACCTCTCTAGTGTTCTTGGTCAATTGGGCTGACGAACGAGAAGAAGACTTGCTAGAACTGCTTCGAGAAGATTTAGACTGGGATTTAGTTTTAGACTCCGAAGTCTTAGTCACAGGGGAAGATTTAAGAAATCTCCCCTTATAGTCTCTAGGAAGAACTGTTTTTTCAGAAGTTTTCTCCGAAGTCGCGAGTTCATCTGCCGGTTTGACCAGTGCAGACACATGTTGAAAGCGCAAAATAAATGAAGGCCAGAAAAGAAGTCGAAACCTACTGGCAAAAAGCCAAAAAATTGCTCAGCAGAGGTTAGCACAGAACAGGGAGGGCCGAATCGAACATTTACCAAGAGACACAAGGTAACACAAAAAGATAACATGAAGTAGTTGAAATTTTTTTCAAAAGAATTGGAGTGTAGCAAAAAACGCAGCTGCCTTCCAAGGAGCTTGAAAGAAAAGTGAGCTATATATGTTTCAACTGGAAGTTGATGTCATTGAGAGTTGGGGTCATAAGACACTTTCTTTTTCTGTCTTCCAAGCTGATCTTGCACAATTATGCACTTGTAGTGGAATGGTAAGGATGATAGAATAGATAGCATAGTTACAGAATCCAACAATAAAAAACTCAAACTTTAAATAATCAAAGTCAACAGCATGCATGCAAATAGGCAGTACTTTCTGTACCAAAACAGCATGAAGACAAATGTAACAGACAATGTAACACATGTAAATGCAGCCTCAGTCTTTACAGTAATTTGCTTCACTGAATCATAAACCTTACCTTTTCCACCAGACATCTGACCATCTCAGTTTGTGCCCTCTCCAGTGACTCGTCAATTTTTGTGTGGTACTGGTGCTGAGAAAACAAACAAACAATATTCTTCATTCTATCTCTCAGATTATTTCATTACTTACACAGTGGAGTACTGAAACACTTCCCTGTCACTGTATAACTGTACACTAGAAGAACATTATTTTTAAATACAACAGACTAGGAATAAAGTGAAATACTCTAGTTAGATGTGACAGGAATAAAGTCCAACACACTACTATCTAAAATGACCCAGGTTCGAATCCTGGCCTCACCCTTTCTTTCTAGTTTTGACGGGAAAATCGAACTGAACATCGAGTCCTTCGGATAGGGATTTAAAGCTAGTCTGACCCGCGCACTTTACGCACATAAAAAACCCCACACGGAAGTTAAAAGTCAATAAGAGCAGAGAGAAATCCTGCTGCCTGGTATGTATGACCAAACTGATAGCTCAGTTTCCAAGTCCGACCCCAACCCCCCCTAAAAAAATCCCGCCCCCACCACTATCCCATCCTGAAATACCAAATACTTTGCAATTGCGGACAGCTTGGGCCAGTCAGTTGTGTGGTGGGAATACTGTTCGGTTCGACTGTACCTACATGCAGTGATGTCCTGAGGCCTAACTTTGTCTTATTGATTTCTGCAAGAGCCAGGACATTGTCCTATTGGGTTCTCTTGCCTCATGACAGTTTGTCCTATCACTTTCCGATCCTCGGTACAGTACATCACTGTACATGCATGAAGAGATGAAAATCTAGTAAGCGTCGCACCATGTTCTGGCCGTGGTCCAGAGCACAGAGATGCAGGGCCTTGTTCTTGCAGTCGATGATGACGTTCATCATGGTGCAGATCTCCGTGTACGTGATGTAGTCTGTGCTCTTCCCTCCTTTGCGCAGCCACTGCTCAAAGCTCTTCAGTGTTCTGCAATGAGCCAAGAAGGATAAACCCCCATCAACCTAACAAGACATCCCAGATCAGAAATCGCAACATGTGCATCTGCACCCGACTTTTTCTCTGCTATCCACAAGATGGAATTGTTTGTGATCATCCTCTTACCTTTTTTTTCTAAAGAAATTTCCTTTACCGCTTCAATTAACACTGAAACATAATGGCTTTTTTTTACTTCTTGGTTCTCATACTTTTTCACACTGTAAATCAAACTTAAAATCAGTATGTGCCCTAATCAAACTATAATAAAACAGTGAAGCCAGTTAACTAGTAAGTGATTGGACAAATGTAAACAGTCCAAATCTAACAGTTTCTGTCTTTTTAAGTTTCCAAGTTTTTTAAAGTAAAGATAGTCACAAGATTCTTGAATGTGGAATACCAGGAAACAGTGATCAGCAACTTCATAATGAAGTGGTTTGACTCTATCAAAGGAAGACAAATTAGCATCCTAGTAAGGTGGGACAGGTTGTGTCATGGGGCAGGTTGTGTCAGTGCAAAAAACATGTATTAAAACTTAAATTTTAATAATTTTCGAATTTTTCCTGGATTTTAGATGCCTTTTTCTAGTATTTTCTCTACTTTGTTTCCCTCCCTTGATCTGGAAAATTACTGAAGTTGAACGGCGCTGAAAATTTTGGGGGAAAGTAATGTTTTGACCTTTTAGAAGTTCTTGGTTTTTTTTCATATAATCTTGTTTTAGTAAGACTGCAGTTACTCTGGAACATTATGTAACAATAATTCTGTCTATTGACATTAAATGCAAAGCTAAAACAGCTATTTGAGTGATTCTGGAAGGTATTTTGTGCGGTACCCCTCTTTGGGGCAGGTTGAGCCGGGGTAGGTTGTGTCACTGACACAACCTGCCCCACGGTGACACAACCTGCCCCACAAGGATCAACATCAGTCAGTGTTTTCAAACAGGATTTGTTTGTATTTTTGTTTGATTGATTGCTTGTTTCTTTCAATATGTTGGAAGTAATTTGTCCATTACTGCTTTGAATATTTACCACCAAAATATTTTGAGATTAAAATCTGCAGTGTGCTAAGGAAATCAAGCAGGCCTACAGGCTATTGTGTGTGAGTAGGAGTGTGTGTGTGTGTGTGTGTGTGTGTGTGTGTGTGTGTGTGTGTGTGTGTGTGTATGCGTCTGTGTGTGCGTGCACGCACGTGCCTGCGTGCATGAGTGCGCGTGTGTTTGCGTGTGCGCGCGCGTGCATGCTCGATCGTGCGTATGTGCGTGCATGTGTTTGCATGTGTGTGTGTACTGTTCGTCTTTGTACTCACACAGATTTGCGGTGAGTGTGTATACTCAGTACTTATTGTTGCTTGCACATGTTAAGTACAGACACAAAACACTTTCTTGTTCTCTCTGTCTCTCTGTCTGTCTGCATGTCTGATTGTCTGTCTGTGTGTGTGTCTCTCTCCATATTGTATGCTTTATTTCGACCTACTGAGTGTCAGTTATTCAAACAATCTTTACTGCTCTTTTCTTTCTTTAATTTTGTTTCTATTGTTATTTCATTTCTTTCCTTCTGTGTGTTTGTATGACTTATTTGTTTTCCTTTATTCTGTTTCATCCTCGTTTCCTTTCTTTCATTCTTTCTCTTTATCCTATTTTTTCTTTCATTTTCTTTATTTCTTTCTTCTTATCATTTTTGACAATTTGGTTGCGTGTGTGTGTGTGCGTGTGCGTGTACGCCTGCATGTGTGTGTGTGTGTGTATGTTTGTGTGTAAGAGAGCGTGCTGCTATTCGTATTGCTGACTAAAGTGTGTGTGTATGAGTGTGTACATGTGTGTGTGGGTTACTACCCTATATAATATAGTACTCACTCCAACCTCCAGATCCGGCCCTGCTTTTTAAGTCACATAGAATGTGCCAGATTTTCCATATTGCTTTCAAAATCCTATTGCTTCCACAATTTAAGGTCAAAGGAATACATAAAGGAAGCATACAAACCTTCACTGATACGTTTATCATGTGTACCCTATGACAATGGCAGGTTTTTAATCGCACCCCTTTTTACACTTTTTCCCTTCTTTGTCAAGTATTGGCACAAGCTGCCCCATGGGGCGACATAACCTACCCCAAGGTGGGGCAGGTCGTGTCACTTTCACCTCCTGTTTAATTTGAGTAATAATTAAGTAAATATGCTTCATAAACAAAAACCGCTTTGTGTCATTTTGCAGCAAAATGATTTGTCTTTTATTTGGTATTTGTTTGAACAAATTCTGTTGGAAAATGAGTGAATGAAATGAAACAAAAGTTTCCTGACACGACCTGCCCTACCCTATATAATATAGTACTCATACAATAACTACCTAAATGACCTTGCTACATTTTACAGACAGGGGTTTTTACCCGTTTAGTAACACCTGGAGTACACTTAACACAAAAGTCAAAGGATAAAGATTTTTGTGTGTTAACTCTCTCAACACGAATGGCGAAAATGGTGTTTTACGTCCTCTTGGTCTGAATCAGACACATATGGGACATTTGTAAATACAAATATGGGTGGGAACAATACTGGAGGCAATGCCCGGAGGCAGTACGAAACCAGTAAAGTCCCGATTTTTTTTTATTAATACAGATAGGTGTAGCAGTAACCACGCCTCAGTTAAACCTCATCGGCTATGGCACCGCTACAAGTATTTAATAATTAATTGAATTTCTCTCAACACGAAGAAGAAATTTTAGTGTTTTACGTCCTCTCGACCCGGGTAGGCACATATGGGACATAAACTCTCTCAACACAAATGTACGCTATAGCGTACATGTCTCGCGCAAGCGTTCAACACTAGGCAGGTTTTGCATCATTACATAAAAATTATTTAAAAAATAATGCTTAACCGCACATTTTTGAAAGTTTGCGGTATTGTTTATAATAATAAAAGCTAGCATATGTTATAATTCCAAAGTAAATTTTTTATTATTAGCAGATTTTTAAAAAAAGCATGACAAAGAAGACGAAGAGAGGGGTAGTGACTCATTTGCATTCATTGCGGTACTAAAAATAGACTAGAAGTGATTTCATTGGTTGAAAACTATTAAGGGACCGTAGAGGAACACTTCTATACCAGTTTGGGTTGCATGGCTTCGCTGAGTTGTGAAGTGTGAATGTTTAAACATTATGTACGCTATAGCGATACATTCGTGTTGAACGGTTGTGAAGGGAAGCAATCGGCCAGTGTTGAATGAGTTAACCAGTATTTTGTGTTGGACATTAAGTAATAATAAAGGGAATCCGTTCAAACAGATTTTTTGTGCATTAACCAATATTTCATGTTATCCAGTTTTTGTGTTAAGAGAACTCCACTGTACCATTACACTAAGAAGAGCACTGACCTTTTGGCAGCGGCCTCGATCATGTCAGCGGCCATCAGCTTGAGGCGGTGGTCCAGGTGGTCAGCGAACACCTCCTCCGGCCAGTGTAGGTCACGGATAAACGACTGCAAGGCGTCCAGCTTCCACAGCATGTCCTCTGAGGTGGCACACCCATTGCTGACCATAAACATCATTAACATGAGTTCAATGACCAATTAACCCTCTTATATTCGGATTGTTTGAGACCAAACTTCTGCTAGATTTCGTATTCTTTTGGCAAATGTAGCCCAAAATGGGTTAGTGTGGTTTATGCTTCATCATTGCTAGAAATAAATGTCTACAGCCATAAAATTTTGCATGTGTGGTCATGAGGCTTTGTTTGCGGGTGTGAAGTGTGTTTTGTGTGTCTCAGAGTGAAGGGTCATGTCATTGTCAACTAAATGTCACCAAATGTGTCACATATTATGGTTAACATTGTAAAACAGCACACTGACATGCAGTTTATTCATGCACATGCACGTTACTAGGGTGAAAATGAAAGCTGAAGCCTACCTGACCTAGTCTTGTTCTCTGTCCGTCACTTCAGTTCATACTGCTAATCCAGTGAGTGACACAGAAAAATTGTCAACTGTCACCAATAAAACCTATTTGGATGTAGTTCAAACCACAACTGTACATTGTTTGCATACACTTTCACACACTGTAATACACTTTATAAATACACACACACACTCAACCAGAGCTGCACAGTGATAAGTCACAGTGTGTACCACCACTGTCGTTGTGTCATTGGTGTCACCCCATCATACAGGTGTGCATACCCCACCCCCACCCCCTACCCTCCACCATACATACAATCTACTACTGTGTCATGGTAGTCACAAAAAACACTAATTCTTGCGATAACAGAGAACTAGCTGCTGACAGAAGAGCACAGTCATGTAGGCCAAAGACGGACTGTCACTGTCACTTGATGCCCCAAACATGTAGGCCTAGGCCCGCTATAACCCACAAAAGTGGGTCAAGTGTGGACCTTTGTTTACTTGCTTGTGTGTTGCGCATCTGTTTGCTTTGTCTGCTGCTGTTTTGAAGAATGGGTGGGGTAAAACAAAAATAAATAATCGAGAGGGGCCGCAGTGTTTGGAAATGCGTGTTGGTTCTCGAAATGCTAGGCCGCCATTTTGTTTGACGCGATGCAAGCTGAGTGTTGACAACTAGACTTCGTAATTGCTAACGTTTTGCCCTCCTAAATCTTCTTCTAACTCTTCATGGTCATATTTTTCCATTTCTTCAATAATATTATCCTACTCTTCTTCCAAAATGCCGAGAAATCCTTACAATCGCACACAGCAGTGCTCGAGCAGACAACAAATTTGGTCCCCACGCTTTGCTACACTGACACACATGCAGTTTTAGCTCCTCGTCTATGAATGGACACGAATTACTATCCCATAATACTAGAAGCAGTTTCATTGGTCTGTCCCAAGGATGCTATGAACGTTTTGGTCCATTCTACACACTTTCACGGGGTCTGCACGTGATGGAAAACTACTAGGTTGAAGGTCACGGCGATTTACGCTGTGAAAACATTGGGGGGTATTGGGGAATTCCCGTAGCGTTACGTTGTGAATGCGAGAGGGTTAAGGAGACAAAAAAGAGAATACATTTTTTGGTATATTTGGTTAAGAACCTTACTTTACGGACTATAAGGTCCATCTTATCATAAGGCACGCCCTCTTGTATTAGAAAATATTCTGATTAAAATTGATGGATTTTAATTAATATTACAATCTATCTAGCTTAATACCTACCAACACCTAAAACAATTGCATACACACCAATCAACCTTAACACATAAAATAAACGAAGTCAGCCACGGAGCTAGGCCTACTAGCCTGGCTATCGCGGTGGGTTAGCTCCCATGACAGCAGCTGTAGCCTAGTCATCCTGGGTGACTTCCCCTCATTCCTGATACTCCCAAAAAAGAAGCATCAGAAGAGAGGGAGGAAGGGAGGGACCCTTTTTTTGTTTTAGGTGTTGGTAGGTATTAAGCTAGATAGATTGTAATATTTAATTAAAATCCATCAATCTATTCTAGCCATACACTACCAACACCTAAAACAATTGCAGTTTGCCCCAGCGGGGGCGGGTGATGCTTCAAAGAGCCATGAAAGAACCAGGGAAAAGATGATTTCCAGAATCATATCAACCGAGGATACGAGGGAGAGGGTTGACAAACCCAAAACCCCCCAGAAAACATGACAATGACATACCCACGAAACGAGCGAAAGACCGACAAAAAATCTAGGCACTTACGCTAGAGAGAGACGGAAACCTGGGCGACCAAAACTTTCCTGATAGAGAAAGTGTCGCCTTCGTTCCCGGCCTCGATGTCTCGGAGGTCGAGCTGAAGGAACGTGTTGCGCGACCTCCAAAAGCTTAGAGAAGCTTAGTTCCGGAAAGGTGAAGCCCGAGGGCCCCGACCGGACAGAGAAAACAGTCCGAATCGTCGGGGCCGAGGACGGAACGCAAGATGGAGATGTGAACCAGAGGCGAGGGAACACCGCCTAGTTGACGTCAAATCAAACCAAAGAGAAACGGTTAGTTACTGCGAGAAGCGTAACAGAGTATCCAAGTGACGTCAGGATAACCGTGGAAAAATCCAATTGAACGGTACTGACTTGAAAGAAACGGTAGAGGGTTGAGGAACAAAAAGGACCGGTTGAATGAGTAATCAGGTTGAACAACTGTTGTTGTAACCAGAAAGGCATGAAACTGAAGAGAGCAAGAAAATCCATGCTCGTCAGAATGGAAGAAAACGACCACGTACAGGAGCCGTTGCAACAGACATGAATGAAAACAAAGAAAAAACGATGGATAATTCCCAAAAGCCACCGTGACAAACGAACAAAACAACTGAAGGTCAGAATCACCATGAGGTTCTTGAAGAACCGGAACGGAACCCGACGGTCCGTTGCCCAACCCGGTAAATGGATCGGTGAAAGCGATCGATCAGAAGCACAAGAGCTGGAGATCAGTAGATCGAAGTAGATCTAACCAGATGATTAGATGGTACAAGAGAACTCTTCTTGTGAGAAAACCCTTGAAGAGCCCGACGATGAACCAAAAACCGATAGAAAACGGCTGGTTCATTCACGGACTCAAAGAGCCTGAAAACCACAGGAGAATTCGTAGGAGAAAAAAGTTTCCCCAAATTCTCTGCGATGGGCCGAACCAACGAAGCCGCAAAGCAACAGCCCTTGAGGGCTTAGACAAAGATTCCTCCAACTGCTTGAAGTTGGAAGACTTAAGGTTGGTCGGGGCAAGATTCCTGTCGCAAAGGAGCTTCTCTGCTTCGTCCTTAGAAGGCTAAAGCGAAACGGTTAGCTTCTGACATCTTCCCGGCACAAAGGAAAGCCTTTGCTTTCCGATTGGAGTGGTCCAGAAGCTTAGGAGCTTGCAAGAACCAAAACTCCTTTCCCTGGTGAGTGGCCGGACCGGGCCAGAACACGCTGCTACGCCCTTGCCTGGATGGAGATGGACTTAGCTAAGTCCACGTCCGAATCCACTGGAGAGCGCTGACGTTACGAGCCTCTGGGGTGGACTGTCTGGACAGAACCAGGAGAAACCACCCTACCTTTTTGAGGACGAGTACCCTGAAGCAGATCCCGGTGAGGGACCACAGGGGGACGGTGAACGCCCAAGCCGGACCGTGTGGTAGGACGGACGGACGGTGCACCGGTACCACCGGTGACCGTCGGGGAACCGAGCAGTGAGACACCGTGCTGCCGGCTGGACGCCGGGCGGACGGGAGACCACTGCGTCTTGACGGGGGAGTTGCCGTCACGGGAGCCGTGCGGTGAGTCACTGCACCGTAGACTTTGAGTCTGACGGGCGGCAGACCATTGACGGTGGACGGGCTGAAGAACCGCTACCGTATCCATCTTTTGACGGACGGTACGGGGAACCGACATCGTGCCCTCGGGCCACGGCGGTGGCTACCGCTGTGGACACCGCCCGTCGGTCCACGGACCATAGCGGGCGGTGACGAAACCGCCGGTCCACGGACCGTGCAGTCCGTAGCGGACGGTGACGGAGACCGTAGCCGTCTGACCACACGGTCCGCCGCAAGACGGAGCCGTGGGTCCCTGGTCCCACCGCCGGCGGCCGGCGGTAGGACCGTGCGGACGGCTGGCCGTAGCCTGTAGCCGTAGTGCCGCGTCGACCGGTGCAGTACCGTCCGTACGGTCACCGGGAAAACTCATCCGCCCAACCGCCAGGTTACGAACCCACACGGGAGGAACCGTTGGCGGCTACCCGGACGGTCCACCGGGGACCGTGCGGCAAATCACCGTGCCAGCGGCCGGAGGCCGGGCGGACGGGAGACCGCTGGACGCGGACGGACCGTGACGGACGGACGGGGGAACCGCCGTCACGGGGTCCGAGCGATGAGTCACCGCGCCGCGGACTGAAAGGCCGGCGGCCGGGAGATCGCTGACAAATGGACGCACGGTTCACCGGGGCAACCGGTGACCGTCGTTCACCACGGCGGTCCGCCGATGAATGGTGAGTCCATACAACTCGACTCGGGCCGGCTCCAGCCTGGGGCCCGAGGAGTATGGCGGCCCGATCACTGAACACCTCGGAGATGTAACAGTGCGGGGAGAGATAGCCTCCTGGCCTGTGGTAGAATCTCTCAGCCACTCTGGGCTGCCATGTGGTGCCGTCCCTTCAGGGCTCAACGGTCTTATGGCACTGGCCTTCGGGCAAAAGCCCGGATGGATCGAAATCTCCCTCCCCCCGAGGATGGGTGGAGGAGGGAGACCCCTGACCCCCCACAGACAGGCCGTCTATGGGGGTTACCACGCCCTGGTATGTCAGGTCAACCAGGGGGATCCTGCGTCCCTGGGGATCCATGCGCTTACCAAGCGACTTTATGGGGAAGTCGGAAGGAGAGGACCACCGGCCGGAGGTCCGAGTAACGGCCCAGGTGGAAAGGGGCCTCCTTGAACAGACACGGTGCACATCCACAGAGGAAACAACAGAAACATGGGGCGACACCAAAGGTCTGACCGAAGACCGAGGGGATGGCGAACGAGGAGCCGGACCGACAACGAGACCCGACTGATCCAATGGATAATATTGGAGACGCTGATTAGATCGGCTCATAGTATTACGATGAGACCAGACTGATCCAAATTGTGGAAAAAAGCCTCTAAAAGGCTATTAACTTCCGAATGAGAGGAGAGATTCGAAAAGTTCGGCTCAGGAACAGAGGACTGCTCGGGAACAACTGGAAAAATACGCGAAGCAGACAGAGAATCTGTCCGACGTAAGAGTCGTAGCAGACGACTTTTACGCGATGACTTTTCTTTTGACGACCTTTCTTTCTTCGACTTTTCCCTGAAAAGACTTTTACCTCTGCTACTGACGGAAGTAGCAGACGAGAGACAAAACGACCCTGATCGCGACAGAGGGAGAAACCGAAGGAACAACAGTCTGAGAGACTGAAGAGAGTGGAGGTGGAGAAGCCATAACAATAATGGCTGACCGAGTTAGAAAAACGAAGTAGGCTAAGGCCCACAAAATATTCCACCACTCCAAAATTAGAAACTCTAGAAGAGGCTAAATAGAGCGATTAGAGAGCTGAAGGCCTCTAAAAACGAGCTAGATAGGAGAAAAAGGAACGAACAAACCAGAATTGAAGTAATGAAAGACAATTCTCAGGTGCAGGAGAAACCCAAGTCGTACATGGCGCCCTGGGAGATCAGGAATGAGGGGAAGTCACCCTGGATGACTAGGCTACAGCCGCTATCATGGGAGCTAGGGCCTACTAGCCTGGCTATCGCGGTGGGTTAGCTCCCATGATAGCGGCTGTAGCCTAGTCATCCAGGGTGACTTCCCCTCATTCCTGATCTCCCAGGGCGCCATGTACGACTTGGGTTTCTCTTGCACCTGAGAATTGTCTTTCATTACTCTCAATCTGTTTGTTTCGTTCCTTTTCTCCTATCTAGCTCGTTTTTAGAGGCCTTCAGCTCTCTAATCGCTCTATTAGCCTCTTCTCGAGTTTCTAATTTTGGAGTGGTGGAATTTTTTGTGGGGCCTTAGCATACTTGTTTTTCTAACTCGGTCAGCCATTATTGTTATGTGATTCTCCCACCTCCACTCTCTTCAGTCTCTTCAGCTGTGTTTCCTTCGTCTCCCTCTGTCGCGATCAGGGTCGTTTTGTCTCTCGTCTGCTTACTTCCGTCAGTAGCAGAGGTAAAAGTCTTTTCAGGGAAAAGTCGAAGAAAGAAAGGTCGTCAAAGACAAGTCATCGCGTAAAAGTCGTCTGCTACGACTCTTACGTCGGACAGGTCTCTGTCTGCTTCGAGTATTTTCCAGTGATGTTCCCGAGCAAGGCCTTCTGTTCGAGCCGAACTTTTCGAATCTCTCCTCCTCAGTCGGAGATTTTTAGCCTTTTTAGGGGCTTTTTTCCTCAAATTTGTTCAGTCTGGTCTCTTCGTAATACTATGAGCCGATCTAATCAGCGTCTCCAATATTATCCATTGGATCAGTCGGGTCTCGTTGTCGGTCCGGCTCCTCGTTCGCCATCCCCTCGGTCTTCGGTCAGACCTTTGGTGTCGCCCCATGTTTCTGTTGTTTCCTCTGTGGATGTGCACCGTGTCTGTTCAAGGAGGCCCCTTTCCACCTGGGCCGTTACTCGGACCTCCGGCCGGTGGTCCTCTCCTTCCGACTTCCCCATAAAGTCGCTTGGTAAGCGCATGGATCCCCAGGGACGCAGGATCCCCCTGGTTGACCTGACATACCAGGGCGTGGTAACCCCCATAGACGGCCTGTCTGTGGGGGGTCAGGGGTCTCCCTCCTCCACCCATCCTCGGGGGGAGGGAGATTTCGATCCATCCGGGCTTTTGCCCGAAGGCCAGTGCCATAAGACCGTTGAGCCCTGAAGGGACGGCACCACATGGCAGCCCAGAGTGGCTGAGAGATTCTACCACAGGCCAGGAGGCTATCTCTCCCCGCACTGTTACATCTCCGAGGTGTTCAGTGATCGGGCCGCCATACTCCTCGGGCCCCAGGCTGGAGCCGGCCCGAGTCGAGTTGTATGGACTCACCATTCATCGGCGGACCGCCGTGGTGATCGATGGTCACCGGTTGCCCCGGTGATCCATCCGTCCATTCGTCAGCGGTCTCCCGCCCGCCGACCTCACGGTCCGCGGCGCGGTGACTCACCGCTCGGACCCCGTGACGGCGGTTCGCCCGTCCGTCCGTCACGGTCCGTCCGCGTCCAGCGGTCTCCCGTCCGCCCGGCCTCCGGCCGCTGGCACGGTGATTTGCCGCACGGTCCCCGGTGGACCGTCCGGGTAGCCGCCAACGGTTCCTCCCGTGTGGGTTCGTAACCTGGCGGTTGGGCGGATGAGTTTTCCCGGTGACCGTACGGACGGTACTGCACCGGTCGACGCGGCACTACGGCTACAGGCTACGGCCAGCCGTCCGCACGGTCCTACCGCCGGCCGCCGGCGGTGGGACCAGGGACCCACGGCTCCGTCTTGCGGCGGACCGTGTGGTCAGACGGCTACGGTCTCCGTCACCGTCCGCTACGGACCGCACGGTCCACGGTCTGTGGACCGGCGGTTTCGTCACCGCCCGCTACGGTCCGTGGACCGACGGGCGGTGTCCACAGCGGTAGCCACCGCCGTGGCCCGAGGGCACGATGTCGGTTCCCCGTACCGTCCGTCAAAAGATGGATACGGTAGCGGTTCTTCAGCCCGTCCACCGTCAATGGTCTGCCGCCCGTCAGACTCAAAGTCTACGGTGCAGTGACTCACCGCACGGCTCCCGTGACGGCAACTCCCCCGTCAAGACGCAGTGGTCTCCCGTCCGCCCGGCGTCCAGCCGGCAGCACGGTGTCTCACTGCTCGGTTCCCCGACGGTCACCGGTGGTACCGGTGCACCGTCCGTCCGTCCTACCACACGGTCCGGCTTGGGCGTTCACCGTCCCCCTGTGGTCCCTCACCGGGGTCTGCTTCAGGGTACTCGTCCTCAAAAAGGTCGGGTGGTTTCTCCTGGTTCTGACCAGACAGTCCACCCCAGAGGCTCGTAACGTCAGCGCTCTCCAGTGGATTCGGACGTGGACTTAGCTAAGTCCGTCTCCATCCAGGCAAGGGCGTAGCAGCGTGTTCTGGCCCGGTCCGGCCACTCACCAGGGAAAGGAGTTCTGGTTCTTGCAAGCTCCTAAGCTTCTGGACCACGCCAATCGGAAAGCAAAGGCTTTCCTTTGTGCCGGGAAGATGGCAGAAGCTAACCGTTTCGCTTTAGCCTTCTAAGGCCGAAGCAGAGAAGCTCCTTTGCGACAGGAATCTTGCCCCGACCAAGATTAAGTCTTCCAACTTCAAGCAGTTGGAGGAATCTTTGTCTAAGCCCTCAAGGGCTGTTGCTTTGCGGCTTCGTTGGTTCGGCCCATCGCAGAGAATTTGGGGAAACTTTTTTCTCCTACGAATTCTCCTGTGGTTTTCAGGCTATTTGAGTCCGTGAATGAACCGGCCGTTTTCTATCTGTTTTTGGTTCATCGTCGGGCTCTTCAAGGGTTTTCTCACAAGAAGAGTTCTCTTGTACCCTCTAATCATCTGGTTAGATCTACTTCGATCTGCTGATCTCGAGCTCTTGTGCTTCTGATCGTTCGCTTTCACCGATCCATTTTACCGGGTTGGGCAACGGACCGTCGGGTTCCGTTCCGGTTCTTCAAGAACCTCATGGTGATTCTGACCTTCCGTTTGGCACGGTGGCTTTTGGGAATGATCCATCGTTTTTCTTTGTTTTCATTCATGTCTGTTGCAACGGCTCCTGTACGTGGTCGTTTTCTTCCATTCTGACGAGCATGGATTTTCTTGCTCTCTTCAGTTTCATGCTTTTCTGGTTACAACAACAGTTGTTCAACCTGATTACTCATTCAACCGGTCCTTTTTGTTCCTCAACCCTCTACCGTTTCTTTCAAGTCAGTACCGTTCAATTGGATTTTTCCACGGTTATCCTGACGTCACTTGGATACTCTGTTACGCTTCTCGCAGTAACTAACCGTTTCTCTTTGGTTTGATTTGACGTCAACTAGGCGGTGTTCCCTCGCCTCTGGTTCACATCTCCATCTTGCGTTCCGTCCTCGGCCCCGACGATTCGGACTGTTTTCTCTGTCCGGTCGGGGCCCTCGGGCTTCACCTTTCCAGAACTAAGCTTCTCTAAGCTTTTGGAGGTCGCGCGACACGTTCCTTCAGCTCGACCTCCGAGACATCGAGGCCGGGAACGAAGGCGACACTTTCTCTATCAGGAAAGTTTTGGTCGCCCAGGTTTCCGTCTCTCTCTAGCGTAAGTGCCTAGATTTTTTGTCGGTCTTTCGCTCGTTTCGTGGGTATGTCATTGTCATGTTTTCTGGGGGGTTTTGGGTTTGTCAACCCTCTCCCTCGTATCCTCGGTTGATATGATTCTGGAAATCATCTTTTCCCTGGTTCTTTCATGGCTCTTTGAAGCATCACCCGCCCCCGCTGGGGCAAACTGCAATTGTTTTAGGTGTTGGTAGTGTATGGCTAGAATAGATTGATGGATTTTAATTAATATTACAATCTATTCTAGCTAAATACCTACCAACACCTAAAACAAAAAAGGGTCCCTCCCTTCCTCCCTCTCTTCTGATGCTTCTTTTTTGGGAGTATCAGGAATGAGGGGAAGTCACCCAGGATGACTAGGCTACAGCTGCTGTCATGGGAGCTAACCCACCGCGATAGCCAGGCTAGTAGGCCTAGCTCCGTGGCTGACTTCGTTTATTTTATGTGTTAAGGTTTAACCCAGGTCAATTGGTGTGCATGCAATTGTTTTAGGTGTTGGTAGGTATTAAGCTAGATAGATTGTAATATTAATTAAAATCCATCAATTTTAATCAGAATATTTTCTAATACAAGAGGGCGTGCCTTATGATAAGATGGACCTTATAGTCCGTAAAGTAAGGTTCTTAACCAAATATACCAAAAAATGTATTCTCTTTTTTGTCTCCTTAACCCTCTCGCATTCACAACGTAACGCTACGGGAATTCCCCAATACCCCCAATGTTTTCACAGCGTAAATCGCCGTGACCTTCAACCTAGTAGTTTTCCATCACGTGCAGACCCCGTGAAAGTGTGTAGAATGGACCAAAAACTTGGTAGCATCCTTGGGACAGACCAATGAAACTGCTTCTAGTATTATGGGATAGTAATTCGTGTCCATTCATAGACGAGGAGCTAAAACTGCATGTGTGTCAGTGTAGCAAAGCGTGGGGACCAAATTTGTTGTCTGCTCGAGCACTGCTGTGTGCGATTGTAAGGATTTCTCGGCATTTTGGAAGAAGAGTAGGATAATATTATTGAAGAAATGGAAAAATATGACCATGAAGAGTTAGAAGAAGATTTAGGAGGGCAAAACGTTAGCAATTACGAAGTCTAGTTGTCAACACTCAGCTTGCATCGCGTCAAACAAAATGGCGGCCTAGCATTTCGAGAACCAACACGCATTTCCAAACACTGCGGCCCCTCTCGATTATTTATTTTTGTTTTACCCCACCCATTCTTCAAAACAGCAGCAGACAAAGCAAACAGATGCGCAACACACAAGCAAGTAAACAAAGGTCCACACTTGACCCACTTTTGTGGGTTATAGCGGGCCTAGGCCTACATGTTTGGGGCATCAAGTGACAGTGACAGTCCGTCTTTGGCCTACATGACTGTGCTCTTCTGTCAGCAGCTAGTTCTCTGTTATCGCAAGAATTAGTGTTTTTTTGTGACTACCATGACACAGTAGTAGAATGTATGTAGGGTGGAGGGTAGGGGGTGGGGGTGGGGTATGCACACCTGTATGATGGGGTGACACCAATGACACAACGACAGTGGTGGTACACACTGTGACTTATCACTGTACAGCTCTGGTTGAGTGTGTGTGTGTGTTTTATAAAGTGTATTACAGTGTGTGAAAGTGTATGCAAACAATGTACAGTTGTGGTTTGAACTACATCCAAATAGGTTTTATTGGTGACAGTTGACAATTTTCTGTGTCACTCACTGGATTAGCAGTATGAACTGAAGTGACGGACAGAGAACAGACTAGGTCAGGTAGGCTTCAGCTTTCAATTTCACCCTAGTAACGTGCATGTGCATGAATAAACTGCATGTCAGTGTGCTGTTTTACAATGTTAACCATAATATGTGACACATTTGGTGACATTTAGTTGACAATGACATGACCCTTCACTCTGAGACACACAAAACACACTTCACACCCGCAAACAAAGCCTCATGACCACACATGCAAAATTTTATGGCTGTAGACATTTATTTCTAGCAATGGTGAAGCATAAACCACACTAACCCATTTTGGGCTACATTTGCCAAAATAATACGAAATCTAGCAGAAGTTTGGTCTCAAACAATCCGAATATAAGAAGGTTAATTGTCATTGAACTCATGTTAATGATGTTTATGGTCAGCAATGGGTGTGCCACCTCAGAGGACATGCTGTGGAAGCTGGACGCCTTGCAGTCGTTTATCCGTGACCTACACTGGCCGGAGGAGGTGTTCGCTGACCACCTGGACCACCGCCTCAAGCTGATGGCCGCTGACATGATCGAGGCCGCTGCCAAAAGGTCAGTGCTCTTCTTAGTGTAATGGTACAGTGGAGTTCTCTTAACACAAAACTGGATAACATGAAATATTGATTAATGCACAAAAAATCTGTTTGAACGGATTCCCTTTATTATTACTTAATGTCCAACACAAAATACTGGTTAACTCATTCAACACTGGCCGATTGCTTCCCTTTACAACCGTTCAACACGAATGTACGCTATAGCGTACATAATGTTTGAACATTCACACTTGACAACTCCGCAAAGCCATGCAACCCAAACTGGTATAGAAGTGTTCCTCTACGGTCCCTTAATGTTTTCAACCAATGAAATCACTTCTAGTCTATTTTTAGGATGGCAATGAATGCAAATGAGTCACTACCCCTCTTTTCGTCTTTGTCATGCTTTTTTTAAAATCTGCTAATAATAAAAAATTTACTTTGGAATTATAACATATGCTAGCTTTTATTATTATAAACAATACCGCAAACTTTCAAAACTGTGCGGTTAAGCATTATTTTTTAAATAATTTTTATGTAATGATGCAAACCTGCCTAGTGTTGAACGCTTGCGCTAGACATGTACGCTATGGCGTACATTTGTGTTGAGAGAGTTTATGTCCCATATGTGCCTACCCGGGTCGAGAGGACGTAAAACACTAAAATTTCTTCTTCGTGTTGAGAGAAATTCAATTAATTATTAAATACTTGTAGCGGTGCCATAGCCGATGAGGTTTAACTGAGGCGTGGTTACCGCTACACCTATCTGTATTAATAAAAAAATCAGGACTTTACTGGTTTCGTACTGCCTCCGGGCATTGCCTCCAGTATTGTTCCCACCATATTTGTATTTACAAATGTCCCATATGTGTCTGATTCAGACCAAGAGGACGTAAAACACCATTTTCGCCATTCGTGTTGAGAGAGTTAACACACAAAAATCTTTATCCTTTGACTTTTGTGTTAAGTGTACTCCAGGTGTTACTAAACGGGTAAAAACCCCTGTCTGTAAAATGTAGCAAGGTCATTTAGGTAGTTATTGTATGAGTACTATATTATATAGGGTAGGGCAGGTCGTGTCAGGAAACTTTTGTTTCATTTCATTCACTCATTTTCCAACAGAATTTGTTCAAACAAATACCAAATAAAAGACAAATCATTTTGCTGCAAAATGACACAAGCGGTTTTTGTTTATGAAGCATATTTACTTAATTATTACTCAAATTAAACAGGAGGTGAAAGTGACACGACCTGCCCCACCTTGGGGTAGGTTATGTCGCCCCATGGGGCAGCTTGTGCCAATACTTGACAAAGAAGGGAAAAAGTGTAAAAAGGGGTGCGATTAAAAACCTGCCATTGTCATAGGGTACACATGATAAACGTATCAGTGAAGGTTTGTATGCTTCCTTTATGTATTCCTTTGACCTTAAATTGTGGAAGCAATAGGATTTTGAAAGCAATATGGAAAATCTGGCACATTCTATGTGACTTAAAAAGCAGGGCCGGATCTGGAGGTTGGAGTGAGTACTATATTATATAGGGTAGTAACCCACACACACATGTACACACTCATACACACACACTTTAGTCAGCAATACGAATAGCAGCACGCTCTCTTACACACAAACATACACACACACACACACACACATGCAGGCGTACACGCACACGCACACACACACACGCAACCAAATTGTCAAAAATGATAAGAAGAAAGAAATAAAGAAAATGAAAGAAAAAATAGGATAAAGAGAAAGAATGAAAGAAAGGAAACGAGGATGAAACAGAATAAAGGAAAACAAATAAGTCATACAAACACACAGAAGGAAAGAAATGAAATAACAATAGAAACAAAATTAAAGAAAGAAAAGAGCAGTAAAGATTGTTTGAATAACTGACACTCAGTAGGTCGAAATAAAGCATACAATATGGAGAGAGACACACACACAGACAGACAATCAGACATGCAGACAGACAGAGAGACAGAGAGAACAAGAAAGTGTTTTGTGTCTGTACTTAACATGTGCAAGCAACAATAAGTACTGAGTATACACACTCACCGCAAATCTGTGTGAGTACAAAGACGAACAGTACACACACACATGCAAACACATGCACGCACATACGCACGATCGAGCATGCACGCGCGCGCACACGCAAACACACGCGCACTCATGCACGCAGGCACGTGCGTGCACGCACACACAGACGCATACACACACACACACACACACACACACACACACACACACACACACACACACACACTCCTACTCACACACAATAGCCTGTAGGCCTGCTTGATTTCCTTAGCACACTGCAGATTTTAATCTCAAAATATTTTGGTGGTAAATATTCAAAGCAGTAATGGACAAATTACTTCCAACATATTGAAAGAAACAAGCAATCAATCAAACAAAAATACAAACAAATCCTGTTTGAAAACACTGACTGATGTTGATCCTTGTGGGGCAGGTTGTGTCACCGTGGGGCAGGTTGTGTCAGTGACACAACCTACCCCGGCTCAACCTGCCCCAAAGAGGGGTACCGCACAAAATACCTTCCAGAATCACTCAAATAGCTGTTTTAGCTTTGCATTTAATGTCAATAGACAGAATTATTGTTACATAATGTTCCAGAGTAACTGCAGTCTTACTAAAACAAGATTATATGGAAAAAAACCAAGAACTTCTAAAAGGTCAAAACATTACTTTCCCCCAAAATTTTCAGCGCCGTTCAACTTCAGTAATTTTCCAGATCAAGGGAGGGAAACAAAGTAGAGAAAATACTAGAAAAAGGCATCTAAAATCCAGGGAAAATACGAAAATTATTAAAATTTAAGTTTTAATACATGTTTTTTGCACTGACACAACCTGCCCCATGACACAACCTGTCCCACCTTACTAGGATGCTAATTTGTCTTCCTTTGATAGAGTCAAACCACTTCATTATGAAGTTGCTGATCACTGTTTCCTGGTATTCCACATTCAAGAATCTTGTGACTATCTTTACTTTAAAAAACTTGGAAACTTAAAAAGACAGAAACTGTTAGATTTGGACTGTTTACATTTGTCCAATCACTTACTAGTTAACTGGCTTCACTGTTTTATTATAGTTTGATTAGGGCACATACTGATTTTAAGTTTGATTTACAGTGTGAAAAAGTATGAGAACCAAGAAGTAAAAAAAAGCCATTATGTTTCAGTGTTAATTGAAGCGGTAAAGGAAATTTCTTTAGAAAAAAAAGGTAAGAGGATGATCACAAACAATTCCATCTTGTGGATAGCAGAGAAAAAGTCGGGTGCAGATGCACATGTTGCGATTTCTGATCTGGGATGTCTTGTTAGGTTGATGGGGGTTTATCCTTCTTGGCTCATTGCAGAACACTGAAGAGCTTTGAGCAGTGGCTGCGCAAAGGAGGGAAGAGCACAGACTACATCACGTACACGGAGATCTGCACCATGATGAACGTCATCATCGACTGCAAGAACAAGGCCCTGCATCTCTGTGCTCTGGACCACGGCCAGAACATGGTGCGACGCTTACTAGATTTTCATCTCTTCATGCATGTACAGTGATGTACTGTACCGAGGATCGGAAAGTGATAGGACAAACTGTCATGAGGCAAGAGAAATCAATAGGACAATGTCCTGGCTCTTGCAGAAATCAATAAGACAAAGTTAGGCCTCAGGACATCACTGCATGTAGGTACAGTCGAACCGAACAGTATTCCCACCACACAACTGACTGGCCCAAGCTGTCCGCAATTGCAAAGTATTTGGTATTTCAGGATGGGATAGTGGTGGGGGCGGGATTTTTTTAGGGGGGGTTGGGGTCGGACTTGGAAACTGAGCTATCAGTTTGGTCATACATACCAGGCAGCAGGATTTCTCTCTGCTCTTATTGACTTTTAACTTCCGTGTGGGGTTTTTTATGTGCGTAAAGTGCGCGGGTCAGACTAGCTTTAAATCCCTATCCGAAGGACTGACTCGATGTTCAGTTCGATTTTCCCGTCAAAACTAGAAAGAAAGGGTGAGGCCAGGATTCGAACCTGGGTCATTTTAGATAGTAGTGTGTTGGACTTTATTCCTGTCACATCTAACTAGAGTATTTCACTTTATTCCTAGTCTGTTGTATTTAAAAATAATGTTCTTCTAGTGTACAGTTATACAGTGACAGGGAAGTGTTTCAGTACTCCACTGTGTAAGTAATGAAATAATCTGAGAGATAGAATGAAGAATATTGTTTGTTTGTTTTCTCAGCACCAGTACCACACAAAAATTGACGAGTCACTGGAGAGGGCACAAACTGAGATGGTCAGATGTCTGGTGGAAAAGGTAAGGTTTATGATTCAGTGAAGCAAATTACTGTAAAGACTGAGGCTGCATTTACATGTGTTACATTGTCTGTTACATTTGTCTTCATGCTGTTTTGGTACAGAAAGTACTGCCTATTTGCATGCATGCTGTTGACTTTGATTATTTAAAGTTTGAGTTTTTTATTGTTGGATTCTGTAACTATGCTATCTATTCTATCATCCTTACCATTCCACTACAAGTGCATAATTGTGCAAGATCAGCTTGGAAGACAGAAAAAGAAAGTGTCTTATGACCCCAACTCTCAATGACATCAACTTCCAGTTGAAACATATATAGCTCACTTTTCTTTCAAGCTCCTTGGAAGGCAGCTGCGTTTTTTGCTACACTCCAATTCTTTTGAAAAAAATTTCAACTACTTCATGTTATCTTTTTGTGTTACCTTGTGTCTCTTGGTAAATGTTCGATTCGGCCCTCCCTGTTCTGTGCTAACCTCTGCTGAGCAATTTTTTGGCTTTTTGCCAGTAGGTTTCGACTTCTTTTCTGGCCTTCATTTATTTTGCGCTTTCAACATGTGTCTGCACTGGTCAAACCGGCAGATGAACTCGCGACTTCGGAGAAAACTTCTGAAAAAACAGTTCTTCCTAGAGACTATAAGGGGAGATTTCTTAAATCTTCCCCTGTGACTAAGACTTCGGAGTCTAAAACTAAATCCCAGTCTAAATCTTCTCGAAGCAGTTCTAGCAAGTCTTCTTCTCGTTCGTCAGCCCAATTGACCAAGAACACTAGAGAGGTGGTGTCCGAAGTGCTTGCTCATCTTCGTTCCACGGGCGAACTTGCGTCAACACTCCCGTTTTCGTTCTATCAGTTGGACAATTCTGGTTTGGTCCAACAGATCTCGGTTACACCCCAAGCGGATTTTGTTTTGTCGGACGATTTCATGGATCCAGCGTTTTCTACTGAGGGTCTTCCTTTTCTCGCGCCTCTCTCTTCAAACGAGTTGAACCAGATAGAACTCTGCACGGGTATTCATGTCCTTCCTTTCAGTTACCTGTAGATTTCACGGCTAGCTCCTCTTCCCCATTGGTCTCTCACCCGATTCAGGGCCCCTTGCTTACTGAGGTATGCCAAGATGTTCCCCTGTCTCGGAAGAGTCATCCCTCGCATGACACTGAGTGTACATCCGGGAGGCTTGGTGTCCTCCGGGTTAACTGCAGTTACCCGGGGTAGCATCAGCGTTGCCGCCCAAACGCCAGGCGAAGTCCCCACCGTGGTGGGTAGAGTCACCGGTACGGGTAGTCCCGCCGGTGACCGTAGCCGTGGTGCATTAGGCACCAGCTCCGGTCTCGGTTCCGGTTTTGACCGGTCCGACAACCAGGCTACGGCTACGCGGTCTTACGGGCCCTCCACGGACACGGTTGGGTCCGTGCCCATGGACAGATCCCAGATTCATGGACATGGGCTGCCGGTTACTCCGTCTGGGGTACGGTTTGTCCAGCCCGCTCCGGTTGCTAATACCCATTCAGTTTCTTCCGGTGCTACACCCGTGGATCGGTCAACACAGCCCGTTCCGGCCATTCATGGTCGTGCGGTTTCATCCAGCACTCACGGACAACAACGTGTCTATTCGCACCAGAAGGTGTTAGAACTTTTGGCATGGCATTCGCCATCCACACAGTCAGTTCAGTCGGCTCCGTCTGTGTCTGGTTCCGACCAGTTTGACAGTTCTTTTGACTCGGGTTTTCAAGATGTTTCTCAACCGGGTGTTCAGTCATATCTTGCCATCCTTCAAGCCTTTTATCAGGACATTGTTTTGACGGAACCTGTTGCGGTTCAAAATCGTGATGATAATTTTGGTTCACTTCACACTCGTCGAAGTTCGCGTTTGGCGTTGTCATGCTCGTCTTCTGTGTGTGAAGCTCTTGATTTGGCCGATTCGCACATGTGGTCACGTCCAAAACAAGCTAGAAATGAGAAGGAACAAGCCCTTCCCATCCCGTCTCTCTCTGGTTCATTTCCTCAAGTGCCGCTTTTTTCTCCGGTTCTTCCCGTCGTTCAGGAAAGTTTACCGATACTGACATCTTCGACAAGAAGAAAATATTAGAAGAAAACCCCCCAGATCAAAGCATGAATGACAAATATTTGTAAATACCAATTATCCACACTGATTCTAGGACACTTTCCCCCTGGACTTTATCCCCCGGAATTCTTCCTCCCGGACTTTTTCCCCCCGTATCTCTTTCCCCCTAGGACACTTTCCCCCCGGTACTCTTTCCCCCCGGACATTTTCCTCCCTAGGACTTTTTCCCCTGGGACACTTTCCCCCCACAGTATCATAGATTGGTGTATCACGAGAGCTATAGTGCATGCCTGCACACACATACACACAACAGATGAGTGAGAGAGAGAGAGAGAGAGAGAGAGAGAGAGATTAAAAATCAATGTTCGCTTTCATATTGTTCAATCACAGATATACTCTTCATTATGATAAAAGTTTTATTTTTTCCCAACAACGGACCCTTCATTGTCATAAAAAATTCAGTAAGCACTTATATGCACACACACACACACACACACACACACACACACACACACACACACACACTCTTTCGCATACGTACAAGCATACACACACGTGACACGCAAGATCTCTCTCTCTCTCTCTCTCTCTCTCTCTCTCTCTCTCTCTCTCTCTCTCTCTCTCTGGTGTATGCAAGTCTCTTTATACACCAATCAATGATACTGATAATATCGGGGAGGGGTGGGTGGGTGAACGGCGGTCTCGGAGGTGGGAGGGAAGTGTCCCAGGGGCAAGAAGTGATAGGGGGGAATAGTACCGGGGGGAAAGTGTCCTGGGGGGAAAGAGTTCCAAGGGGGGAATTGTCCGGGGGGAAAGAGTCCTAGGGGGAAAGAGTTCCAGGGGGAAGAATTCCGGGGGGAAAAAGTCCAGGGGGAAAGTGTCCGGTTACCATCCACACTGCCACACACATACACACAGACATATACACAACAGCTACACACATACGCACACGCACGAAGGCACGCGCGCACGCGCACACGCACACACTGTACCAACATGCATCGTGAAAGAGGAAAACAATCTAGATGCAACACACACACAAAGAAGAACAAAATTATTTACAAGCATCAAAACATGAATTCCACGACTCGTAAAGACATGGACTTTGAAGGTGCACGTACATGTGCACATGCAACACACACACACAGACACACTCACACGCACGCACACACACACACACGCACACGCACGCACACACGCACACACACACACGCACGCACACGCACACACACATAATACACATGAAGGCACACACATCAAAAAGCATGAAATCCGTGTTAAAAAAATTTGTAATAGCATAACAATTTCACTAGAAAACAGGTGGTAGACATTGGACTAGGCAACTGGTTCATCGTTGGAAGGCATATTTTATTGCAAAGAAGTGAAATTGGTTTGGAGATCTTTTTTTATTATTCTTTTTAAAAGAATTGTTTCAATTTTAAAACTGGCCAAGATGGTGTTCCACAGAGCTCCGCCAGAATAAACTAAACTTGTCTTAAATAAATCGATTCTTGGTAGTGGGAGAATGATTTTGTGTACATGGCGCTGATCATTGACAACAAACATATTTATAAGCGACTGTGGGGCATGTCCCGATAAAAAAATTTAACATAAAGACTGCTTTGTTGTGTTTAAGTTTTAAGTAAAAAGGTAATATATCCAAGCTTAAGTAGTCAGGCGCTGTATGTTTTGAAGATTTCAACATGATTAGCTTTAAACCACATCTATGAAGACTTGAAGCAGGTTTTTAAATGTTATCACTAATACTGTCCCAAACAGTTGAAGCATAGTTAATGTGAGATTCAACACAAGAGTGAAATAAATTCAACGAAAACGGAAATTTTAAAAGTGTTGTATCTTAGACAATTGATACATCTTTCTAGACACAGTTTTACAAACCATAGTTATATGTTCTGACCATGCCGAAAGATCGTTGTCAATGACAACGCCAGGCACCTTATGACTGCTAACTTCTTCAGTGTTGGTGCCATTTATACACAGAGGATGAGAATTAAAACAAATATTTTGACGTTTTTGTCTTGTTGTTATGATCATGAATTTGGTTTTCAAAGGATGAAGGCTCATGTGATTTAGCTCTGCCCAGTTGATCAGTATATCGATATTGCTTTGTAGTGTATGCATAATTGTTCCATAGTCAGAATGGTTTGTGTGTATTGTCGTATCATCAGCGAACAGTTCACAAAGTGCTTTTAAAACGAGGCAGATCGTTAATGTAAATTGACAAATGTAAAGGTCCTAGAACAGAGCCCTGAGGGACACCATACTGTAATTTTGGGCGACGACACAGAACCATTTATAGCCACCACCTGTTTTCTTTGAACTAAAAACGACTACATGAGTTCAATAGTGTCACAAGAAAAAACATACAATTTCAGTTTTCTAAGTAAAAGTGAGTGATCTATAGCATCAAATGCTTTGATAAAATCAACAATAAGTACTCCAGTAATTTCATTGTTGTTGATATTTGTTAGCCATTTGTCAACAAGAGTAGTGAGGGCTGTATGACAAGAATGTTTAGCTCTGAAACCAGATTGGCAAGGATGGAAAAGATTAAAATTATCACAGTGATTAATAATATGCTTTTTAATGTGTGTTTCTAAAGGCTTGGATAGAATAGACAGGATGGAAATGGGCCTGTAATTACTTGGGGGGGAGAGAGAGAGAGAGAGAGAGAGGCATACAGACAGAGAGAGAGAGAGTTATAGCTGAAGCCTGGATAAACACAGATTTATGGAACAATGAATGTACGTGCATATAATTTACGAAGATCGACACTCCAGTGATAACACTTGAAACATGACAACTCTTACCGCTTTTAGCATTTGTCTCAGAAGTATATGGTCATTTATAAGTGCATAGCTCACGTGGTCAAGGTCAATATTGGGCAAAAATATAGTTAGCTCAGCATCTTATATAGACATAGTTAGCTCAGTATCTTATATCAGCTCCAAGTCATATATCATTTGTCAAATTTTGAAGTGGTTCTGTTCAAATTTAATATGTTTATCAAAATGAAAACTTAACATTCCACATCACCTTAATCATGTTAACTGACTGAACATATTTGGGGACTGTGACTGATGATACTTGTATAAATAGAATTGTCTAGTACCGCTCACTGGGAGGGATTTCTTTCCTGGCAGAGATTGATCTGGATATTTAAAATGTCCCTTAATGACCTTCCTTGTACCATGCTGATAAAAAAAATACCCAAGGGTTTCAAACAATGACAACTGGAAAGAGAGGGCTGCTTAGCCCTTATGCTGCTGTTAATGGACATATATGGTCATAGGGGTGTGCAGTCAACGGTTTTCAAAAAAGAGTCGCTGATTCTTATTGTCACTGTAGAATTCTTCAAGTTGTTCGCAATATGCAACTTGTTTTCATTTAACAGCCTGAAGGTCAAATGTTAAAGTCAAGGTCAAGTGGCTCCATTGTATCCTTTAGGTCATGATGATCAAGATATAGTTATATGTTTGTAAAACCCAATATTGCAGCCTCAAGGTTTAATTTCAAGGTCAAGTGGCTTCAAATGTCTTTTACTGCATTACTTAGATCATGCTTATGAAGAATAAATCTGGTTATGTGGGTGTAAACCCAATGGCGTTCGAAGTATAGCCATGCTAAAAAGAGATTTTCAAAAGTCAAGGTCAAGGTCATTAAGATAATCAATTGCTTTTCACCACTCATGGCCTTGGTCCAGTTACCAGCTTGCCAACTTTCAAACCTGTATTTGTAATAATGTGAAAGACACTGGCAAAACACTTATTTAAAACAGCTGAGGTCTATGTCCTTGACCTTGACCTTGAACTTCATTGGTACCCGATTTTTGGAATTACCATAAGCCAATGCACCCACACACCAAGTTTGAATGTTTTAAGTCTAACAATGCGAAATATAGCGTCAAGAAAATGTTTGGTTTTCAAGGTCAAACTTCAAGGTCAAGGTCAGCACTGCTATATTTTTTTCTTCATGACTATTCATGCAACGTGATACCCAACCACACCAAATTTGAAGCTACTCTGTCCTCCGGTTCACAAGATACAGTTCAAACACTAATTTAACTCTTAACGCCTCATAAGAAATTCACTAAGTCCGACTCTCTTCCCCAGAAGGATTTGGCAAAATGGAGCTGAAATGGGTATGCTTATTATTAAAAAAATTATTGTAAAATTATTTGTGAATCAAAGTTTATGAAGCTTTGTAATAGTGTTATGATATTGTTTTCTGCATTGATGATGTTATTTTGCCCAACCTGATGTATTCGATGTATTTATTTTATTTATCAATAATAACGGTGTGTTCAATAAAGATGTAAAAAGAAACATGTGTTGTGTGTTTGTTACTGAAACATTGCAAATCGAGTCACTAGAACGATCAAAGAGACACTGCAAGCACAAAATAAACATATTACTTGCCTTTTTGTAGCATTCCAATGATGTAATCAAAAGGTGAAAAAAGTTTCTGAAAAAAGTTTCTGAAACACTCACCTGTCGGTCTCATTACCGATCTTCAGATTTTCAACCACGATCGAAGTTTTCATTTGGAAAGCATCTACAAGCTTTGTAATAAGTGTTACAGTACCGTAAGTCCATTAAAATGCTTTAAATATATCTAATTCACTGTCTAAAACAGTATCCGAATGCTCGGCAGATGATCGGTTGTCGGAATCGTTCGACTGATTTTCTGCCGATCGATAGTCAAAGTTAACCATAGTAGAGTATGCACTGCACTAGCCTAGCACGAGTCTCAACAGTCACTTCACTCTGGCCCCTATAACTAAGTCCAAAAGCACGATTGGCACACAATTTATCAGTAAAAACATCGATAACATCGTCATGCATCGTTCGGAACGCCGCCATTTTGATGAAAAATTGGTCCCCCGAAAATTTGAAGAAAATTGATCAAATTTAGCCTTCAATCGAGCTCCGTGCACAATGGCGGCCATAGAAACAGGAAGTCGAATGCTTTCCGGCTGTCGTTAAAGCTTCCCTTCTGCATTAGAGAGCTCTCACTTCCTTAGCAATATGACTAAACAACGTGGGTGGATCGGCGCGGTTTCAAGCGGTTTAGGACTATGGGCCACTAGCGGTGTCAAGCGGTATAAGGAGTTAAGAGTTTTAAAGAAGAAATTTCGGTTTTCAAGGTCAAAATTCAAGGTCAAGGTCATCATGGTAATATTGTTTTCAATGGGATCCTCCATATTTCATTTTACACCAGCACACAAAATTTGAAATGATTGTGTTGACCGGTTCATGAGTTACAGGTCTAACAGTCACACACACATATAGAGAGAAAGTGACGGTTATGAGAACAAACAGCCACATTGTTTGCACAACTGAGCCAAACATGTAAAACCAAATGCTTCTTTTAAAGCCTAGTACGCTTCTGAACCTGCATGCAAAATTGTAAGAGAAACCGTCCATTACATGAAACGTTATAGCAGTTTAAAGTCTCCACATAGTAATATATTGTGATTTTCCGCCCTTCGAATCGCAATATACTTGTACCTTCAGCTTATCATTGTAACAAAAGTGTGGCATTCGCATACCTGAAAAAAATTAGGCAATATCTCTATAACATATAGACTATAGAGTCAGTTTCAAACCATTCAATGACTGGAAAGTGTACTGGATGGATTGCTAAAATTAGGGGAACGTGAAAATTGACATTTTACATTTTGCAATTTCGACCAAGTTTGGGCCATCAGCATTTCAATATTAAGTTGAAAATTGTTGTGAAACATTATTTTTCTCTTAGCACAGCAACCAAATAACAGTTCCTAAAATGAGTGACCCTGGTATTCTCTTAATGTAGAAATTATGGGATGTTAAAGTTGGGAAAAATCGTTTTTAAAACTTTTGTGAAATTTTTTTTAATTAAAAAATTCATAACTTTTGAACGGAGACACATAATAATAATAATAATAATAATATATAATAATTGTACATTTATATAGCGCTTTACCTCAGATGAGCCCAAAGCGCTTTACAATCAATGATTCATCAACAGACAACAAAAACAGCATTAACCAGCAACAGCGCATATACAAAGCAACTCTCTCTCTCTCTCTCTCTCTCTCTCTCTCTCTCTCTCTCTCTCTCTCTACACACACACACACACACACACACACGCACATGCGCACACACACACACACACACACACATAAACACACATATTTATCGACGCCAACTCGTTCATACCCCATTCGGTAAGCCACAGCAACCGAGCCGCATGGACTGACCACATACACCAACACACATACACAAACACCCTCACACAAAAACGTACGCACGCAGACAGACACACACAACACGCACACAAACATAGACACACACACACACATGCGTGCACACACACACCCACAAAACCAAAAACACACACAAGCACACATGTATGCACACATGCATGCTCACACACACACAACACACACACACACATACACACACACACACACACACACACACACATACTCACACACACGCACCACAAAACACAGCACAAACCTCTTATTCAATCTTCCCTCACGTGCACACAACGATAGACAACTGATCAAATATTTAGGGCGCAGCAGGAAAAAGATGGGTTTTAAGAGAGGTTTTGAATGAGGAGACTGAGTTGGAGTGTCGGAGAGGAGAAAGCAGAGAATTCCACAGAGATGGTGCTTGACAAAAAAAAGAACGTTGGCCAGCAGATTTGAGACGGATGGAGGGAATGGAAAGGAGACGAGAATCAGAAGACGAACGTAGTTGGCGAGCTGGGACATAGAGATGAAGAAGATCAGAGAGATACAGGGGAGCTTGATCATTCAGTGACTTGAAGGCAAGGAGGAGAATTTTGTAGTCAATACGTGATTGAACTGGGAGCCAATGTAGGGAACGAAGAACCGGAGTGATGTGATCGTACCTATGGGAGCGAGAAATGAGACGAGCAGCATTATTCTGGACCCGTTGGAGCTTAGAGATGAGAACTGATGGACAGCCAGCAAGAAGTGAGTTACAGTAGTCAAGGCGAGACAGGACAAAAGCTCATACTAGAGTCTTCAGGGTATCTTGAGAGAGGAAACGGCGGATGGAACTAATTCTTCGAAGTTCTAGATAGCAAGCCTTGCAAACATTGGAAACATGCTGTTTGAAAGAAAGGGTTTGGTCCAAAGTAACACCTAGATTGCGGACGGATGCCGATAGCTTGATCTCAGTGCCATCAATGTCGACTGAACCTGGGAGAACCTGAGTTTTAATTGTGTGGTTAGAGGCTACAAGAATCATCTCTGTCTTTTCAGCATTTAGTTGCAGTTTGTTGTAAAACATCCATGTTTTAACAGCAGAGATGCACAACTTAGAAGAAGAAATCATTTGATCTAATTGACTCAGGTGGGCAGAAATGTACAGTTGATTGTCATCAGAAAAGCTATGATGTAGAATAGAATGCTGGTTGATGATGGTGGAGAGAGGTTGGGTATAAAGAACAAAAAGGATTGGGCCTAAGACTGAACCTTGGGGCACACTGAACTGAAGACCTTTTGGAAGAGATGAAGCACAATTGACAACAACTGTCTGTGTGCGATCAGAGAGGTAGGAAGAAAACCAGGAAAGAACAGCCCCAGATAGACCAAAGGAGGTGTGAAGTCTAGAAATGAGGATGGAGTGGTCGATAGTGTCAAACGCTGCAGAAAGATCAAGGAGAGAGAGAAGAGAAACCTTGTTTTCATCCAAGGCAGTGAGCAGGTCGTTCGTTATCTTTAAGAGGGCTGTCTCAGTACTGTGACCTGCTCGATAAGCAGACTGGTTTGGATAGAAAAGATCGTTTACCTGAAGATGGTCAGACAGCTGTTTAAGAACCACCTTTTCCGTAAGCTTAGAGAGGAATGAAAGATTAGAGACAGGCCGATAGTTCTTTAGATTTTCAGGATCAAGACTAGGCTTCTTTAAGAGAGGTTTGACAACTGCAGATTTGAAATGAGTTGGAAAGCGGCCTGAACATAGAGATTCATTGATGATGGATGTAAAGTAAGGAAGGAGATCATCAAGACACTGGGAGAAGAGAGATGAAGGTAGAGGGTCTAGTTCACAGGTTTTAGTCTGAGTTCAGGTCAAAATCTTCTTAACCTCATCAGTGGAAACAGAACGGAACTCAGACCACATACTGCCAGAAAAGGAGGGATCAGGGACAGAGTCAGTTGATGGTGGAGCAGATTGAGAATCAAGATTGTGGCGGATGGTGGCTATCTTGCTGTGAAATAAATCGGAGAAACGTTGAGGGAGTTCAGACACGGGGATAGAAGAAGGTAGAGGTGTGGACTTTGGTTTAATCACTCCATTCTTTTTGTGCTATTCTTAGATTTCTTTGCTCTTGTATCGTTTTTTTCATCAAACAAACACAAACTGTCTTGTTTGCTCCCACAATCTTGCTAACTACATTTCACACTCCTATTCAGAACACATGGGGTTTTACATTCACGCCACTGTACCAACAAAATGAAACGAAAAATTTTAAATAGATTAAGAAAACAACGATAAAAGATTTGGAGAAGATCTGTGCGTAACATTTGAAAAATGGAAGCGGTTCACGCGCGCTCAAGGCGCGCTTCCCTGCTCCAGGCAAGTGGGTCACTGTTGCGGCGACCAACACATTGTCTGTCCTATCTCCGGAGGCAGGGGGGCACAAAAATCGCCTGCACTGTCAGGAAATCAGAGGAGATCCTGTGTGGTCGAAGCGGAATCAATTACACCTCACAGTGGAATTTATTCCCGGGGTAAGCTGAATGTTATCGCGGACCAGCTGAGCCACTCCCACCAAGTCCTCCAACGGAATGGGACTTTGGTCCATCGGGTTCTTCAGGCTTGGTTTGGATCTCTGGGGAAAACCCCACATCGATCTCTTTGCAACAAGCGCGCTCAGTCGGCGACTTCTCTGTTTGTTTCCCGCGTCCGACCCTCGGCTTTGGGCCCGAAAAAACGCCGTCCAGTTTTCCGTGGACAAATCTGTGGGGCGTAACTACCCTACAGCGTTGATTCCAAAGGTATGCGAGAAGTATGGTCAGGATCGACCCACTCTCATCCTGTTGCTCCAAGGTGGGAAAAGCAGTCAATGGTTCCGG
>CM065687.1:43957438-44022438 GCA_017654935.2 Phymorhynchus buccinoides
TCACGAGTGGCTAATGAATAGTCATGAAGAAAAAAATATAGCAGTGCTGACCTTGAACTTGAAGTTTGACCTTGCATTGAAAAACCAAACATTTTCTTGACGCTATATTTCCGCATTGTTAACTTAAAAAACTCCCAAAAACTTGGTGTGTGGGTGCATTGGCTTATGGTCAATTCCAAAAATCGGGTGGGGCGTACCAATGAAGTTCAAGGTCAAGGTCAAGGACATAGACCTCAGCTGTTTTAAATAAGTGTTTTGCCAGTGTCTTTCACATTATTACAAATACAGGTTTGAAAGTTGGCAATCTGGTAGACTGGCTCAAGGTCACGTGTGGTGTAAAGCAATTGATTATCTTAATGACCTTGATCTCGACTTTTGAACTAATCTCTTTGTAGCAGTGGCTATAGTTCAAACACCATTGGGTTTACATCCACATAACCAGATTTATTCTTGATCAGCATGATCTAAGGAATGCAGTTGGAGACATTTGAAGCCACTTGACCTTGAAATTAATGTTGACTGCACACCCCTATGACCATATATGTCCATTAACAGCAGCATAAGGGCTAAGCAGCCCTCTCTTTCCAGTTGTCATTGTTTGAAACCCTTGGGTATTTTTTTTATCAGCATGGTACAAGGAAGGTCATTAAGGGACATTTTAAATATCCAGATCAATCTCTGCCAGGAAAGAAATCCCTCCCAGTGAGCGGTACTAGACAATTCTATTTATACAAGTATCATCAGTCACAGTCCCCAAATATGTTCAGTCAGTTAACATGATTAAGGTGATGTGGAATGTTAAGTTTTCATTTTGATAAACATATTAAATTTGAACAGAACCACTTCAAAATTTGACAAATGATATATGACTTGGAGCTGATATAAGATACTGAGCTAACTATGTCTATATAAGATGCTGAGCTAACTATATTTTTGCCCAATATTGACCTTGACCACGTGAGCTATGCACTTATAAATGACCATATACTTCTGAGACAAATGCTAAAAGCGGTAAGAGTTGTCATGTTTCAAGTGTTATCACTGGAGTGTCGATCTTCGTAAATTATATGCACGTACATTCATTGTTCCATAAATCTGTGTTTATCCAGGCTTCAGCTATAACTCTCTCTCTCTCTGTCTGTATGCCTCTCTCTCTCTCTCTCTCTCTCCCCCCCAAGTAATTACAGGCCCATTTCCATCCTGTCTATTCTATCCAAGCCTTTAGAAACACACATTAAAAAGCATATTATTAATCACTGTGATAATTTTAATCTTTTCCATCCTTGCCAATCTGGTTTCAGAGCTAAACATTCTTGTCATACAGCCCTCACTACTCTTGTTGACAAATGGCTAACAAATATCAACAACAATGAAATTACTGGAGTACTTATTGTTGATTTTATCAAAGCATTTGATGCTATAGATCACTCACTTTTACTTAGAAAACTGAAATTGTATGTTTTTTCTTGTGACACTATTGAACTCATGTAGTCGTTTTTAGTTCAAAGAAAACAGGTGGTGGCTATAAATGGTTCTGTGTCGTCGCCCAAAATTACAGTATGGTGTCCCTCAGGGCTCTGTTCTAGGACCTTTACATTTGTCAATTTACATTAACGATCTGCCTCGTTTTAAAAGCACTTTGTGAACTGTTCGCTGATGATACGACAATACACACAAACCATTCTGACTATGGAACAATTATGCATACACTACAAAGCAATATCGATATACTGATCAACTGGGCAGAGCTAAATCACATGAGCCTTCATCCTTTGAAAACCAAATTCATGATCATAACAACAAGACAAAAACGTCAAAATATTTGTTTTAATTCTCATCCTCTGTGTATAAATGGCACCAACACTGAAGAAGTTAGCAGTCATAAGGTGCCTGGCGTTGTCATTGACAACGATCTTTCGGCATGGTCAGAACATATAACTATGGTTTGTAAAACTGTGTCTAGAAAGATGTATCAATTGTCTAAGATACAACACTTTTAAAATTTCCGTTTTCGTTGAATTTATTTCACTCTTGTGTTGAATCTCACATTAACTATGCTTCAACTGTTTGGGACAGTATTAGTGATAACATTTAAAAACCTGCTTCAAGTCTTCATAGATGTGGTTTAAAGCTAATCATGTTGAAATCTTCAAAACATACAGCGCCTGACTACTTAAGCTTGGATATATTACCTTTTTACTTAAAACTTAAACACAACAAAGCAGTCTTTATGTTAAATTTTTTTATCGGGACATGCCCCACAGTCGCTTATAAATATGTTTGTTGTCAATGATCAGCGCCATGTACACAAAATCATTTTCCCACTACCAAGAATTGATTTATTTAAGACAGGTTTAGTTTATTCTGGCGGAGCTCTGTGGAACACCATCTTGGCCAGTTTTAAAATTGAAACAATTCTTTTAAAAAGAATAATAAAAAAAGATCTCCAAACCAATTTCACTTCTTTGCAATAAAATATGCCTTCCAACGATGAACCAGTTGCCTAGTCCAATGTCTACCACCTGTTTTCTAGTGAAATTGTTATGCTATTACAAATTTTTTTAACACGGATTTCATGCTTTTTGATGTGTGTGCCTTCATGTGTATTATGTGTGTGTGCGTGTGCGTGCGTGTGTGTGTGTGCGTGTGCGTGCGTGTGCGTGTGTGTGTGTGCGTGCGTGTGAGTGTGTCTGTGTGTGTGTGTTGCATGTGCACATGTACGTGCACCTTCAAAGTCCATGTCTTTACGAGTCGTGGAATTCATGTTTGATGCTTGTAAATAATTTTGTTCTTCTTTGTGTGTGTGTTGCATCTAGATTGTTTTCCTCTTTCACGATGCATGTTGGTACAGTGTGTGCGTGTGCGCGTGCGCGCGTGCCTTCGTGCGTGTGCGTATGTGTGTAGCTGTTGTGTATATGTCTGTGTGTATGTGTGTGGCAGTGTGGATGGTAACCGGACACTTTCCCCCTGGACTTTTTCCCCCCGGAATTCTTCCCCCTGGAACTCTTTCCCCCTAGGACTCTTTCCCCCCGGACAATTCCCCCCTTGGAACTCTTTCCCCCCAGGACACATTCCCCCCGGTACTATTCCCCCCTATCACTTCTTGCCCCTGGGACACTTCCCTCCCACCTCCGAGACCGCCGTTCACCCACCCACCCCTCCCCGATATTATCAGTATCATTGATTGGTGTATAAAGAGACTTGCATACACCAGAGAGAGAGAGAGAGAGAGAGAGAGAGAGAGAGAGAGAGAGAGAGAGAGAGATCTTGCGTGTCACGTGTGTGTATGCTTGTACGTATGCGAAAGAGTGTGTGTGTGTGTGTGTGTGTGTGTGTGTGTGTGTGTGTGTGTGTGCATATAAGTGCTTACTGAATTTTTTATGACAATGAAGGGTCCGTTGTTGGGAAAAAATAAAACTTTTATCATAATGAAGAGTATATCTGCGATTGAACAATATGAAAGCGAACATTGATTTTTAATCTCTCTCTCTCTCTCTCTCTCTCTCTCTCACTCATCTGTTGTGTGTATGTGTGTGCAGGCATGCACTATAGCTCTCGTGATACACCAATCTATGATACTGTGGGGGGAAAGTGTCCCAGGGGAAAAAGTCCTAGGGAGGAAAATGTCCGGGGGGAAAGAGTACCGGGGGGAAAGTGTCCTAGGGGGAAAGAGATACGGGGGGAAAAAGTCCGGGAGGAAGAATTCCGGGGGATAAAGTCCAGGGGGAAAGTGTCCTAGAATCAGTGTGGATAATTGGTATTTACAAATATTTGTCATTCATGCTTTCATCTGGGGGGTTTTCTTCTAATATTTTCTTCTTGTCGAAGATGTCAGTATCGGTAAACTTTCCTGAACGACGGGAAGAACCGGAGAAAAAAGCGGCACTTGAGGAAATGAACCAGAGAGAGACGGGATGGGAAGGGCTTGTTCCTTCTCATTTCTAGCTTGTTTTGGACGTGACCACATGTGCGAATCGGCCAAATCAAGAGCTTCACACACAGAAGACGAGCATGACAACGCCAAACGCGAACTTCGACGAGTGTGAAGTGAACCAAAATTATCATCACGATTTTGAACCGCAACAGGTTCCGTCAAAACAATGTCCTGATAAAAGGCTTGAAGGATGGCAAGATATGACTGAACACCCGGTTGAGAAACATCTTGAAAACCCGAGTCAAAAGAACTGTCAAAGAGTGCTGGATGAAACCGCACGACCATGAATGGCCGGAACGGGCTGTGTTGACCGATCCACGGGTGTAGCACCGGAAGAAACTGAATGGGTATTAGCAACCGGAGCGGGCTGGACAAACCGTACCCCAGACGGAGTAACCGGCAGCCCATGTCCATGAATCTGGGATCTGTCCATGGGCACGGACCCAACCGTGTCCGTGGAGGGCCCGTAAGACCGCGTAGCCGTAGCCTGGTTGTCGGACCGGTCAAAACCGGAACCGAGACCGGAGCTGGTGCCTAATGCACCACGGCTACGGTCACCGGCGGGACTACCCGTACCGGTGACTCTACCCACCACGGTGGGGACTTCGCCTGGCGTTTGGGCGGCAACGCTGATGCTACCCCGGGTAACTGCAGTTAACCCGGAGGACACCAAGCCTCCCGGATGTACACTCAGTGTCATGCGAGGGATGACTCTTCCGAGACAGGGGAACATCTTGGCATACCTCAGTAAGCAAGGGGCCCTGAATCGGGTGAGAGACCAATGGGGAAGAGGAGCTAGCCGTGAAATCTACAGGTAACTGAAAGGAAGGACATGAATACCCGTGCAGAGTTCTATCTGGTTCAACTCGTTTGAAGAGAGAGGCGCGAGAAAAGGAAGACCCTCAGTAGAAAACGCTGGATCCATGAAATCGTCCGACAAAACAAAATCCGCTTGGGGTGTAACCGAGATCTGTTGGACCAAACCAGAATTGTCCAACTGATAGAACGAAAACGGGAGTGTTGACGCAAGTTCGCCCGTGGAACGAAGATGAGCAAGCACTTCGGACACCACCTCTCTAGTGTTCTTGGTCAATTGGGCTGACGAACGAGAAGAAGACTTGCTAGAACTGCTTCGAGAAGATTTAGACTGGGATTTAGTTTTAGACTCCGAAGTCTTAGTCACAGGGGAAGATTTAAGAAATCTCCCCTTATAGTCTCTAGGAAGAACTGTTTTTTCAGAAGTTTTCTCCGAAGTCGCGAGTTCATCTGCCGGTTTGACCAGTGCAGACACATGTTGAAAGCGCAAAATAAATGAAGGCCAGAAAAGAAGTCGAAACCTACTGGCAAAAAGCCAAAAAATTGCTCAGCAGAGGTTAGCACAGAACAGGGAGGGCCGAATCGAACATTTACCAAGAGACACAAGGTAACACAAAAAGATAACATGAAGTAGTTGAAATTTTTTTCAAAAGAATTGGAGTGTAGCAAAAAACGCAGCTGCCTTCCAAGGAGCTTGAAAGAAAAGTGAGCTATATATGTTTCAACTGGAAGTTGATGTCATTGAGAGTTGGGGTCATAAGACACTTTCTTTTTCTGTCTTCCAAGCTGATCTTGCACAAATTATGCACTTGTAGTGGAATGGTAAGGATGATAGAATAGATAGCATAGTTACAGAATCCAACAATAAAAAACTCAAACTTTAAATAATCAAAGTCAACAGCATGCATGCAAATAGGCAGTACTTTCTGTACCAAAACAGCATGAAGACAAATGTAACAGACAATGTAACACATGTAAATGCAGCCTCAGTCTTTACAGTAATTTGCTTCACTGAATCATAAACCTTACCTTTTCCACCAGACATCTGACCATCTCAGTTTGTGCCCTCTCCAGTGACTCGTCAATTTTTGTGTGGTACTGGTGCTGAGAAAACAAACAAACAATATTCTTCATTCTATCTCTCAGATTATTTCATTACTTACACAGTGGAGTACTGAAACACTTCCCTGTCACTGTATAACTGTACACTAGAAGAACATTATTTTTAAATACAACAGACTAGGAATAAAGTGAAATACTCTAGTTAGATGTGACAGGAATAAAGTCCAACACACTACTATCTAAAATGACCCAGGTTCGAATCCTGGCCTCACCCTTTCTTTCTAGTTTTGACGGGAAAATCGAACTGAACATCGAGTCCTTCGGATAGGGATTTAAAGCTAGTCTGACCCGCGCACTTTACGCACATAAAAAACCCCACACGGAAGTTAAAAGTCAATAAGAGCAGAGAGAAATCCTGCTGCCTGGTATGTATGACCAAACTGATAGCTCAGTTTCCAAGTCCGACCCCAACCCCCCCTAAAAAAATCCCGCCCCCACCACTATCCCATCCTGAAATACCAAATACTTTGCAATTGCGGACAGCTTGGGCCAGTCAGTTGTGTGGTGGGAATACTGTTCGGTTCGACTGTACCTACATGCAGTGATGTCCTGAGGCCTAACTTTGTCTTATTGATTTCTGCAAGAGCCAGGACATTGTCCTATTGGGTTCTCTTGCCTCATGACAGTTTGTCCTATCACTTTCCGATCCTCGGTACAGTACATCACTGTACATGCATGAAGAGATGAAAATCTAGTAAGCGTCGCACCATGTTCTGGCCGTGGTCCAGAGCACAGAGATGCAGGGCCTTGTTCTTGCAGTCGATGATGACGTTCATCATGGTGCAGATCTCCGTGTACGTGATGTAGTCTGTGCTCTTCCCTCCTTTGCGCAGCCACTGCTCAAAGCTCTTCAGTGTTCTGCAATGAGCCAAGAAGGATAAACCCCCATCAACCTAACAAGACATCCCAGATCAGAAATCGCAACATGTGCATCTGCACCCGACTTTTTCTCTGCTATCCACAAGATGGAATTGTTTGTGATCATCCTCTTACCTTTTTTTTCTAAAGAAATTTCCTTTACCGCTTCAATTAACACTGAAACATAATGGCTTTTTTTTACTTCTTGGTTCTCATACTTTTTCACACTGTAAATCAAACTTAAAATCAGTATGTGCCCTAATCAAACTATAATAAAACAGTGAAGCCAGTTAACTAGTAAGTGATTGGACAAATGTAAACAGTCCAAATCTAACAGTTTCTGTCTTTTTAAGTTTCCAAGTTTTTTAAAGTAAAGATAGTCACAAGATTCTTGAATGTGGAATACCAGGAAACAGTGATCAGCAACTTCATAATGAAGTGGTTTGACTCTATCAAAGGAAGACAAATTAGCATCCTAGTAAGGTGGGACAGGTTGTGTCATGGGGCAGGTTGTGTCAGTGCAAAAAACATGTATTAAAACTTAAATTTTAATAATTTTCGAATTTTTCCTGGATTTTAGATGCCTTTTTCTAGTATTTTCTCTACTTTGTTTCCCTCCCTTGATCTGGAAAATTACTGAAGTTGAACGGCGCTGAAAATTTTGGGGGAAAGTAATGTTTTGACCTTTTAGAAGTTCTTGGTTTTTTTCCATATAATCTTGTTTTAGTAAGACTGCAGTTACTCTGGAACATTATGTAACAATAATTCTGTCTATTGACATTAAATGCAAAGCTAAAACAGCTATTTGAGTGATTCTGGAAGGTATTTTGTGCGGTACCCCTCTTTGGGGCAGGTTGAGCCGGGGTAGGTTGTGTCACTGACACAACCTGCCCCACGGTGACACAACCTGCCCCACAAGGATCAACATCAGTCAGTGTTTTCAAACAGGATTTGTTTGTATTTTTGTTTGATTGATTGCTTGTTTCTTTCAATATGTTGGAAGTAATTTGTCCATTACTGCTTTGAATATTTACCACCAAAATATTTTGAGATTAAAATCTGCAGTGTGCTAAGGAAATCAAGCAGGCCTACAGGCTATTGTGTGTGAGTAGGAGTGTGTGTGTGTGTGTGTGTGTGTGTGTGTGTGTGTGTGTGTGTGTGTGTGTATGCGTCTGTGTGTGCGTGCACGCACGTGCCTGCGTGCATGAGTGCGCGTGTGTTTGCGTGTGCGCGCGCGTGCATGCTCGATCGTGCGTATGTGCGTGCATGTGTTTGCATGTGTGTGTGTACTGTTCGTCTTTGTACTCACACAGATTTGCGGTGAGTGTGTATACTCAGTACTTATTGTTGCTTGCACATGTTAAGTACAGACACAAAACACTTTCTTGTTCTCTCTGTCTCTCTGTCTGTCTGCATGTCTGATTGTCTGTCTGTGTGTGTGTCTCTCTCCATATTGTATGCTTTATTTCGACCTACTGAGTGTCAGTTATTCAAACAATCTTTACTGCTCTTTTCTTTCTTTAATTTTGTTTCTATTGTTATTTCATTTCTTTCCTTCTGTGTGTTTGTATGACTTATTTGTTTTCCTTTATTCTGTTTCATCCTCGTTTCCTTTCTTTCATTCTTTCTCTTTATCCTATTTTTTCTTTCATTTTCTTTATTTCTTTCTTCTTATCATTTTTGACAATTTGGTTGCGTGTGTGTGTGTGCGTGTGCGTGTACGCCTGCATGTGTGTGTGTGTGTGTGTGTATGTTTGTGTGTAAGAGAGCGTGCTGCTATTCGTATTGCTGACTAAAGTGTGTGTGTATGAGTGTGTACATGTGTGTGTGGGTTACTACCCTATATAATATAGTACTCACTCCAACCTCCAGATCCGGCCCTGCTTTTTAAGTCACATAGAATGTGCCAGATTTTCCATATTGCTTTCAAAATCCTATTGCTTCCACAATTTAAGGTCAAAGGAATACATAAAGGAAGCATACAAACCTTCACTGATACGTTTATCATGTGTACCCTATGACAATGGCAGGTTTTTAATCGCACCCCTTTTTACACTTTTTCCCTTCTTTGTCAAGTATTGGCACAAGCTGCCCCATGGGGCGACACAACCTACCCCAAGGTGGGGCAGGTCGTGTCACTTTCACCTCCTGTTTAATTTGAGTAATAATTAAGTAAATATGCTTCATAAACAAAAACCGCTTTGTGTCATTTTGCAGCAAAATGATTTGTCTTTTATTTGGTATTTGTTTGAACAAATTCTGTTGGAAAATGAGTGAATGAAATGAAACAAAAGTTTCCTGACACGACCTGCCCTACCCTATATAATATAGTACTCATACAATAACTACCTAAATGACCTTGCTACATTTTACAGACAGGGGTTTTTACCCGTTTAGTAACACCTGGAGTACACTTAACACAAAAGTCAAAGGATAAAGATTTTTGTGTGTTAACTCTCTCAACACGAATGGCGAAAATGGTGTTTTACGTCCTCTTGGTCTGAATCAGACACATATGGGACATTTGTAAATACAAATATGGTGGGAACAATACTGGAGGCAATGCCCGGAGGCAGTACGAAACCAGTAAAGTCCTGATTTTTTATTAATACAGATAGGTGTAGCGGTAACCACGCCTCAGTTAAACCTCATCGGCTATGGCACCGCTACAAGTATTTAATAATTAATTGAATTTCTCTCAACACGAAGAAGAAATTTTAGTGTTTTACGTCCTCTCGACCCGGGTAGGCACATATGGGACATAAACTCTCTCAACACAAATGTACGCCATAGCGTACATGTCTAGCGCAAGCGTTCAACACTAGGCAGGTTTGCATCATTACATAAAAATTATTTAAAAAATAATGCTTAACCGCACATTTTTGAAAGTTTGCGGTATTGTTTATAATAATAAAAGCTAGCATATGTTATAATTCCAAAGTAAATTTTTTATTATTAGCAGATTTTAAAAAAAGCATGACAAAGAAGACGAAGAGAGGGGTAGTGACTCATTTGCATTCATTGCCATCCTAAAAATAGACTAGAAGTGATTTCATTGGTTGAAAACATTAAGGGACCGTAGAGGAACACTTCTATACCAGTTTGGGTTGCATGGCTTTGCGGAGTTGTCAAGTGTGAATGTTCAAACATTATGTACGCTATAGCGTACATTCGTGTTGAACGGTTGTAAAGGGAAGCAATCGGCCAGTGTTGAATGAGTTAACCAGTATTTTGTGTTGGACATTAAGTAATAATAAAGGGAATCCGTTCAAACAGATTTTTTGTGCATTAATCAATATTTCATGTTATCCAGTTTTGTGTTAAGAGAACTCCACTGTACCATTACACTAAGAAGAGCACTGACCTTTTGGCAGCGGCCTCGATCATGTCAGCGGCCATCAGCTTGAGGCGGTGGTCCAGGTGGTCAGCGAACACCTCCTCCGGCCAGTGTAGGTCACGGATAAACGACTGCAAGGCGTCCAGCTTCCACAGCATGTCCTCTGAGGTGGCACACCCATTGCTGACCATAAACATCATTAACATGAGTTCAATGACAATTAACCTTCTTATATTCGGATTGTTTGAGACCAAACTTCTGCTAGATTTCGTATTCTTTTGGCAAATGTAGCCCAAAATGGGTTAGTGTGGTTTATGCTTCATCATTGCTAGAAATAAATGTCTACAGCCATAAAATTTTGCATGTGTGGTCATGAGGCTTTGTTTGCGGGTGTGAAGTGTGTTTTGTGTGTCTCAGAGTGAAGGGTCATGTCATTGTCAACTAAATGTCACCAAATGTGTCACATATTATGGTTAACATTGTAAAACAGCACACTGACATGCAGTTTATTCATGCACATGCACGTTACTAGGGTGAAAATGAAAGCTGAAGCCTACCTGACCTAGTCTGTTCTCTGTCCGTCACTTCAGTTCATACTGCTAATCCAGTGAGTGACACAGAAAATTGTCAACTGTCACCAATAAAACCTATTTGGATGTAGTTCAAACCACAACTGTACATTGTTTGCATACACTTTCACACACTGTAATACACTTTATAAAATACACACACACACTCAACCAGAGCTGCACAGTGATAAGTCACAGTGTGTACCACCACTGTCGTTGTGTCATTGGTGTCACCCCATCATACAGGTGTGCATACCCCACCCCCACCCCCTACCCTCCACCATACATACAATCTACTACTGTGTCATGGTAGTCACAAAAAACACTAATTCTTGCGATAACAGAGAACTAGCTGCTGACAGAAGAGCACAGTCATGTAGGCCAAAGACGGACTGTCACTGTCACTTGATGCCCCAAACATGTAGGCCTAGGCCCGCTATAACCCACAAAAGTGGGTCAAGTGTGGACCTTTGTTTACTTGCTTGTGTGTTGCGCATCTGTTTGCTTTGTCTGCTGCTGTTTTGAAGAATGGGTGGGGTAAAACAAAAATAAATAATCGAGAGGGGCCGCAGTGTTTGGAAATGCGTGTTGGTTCTCGAAATGCTAGGCCGCCATTTTGTTTGACGCGATGCAAGCTGAGTGTTGACAACTAGACTTCGTAATTGCTAACGTTTTGCCCTCCTAAATCTTCTTCTAACTCTTCATGGTCATATTTTTCCATTTCTTCAATAATATTATCCTACTCTTCTTCCAAAATGCCGAGAAATCCTTACAATCGCACACAGCAGTGCTCGAGCAGACAACAAATTTGGTCCCCACGCTTTGCTACACTGACACACATGCAGTTTTAGCTCCTCGTCTATGAATGGACACGAATTACTATCCCATAATACTAGAAGCAGTTTCATTGGTCTGTCCCAAGGATGCTATGAACTTTTTGGTCCATTCTACACACTTTCACGGGGTCTGCACGTGATGGAAAACTACTAGGTTGAAGGTCACGGCGATTTACGCTGTGAAAACATTGGGGGTATTGGGGAATTCCCGTAGCGTTACGTTGTGAATGCGAGAGGGTTAAGGAGACAAAAAAGAGAATACATTTTTTGGTATATTTGGTTAAGAACCTTACTTTACGGACTATAAGGTCCATCTTATCATAAGGCACGCCCTCTTGTATTAGAAAATATTCTGATTAAAATTGATGGATTTTAATTAATATTACAATCTATCTAGCTTAATACCTACCAACACCTAAAACAATTGCATACACACCAATCAACCTTAACACATAAAATAAACGAAGTCAGCCACGGAGCTAGGCCTACTAGCCTGGCTATCGCGGTGGGTTAGCTCCCATGACAGCAGCTGTAGCCTAGTCATCCTGGGTGACTTCCCCTCATTCCTGATACTCCCAAAAAAGAAGCATCAGAAGAGAGGGAGGAAGGGAGGGACCCTTTTTTGTTTTAGGTGTTGGTAGGTATTAAGCTAGATAGATTGTAATATTAATTAAAATCCATCAATCTATTCTAGCCATACACTACCAACACCTAAAACAATTGCAGTTTGCCCCAGCGGGGGCGGGTGATGCTTCAAAGAGCCATGAAAGAACCAGGGAAAAGATGATTTCCAGAATCATATCAACCGAGGATACGAGGGAGAGGGTTGACAAACCCAAAACCCCCCAGAAAACATGACAATGACATACCCACGAAACGAGCGAAAGACCGACAAAAAATCTAGGCACTTACGCTAGAGAGAGACGGAAACCTGGGCGACCAAAACTTTCCTGATAGAGAAAGTGTCGCCTTCGTTCCCGGCCTCGATGACTCGGAGGTCGAGCTGAAGGAACGTGTTGCGCGACCTCCAAAAGCTTAGAGAAGCTTAGTTCTGGAAAGGTGAAGCCCGAGGGCCCCGACCGGACAGAGAAAACAGTCCGAATCGTCGGGGCCGAGGACGGAACGCAAGATGGAGATGTGAACCAGAGGCGAGGGAACACCGCCTAGTTGACGTCAAATCAAACCAAAGAGAAACGGTTAGTTACTGCGAGAAGCGTAACAGAGTATCCAAGTGACGTCAGGATAACCGTGGAAAAATCCAATTGAACGGTACTGACTTGAAAGAAACGGTAGAGGGTTGAGGAACAAAAAGGACCGGTTGAATGAGTAATCAGGTTGAACAACTGTTGTTGTAACCAGAAAAGCATGAAACTGAAGAGAGCAAGAAAATCCATGCTCGTCAGAATGGAAGAAAACGACCACGTACAGGAGCCGTTGCAACAGACATGAATGAAAACAAAGAAAAACGATGGATCATTCCCAAAAGCCACCGTGCCAAACGGAAGGTCAGAATCACCATGAGGTTCTTGAAGAACCGGAACGGAACCCGACGGTCCGTTGCCCAACCCGGTAAAATGGATCGGTGAAAGCGAACGATCAGAAGCACAAGAGCTCGAGATCAGCAGATCGAAGTAGATCTAACCAGATGATTAGAGGGTACAAGAGAACTCTTCTTGTGAGAAAACCCTTGAAGAGCCCGACGATGAACCAAAAACAGATAGAAAACGGCCGGTTCATTCACGGACTCAAAGAGCCTGAAAACCACAGGAGAATTCGTAGGAGAAAAAAGTTTCCCCAAATTCTCTGCGATGGGCCGAACCAACGAAGCCGCAAAGCAACAGCCCTTGAGGGCTTAGACAAAGATTCCTCCAACTGCTTGAAGTTGGAAGACTTAAGGTTGGTCGGGGCAAGATTCCTGTCGCAAAGGAGCTTCTCTGCTTCGGCCTTAGAAGGCTAAAGCGAAACGGTTAGCTTCTGCCATCTTCCCGGCACAAAGGAAAGCCTTTGCTTTCCGATTGGAGTGGTCCAGAAGCTTAGGAGCTTGCAAGAACCAGAACTCCTTTCCCTGGTGAGTGGCCGGACCGGGCCAGAACACGCTGCTACGCCCTTGCCTGGATGGAGACGGACTTAGCTAAGTCCACGTCCGAATCCACTGGAGAGCGCTGACGTTACGAGCCTCTGGGGTGGACTGACTGGACAGAACCAGGAGAAACCACCCTACCTTTTTGAGGACGAGTACCCTGAAGCAGACCCCGGTGAGGGACCACAGGGGGACGGTGAACGCCCAAGCCGGACCGTGCGGTAGGACGGACGGACGGTGCACCGGTACCACCGGTGACCGTCGGGGAACCGAGCAGTGAGACACCGTGCTGCCGGCTGGACGCCGGGCGGACGGGAGACCACTGCGTCTTGACGGGGGAGTTGCCGTCACGGGAGCCGTGCGGTGAGTCACTGCACCGTAGACTTTGAGTCTGACGGGCGGCAGACCATTGACGGTGGACGGGCTGAAGAACCGCTACCGTATCCATCTTTTGACGGACGGTACGGGGAACCGACATCGTGCCCTCGGGCCACGGCGGTGGCTACCGCTGTGGACACCGCCCGTCGGTCCACGGACCATAGCGGGCGGTGACGAAACCGCCGGTCCACGGACCGTGCAGTCCGTAGCGGACGGTGACGGAGACCGTAGCCGTCTGACCACACGGTCCGCCGCAAGACGGAGCCGTGGGTCCCTGGTCCCACCGCCGGCGGCCGGCGGTAGGACCGTGCGGACGGCTGGCCGTAGCCTGTAGCCGTAGTGCCGCGTCGACCGGTGCAGTACCGTCCGTACGGTCACCGGGAAAACTCATCCGCCCAACCGCCAGGTTACGAACCCACACGGGAGGAACCGTTGGCGGCTACCCGGACGGTCCACCGGGGACCGTGCGGCAAATCACCGTGCCAGCGGCCGGAGGCCGGGCGGACGGGAGACCGCTGGACGCGGACGGACCGTGACGGACGGACGGGCGAACCGCCGTCACGGGGTCCGAGCGGTGAGTCACCGCGCCGCGGACCGTGAGGTCGGCGGGCGGGAGACCGCTGACGAATGGACGGATGGATCACCGGGGCAACCGGTGACCATCGATCACCACGGCGGTCCGCCGATGAATGGTGAGTCCATACAACTCGACTCGGGCCGGCTCCAGCCTGGGGCCCGAGGAGTATGGCGGCCCGATCACTGAACACCTCGGAGATGTAACAGTGCGGGGAGAGATAGCCTCCTGGCCTGTGGTAGAATCTCTCAGCCACTCTGGGCTGCCATGTGGTGCCGTCCCTTCAGGGCTCAACGGTCTTATGGCACTGGCCTTCGGGCAAAAGCCCGGATGGATCGAAATCTCCCTCCCCCCGAGGATGGGTGGAGGAGGGAGACCCCTGACCCCCCACAGACAGGCCGTCTATGGGGGTTACCACGCCCTGGTATGTCAGGTCAACCAGGGGGATCCTGCGTCCCTGGGGATCCATGCGCTTACCAAGCGACTTTATGGGGAAGTCGGAAGGAGAGGACCACCGGCCGGAGGTCCGAGTAACGGCCCAGGTGGAAAGGGGCCTCCTTGAACAGACACGGTGCACATCCACAGAGGAAACAACAGAAACATGGGGCGACACCAAAGGTCTGACCGAAGACCGAGGGGATGGCGAACGAGGAGCCGGACCGACAACGAGACCCGACTGATCCAATGGATAATATTGGAGACGCTGATTAGATCGGCTCATAGTATTACGATGAGACCAGACTGATCCAAATTGTGGAAAAAAGCCTCTAAAAGGCTATTAACTTCCGAATGAGAGGAGAGATTCGAAAAGTTCGGCTCAGGAACAGAGGACTGCTCGGGAACAACTGGAAAAATACGCGAAGCAGACAGAGAATCTGTCCGACGTAAGAGTCGTAGCAGACGACTTTTACGCGATGACTTTTCTTTTGACGACCTTTCTTTCTTCGACTTTTCCCTGAAAAGACTTTTACCTCTGCTACTGACGGAAGTAGCAGACGAGAGACAAAACGACCCTGATCGCGACAGAGGGAGAAACCGAAGGAACAACAGTCTGAGAGACTGAAGAGAGTGGAGGTGGAGAAGCCATAACAATAATGGCTGACCGAGTTAGAAAAACGAAGTAGGCTAAGGCCCACAAAAAATTCCACCACTCCAAAATTAGAAACTCTAGAAGAGGCTAAATAGAGCGATTAGAGAGCTGAAGGCCTCTAAAAACGAGCTAGATAGGAGAAAAAGGAACGAACAAACCAGAATTGAAGTAATGAAAGACAATTCTCAGGTGCAAGAGAAACCCAAGTCGTACATGGCGCCCTGGGAGATCAGGAATGAGGGGAAGTCACCCTGGATGACTAGGCTACAGCCGCTATCATGGGAGCTAACCCACCGCGATAGCCAGGCTAGTAGGCCTAGCTCCGTGGCTGACTTCGTTTATTTTATGTGTTAAGGTTTTACCCAGGTCGATTGGTGCGTATGCAATTGTTTTAGGTGTTGGTAGTGTATGGCTAGAATAGATTGGTGGATTTTTATTAATCCCTACTATCTATTTAACTTAATACTTACCAACACCTGAAACAATTGCATTAGCGTTAAGCGACCTGGAGCTATACCATAGCACATAGAAAAAACGAAAGTAGGCCTCTGGCCTTGACCCCTAGCCGGATGTGGGGCGGGAGTGATCCCCCCTTACCGGTCTAGCAGTGGCTAGGCCAATGAGCGCCTACTTCCGCCATTACGCAATTTTACAGGAAGCATCTTAATTAGTGAGGGAGGATACAAGGGAGGGTACCTCGTTTGTTTCAGGTGTTGGTAAGTATTAAGTTAAATAGATAGTAGGGATTAATAAAAATCCACCAATCTACTTTAACCATACTGTACCAACACCTGAAACAATTGCAGATTACCAAAGTGGAGGAGGGTAGATGCTTCAATACCCCCAAACCACAGAGTGAGAGCAAGAACCTGGGAGCTTTTTTCCCACGAACACTCTTCTGAAAAACAGAACCCCTGTACTCCCTTTTTTTCCCCTTAGACAACTAGGTAATCCTAGGCAAAAGAGTTGGGGAAAAAGGGGGGGTGGGGTGTGTGTGCCCCAATATTGCCCCAAAACATCATTGCAATGATATACCCACTAAAAAACAACATAGGGGGTGGCTGATGGGAGCTTGTCCCCGTACTCACTGGTTTTAGAGGGAGACGGAGGTCTGGGCGACAACTACCTTCTTGATCGTGAAGGAGTCGTCGTCGTGCTGCGTGGAGATGTCCCGCAGGTAGAAGCTGAGGAAGGTGTTGAGCGACCTCCAGTAAGCGGATGACATTATTTTAACCATGGGCACCCCCTTAACCAGAGCGAGCGAGGCGCTGATTGCGCGGAGCTCGTGGACCCTGACAGAGCCAGATGGCAGGCTAACTGGAGACTGAGAATAGGAAAGCTTGATACAGTCTAGCAACCATCTAGCAACCGTGTTCTTTGAAACGTCCTTAGTGTACTTAGGGTTGATAGAGAGAAACAGTCTCCTCCTAGAACCCCTAAAACCCTTGGTTCTGGAGAGATAGGACCTGAGGGCGCGGACCGGACAAAGGAAGCGGTCGGCGTCATCCGGACAGAGGATAGTCCTAAGACTGGGGATGGAGAGAAGAGGTGACTCGACATCGCCGGGTTGATTTTTGGCCCTGAACTCGGGCAGAAAGCAAAGAGAAACCGACGAAAAATCCCCGGAGAACTCCACGTCCCTGGGGAGTCCGCTAAGGGCGTGGAGGCCACTGACCCGTCTGGTCGAAGCCAAAGCAATCAAGAAAACCGTCTTGAGAGTGAGGACTTTGAGGGAAAGGGAAGAGAGAGGTTCACAACGATCCCTTAAATAATTCAACACAAGAAACACGTCCCACTGAGGGACCCGGACAGTCCTCGCCGGGGCCCGTAAACGCACCGCGTCCAGGAAGTGGGAAACCTGCGGAGCGGAAAGCTTAGAGGTTCGGTCAAAACCCAAAGCTAATGAAATGGTGTTGATGAGAGAGGCCCTGTAGCCAGAAAGGGTCTGAGCAGAGAGGCCCTTAGTTCTGTACAGATGAGACAAGAACTCCACAAACTGGACTGTGGAAGGGCGCAGCGCGTCAAATTTCTTGCGCGCGCAGAAAGAGAACCATGCCTTCCAGCGCAAATCGTACAAGGCATTGGTGGATTGGCGCCGAGAGGTCAGCAGAAGTTCCACGGTTCTCGAAGAGAAGCCCTGTCGCCGGAAACCGAGTTTTATAGTTTCCATGCGGCCAGGTTTAGCCTGAAAGGGTTTGGATGGCCTAGACCGCTCCTTGGCTGGAGGAGGGTCTTGGGTGTGAGCCCCAGCATGAGGGGGCCGTCCCTGGCCAGAGCCAGCAGTTCTGGAAACCAGTGTTGAGTCGGCCAATGGGGCGCGACGAGGATCATGTCTGGTCTTTCCAGGAGGCACTTGGCCAAGACTTTCGTGAGCAACGCAGTCGGGGGGTAGGCGTAAACCGACATCCCTGACCAAGACATCGCAAAGGCGTTGCGGGCCAAGGCCTGAGGGTCCCTGACTGGGGACACGTACAGAGGTAGACGATTGCTGTACCTCGTGGCAAAGAGATCCACCATGGGCTTGCCCCAGCGTCTCCAGACTGGGGTCAAGGCCCGATGCGCAATCGTCCACTCCGTTTGAAGCACCTGATGAGAGCGGCTGAGTTGGTCCGCCAGAACATTGAGTTTTCCCGGGACAAACTCCACTGACAGGGAGATCCCGTGGCTGTCGGCCCAAACCAGAGTGTCCTCCGCCGTCAGAGACAGGGAGGCTGAGCGGGTGCCCCCCTGACGACGGAGGTACGCCAAGCTGGTCGAGTTGTCTCCGCAGACCGTGACCTCCTTTCCCCGAATCGCGGGGAGAAAGTGGATCAGGGCCAGCCGGATGGCTTCCAACTCGAGCCAGTTGATATGGAGACGTGTTTGTGGCTCTGTCCACACGCCCGAGGCTTCTTCCGTCTCCATATGGGCTCCCCACCCGCTTAGGGAGGCATCCGTGTGGATGAACAGCTGGGAACCCAAACGACTGATTGGGACCATGCTGTTCATCCAACACGGGTCGGTCCAAGCCATGACCGCCGTCCGAAACCAATCCCCCAACGCGACCTGCTGGTCGAAGTGGGATGGGTCCAGGATGCGCGCCGTCAACTCCCGTTGCAGTGGCCTTTTGCGCACTCTGCCCAACGGGAGGAGCTCCGCTACCGACTCCATGAGGCCCAAAAGGCTGAGGAGTCGGCGAAACGTGGCCGACTTCGCCTCTGAGAGGTCGGCCACGAGACTGACAATGGCTGAAAGCCTGCCCTCGGACGCCGTGACCGTAAAGTTCACGGTGTCGAAGCACATGCCGAGATAGGTGAAGGTCTGAGAGGGGGTCAGATCTGACTTCTTGGAGTTGATGCGGAACCCCAGCCGAAGCGAGAGGTCCACAAGAACTCGGGTGTGGTCGAGCGAGAGAGCGCGAGAGGATGCGAGTAAAAGCCAGTCGTCGAGAAAGACCTTTAACCGCAGCCCCTGCGAGCGGGCCAGAGCGGCCAGCTCTCTGGTCACCTTGGTGAAGATCCAGGGGGCCAGAGAGAGACCGAATGGTAGGGCGTTGAATTGGAAAGTTTCTCCCTTCCAGACGAAGCGGAGAAACTTTCTGCGGGAAGGGTGGATGGACAGATGGAAGTAAGCGTCTTGCAAGTCCACTGAGGTTGCCCAGTCCCCTGGACGTATGAACGAACGGACCGTGGACGGAGTTTCCATCTTGAACCTGGTTTTGTGAAGAAACTTGTTCAGCGGAGACAGATCCAGAACAGGGCGGTAACCGCCCGACTTCTTCGTGACCGTGAAGAGACGCGAGTAGAAACCGGGTCCTGGAAGAGGGACCCGGGAGACTGCGCCCTTGACGACCAGAGAGTCGACTTCCTGTTGCAGTATCGCCAACCGTACTGGGTCTGCCGGGGGGGAGAAAGCGATCGGTTTTGCCGAGAGTGGCGGTTCTAGCTCGAAGGGGAACCGATACCCTTCCCGCACGACGCCGAGAATCCAGGCGTTGTCGACAAGAGAGCGCCAAGCGGGATACGCCTGAGACAGGGCATCCACGCTGGACGCCACGACGCCTGCCGGTTCCCGGCAGCGCGCGGGCTCTACCGAAAAGACTGTTGCGGCTTCCCGCCGGCCGGTCGGGAAGAGCCCCTCGTAGAGGGGTTGCGAGGGCGGTAAGGACGGAGACCTCTCGTGTGCCTAGCCACGTACTGAGAGGACTTGGAGTCCTGAGTCCTCGGGAAGATTGAGCGCTTTCTGCGCTCCAGGGACCGACCCCCTGGCCTGAACCGAGCAGAGTGCGATTCCGAGCTCTGCCTGGCCTGCTTGACTAGCAGAGCCAACATGGCCTCGTGGCCGTCCTGAGCCTTACGCTCCGAAGACAGCTTGATCACCGAGCCGAGAGCTTCCTCCCCGAAGAGGCCCGAAAGGGGAAGAGGAAGGGAACGGAGTTGCTCTTTCTCCCTTGCCGAGAGGGTTTTTGCCTTCGCGAGAAAGCTGTCCCTTGCGATCGCGGAGGTTTGGACCTTGAGGGAGGCGAGGACATCCGTAAGACTCTGGAGAGCCTCACCGAGCGCGGCGAGAGAGACTCCCACAGCCGGTTCGTCGACTTGCTCGAACAAGCGAAAGTCCATCGGGGACCGAGAGGGAGCAGAGCTCCCCAAGGAGTCCGAAGCGGTTTGAGCGAGAGAACTCGCGACCCCGCAGCCTTTGAGAGCGTCCGAAAGAGCTACTTCGAGGGTCCTGAAGGAGGAGGCCTTGAGGGTGAAAGAGTGACATCCTTCCGAACACTTGAGTCTGTCACTCTCTACCCCCGAGGGTTTTGAGAAACGGGCGAAAGGGAGATAGTCGGCATGGAGACCCAGAACCGTCCGGAACTGGGGAACCAAGAAAGAGCCGGAGGACGAAGACTCTTCGCGACTGCGCACAGAGTGGCCTTGAGCGAAGCGCCTGTCGTCCAACAGCCTTCCTGTACGCAACGATTCCTCCGCCCGGAGAATAGACTCCTGGAGGCAGGAGGGAGGCTGAAGGAAAAGATGGTCTTTCCCTTGCTGGAAAGAGCCAGCCGACTGGCCTGTGGCCGAGGCCGAGACGGGAGCGGAGAGGCGGACCACATCCGGGCACGCCCCGCCGATCACGTCCAGGAGGGCCTGGTTGGAAGAGTCCCGCACAACTGGAGGGTCGACGGGTGAAGCGGGAGGAGGAAGATTGCGAAAAGATTCCCTGATGGCTTTGAGAAGACGCTCGTCCAATGCCGGAGGAGAACGTGTCGGAGACAAAGAAGCCTCCGAGGATCCGTGGTTCATGGGTGAACCCGGCCGAGAGAGGCCTAGATCTGGTTCGCCAACGGAAGACTGTGGGGAGAGGGCTCCATCCTGCCCGCGGCCCGGGGAGCCAGGGAGGCCGAGGCCTCCCCGGTGACCCGCCGGGGGAGGCCCATCCTGTCCGCGGTCTGGAGTGCCGGGGAGGCCGCGGCCTACTAGGCCACGGCCCCCGAGGCCTCCTACCGAGGGAGGCCCGGGCCTGAGGGAGGCCCGGTGGGGGAGGCCCGAGGGAGACGGAGAGGCCAAGCGGGGCCGCTTGCCACCACGGTCGGCCGACCGGGGGCTACGGTGGCCCGAACGGCGGTAGGCCGCACTGGCGGGGAGGCCTTCGTCCACCGGCTCCGGGTCCATCCGGAGCCGAGGTGTAGGGCCTCCAGGCCTGGAATAGACTCGACCGGTGTCCCCACCATTGGGGGGATCACCGGGAGAACCTCTCGGACAGAGGCCCGCGGCCAGGGCGAAGCGTCCATGAGAGGCACCCTTCACGCCGTCGGAGACTTTCCGACGACGAGGGGGTGTTAGCCGGTAGGCCTCGGGCTCCCCGGCCGGGGAGGTGTCGAGAGGCCTACGGCCTTCCGGGCTCGAGTTCCCTTCGAGACACCGGGATGTCTGCCCGAGGCCCCAGTCGTAAGACCTCGACCTATGGTCGGAAGGGGACCTCCTTCGCCCTCCCTCGAAAGGGGTGGGGAGACTAGGCGGGCCCCCGAGTGCAAACTTGCCACTCGGGGCGACAGACATGCGCGGCTGCGACTTATCCCACGAAGTTGAAGTCGAAGCCCGGGTAGAGGTGGTGGCCTTGGTGGAGAGAGGCCTCCTGTCTGAACAGAAAGGCACAACCGGACCTAAAGACGAATCTGGCCTAGAGGCCTTACACTTCGGTGGTGAGAATGTGAAACCCGACAACACTGGGACCGAAGAGGGCCTAGGAGGCCCACACGGTGAAGACTGAGAATGAGAGCGCTGAGACTTGGAGTGCTTGGACCTCGATTTGTGAGAAACTGAACGGATGGATTTATCCGAAGATTCCTTAGAACGGAAACGGCCTGCTTCGTCCCTAGGAAGAGGAGAATGGACCACGGGGTCAACCTGAACTTTAGGAGAAACATTCGAGTTTGAGCCAGAAGTGGCCATATCGTGTGCGTGCGCGCGTGCACTGGAGCACGGCGAGTGAGCGACGCGACAAAGAAAATTATATCTCAAGTTCTAGAAAAGAGAGAACTATAAAAACTGAGTCAATCGAGACTCAGATACACCCTATGTCCGATGATAGGAGGAAATGGAACAAACCCACCTAGTTAGAGTGCAATAGAAGAAAAAAGTCAGAGTGCTGGTAGCCCAGGTCTTGCCATGAACGCTGGAAAATAGTAATGGCGGAAGTAGGCGCTCATTGGCCTAGCCACTGCTAGACCGGTAAGGGGGGATCACTCCCGCCCCACATCCGGCTAGGGGTCAAGGCCAGAGGCCTACTTTCGTTTTTTCTATGTGCTATGGTATAGCTCCAGGTCGCTTAACGCTAATGCAATTGTTTCAGGTGTTGGTACAGTATGGTTAAAGTAGATTGGTAGATTTTTATCAATCTTACTATCTACTTTAACTAAATACTTACCAACACTTAAAACATGTGCATTGACTCATAATGACCTGGAACTATACCAAAGAATATAGTAAAGCGAAAGTAGGGCGTGACGTCACCCCCTGCGCCGGATATGGGGTGCGAGTTATCCCCCCTACATCCGGGCAGGCGAGGTGCGCGCGCCTACAAACATCATTCGAAAACCCTTTTCCCTCAAATAGCATCAGGCGGGCAGGCAGCGAGGGAACATATTTGTTTTAAGTGTTGGTAAGTATTTAGTTAAAGTAGATAGTAAGATTGATAAAAATCTACCAATCTATTTTAACCATACATTATCAACACTTAAAACATGTGCAGATTACCAGAGAGGAGGAGGGTGATGCTCCCATTTGAGAAGCTAAGCACCCTTGACCTGATAAAAAAGGCTTAAGCCTAGAACAACACGCATTCTTAAGACTCACAAAACCCTGTCTAAAAAGACATTCCCCCCAAAAATCATACCCATGATATACCCACAAGTAAAAAACCTGAAAAAAGGCATTGCGACACTTACATCACAGGGAGACCACAACCTTCCTGATGGAGTAGAGGTTGTCATCTCCTCTAATGGAGAAGTCCCTGAGATAGTGCTGGATGAACGTGTTTTGAGACTTCCAAAAAGCCGAAGCCATGACCCTGACCAAAGGCACTCCCCTAAGTAGGGCCAAAGAGGTGCTAATTGCTCTTAACTCATGGGCCCGAACCGGGTTCTGAGGGAGTCTAACAAGGGAGGAAGCGTAAGCAAGCTTAATGCAGTCCAGCAACCAACGAGAGACTGTCCCCTTAGCGACGTCTTTGCAATACTTGACGTTAACGGAAAGGAAAAGACGACGCCTAGCCGCACGGAAGGGCTTAGTCCGGGCCAGGTAGAACCTAAGCAACCTGACAGGACACAGGAAGCAGTCCGCATCATCAGGCCCGAGGACAGAACACAGGCTAGCAATGTGCACCAGAGGAGAGCCCACATCCCCTGGTTGGTTCTTGGCACGAAACTGAGGAAGGAAGGACAGAGAGACCGCGGAGAAGTCGTCCGTGAACTCAATGTCCCTGGGTAGTCCGCTAAAGGCGTGTATCCCGCTGACACGTCTAGCTGAGGCCAAAGTGATGAGAAAGACAGTCTTGAAGGTCAACAGCTTAACACTTACTCTGGTGCAATTCTGCCACATGCAATATAGTGTGGCTGGTGAATTAACAGAGAGGATAAACTAAAATAACGGGTTGTCTTATGCCCTTACGTTTATTGAAGTCTGTGTTGACATTTGAACATAACATGTTGAATGAAAGTTTGAAAGAAATAAACAAATAACCACGTGACCTGTGTGCTGGTGCTTCAGGTGTAATAACGAACCCTCCAACCTGCTATACAGGTGCTAATCAGGTGAAAAATCAGGTAGTGTATGGTTTAGTGTCTGTGCTGATGCAATAAAAATCTTGAACGGAATGTCTTTTGTGTTAAACTGACATCCAGGAACACGTAACTCGGGATAACCCAATAATGACGCGTTCGTGTTGAAATTCAGGTGCAATCCAGGTGTAATCCAGGTAGCAACCCAAACTGTAATTAATGTGGTAAGCACGCCATAGTAAGTCTGCTGTTGATACTATTTGGGGACAATGATAAAGTAACAGCACCTCCACCACCCCTACAAAGCTTCACCATTGTTATGGAAACAACACACAATAGTATAAACCAAATTCCTGACAAAGGTAAAACACAGGTGTGACAGGTAAGAACAGGTAAGAACAGGTATGTCCAGGTGAACAAGAGTAGCCACATAAACCAATGTATAATGGTGTAAAAACGAAGTAGCATGCCAATTTAAGAGTTGTAGAATGATTTGCCAGTTAGACAGGTGTGTCAGGTACTCAGGTGTGCCAGGTTGAACAGGTAAGAACAGGTATGTCCAGGTGAACAAGAGTAACCACATAAACCAATGTATAATGGTGTAAAACGAAGTAGCAAGCCAATTTAAGAGTTGTAGAATGATTTGCCAGTTAGACAGGTGTGTCAGGTACTCAGGTGTGACAGGTAAGAACAGGTAAGAACAGGTATGTCCAGGTGAACAAGAGTAACCACATAAACCAATGTGTAATGGTGTAAAACGAAGTGGCAAGCCAATTTAAGAGTTGTAGAATGATTTGCCAGTTAGACAGGTGTGTCAGGTACTCAGGTGTGACAGGTAAGAACAGGTAAGAACAGGTATGTCCAGGTGAACAAGAGTAACCACATAAACCAATGTGTAATGGTGTAAAACGAAGTGGCAAGCCAATTTAAGAGTTGTAGAATGATTTGCCAGTTAGACAGGTGTGTCAGGTACTCAGGTGTGACAGGTAAGAACAGGTAAGAACAGGTATGTCCAGGTGAACAAGAGTAACCACATAAACCAATGTGTAATGGTGTAAAACGAAGTGGCAAGCCAATTTAAGAGTTGTAGAATGATTTGCCAGTTAGACAGGTGTGTCAGGTACTCAGGTGTGACAGGTAAGAACAGGTAAGAACAGGTATGTCCAGGTGAACAAGAGTAACCACATAAACCAATGTGTAATGGTGTAAAACGAAGTGGCAAGCCAATTTAAGAGTTGTAGAATGATTTGCCAGTTAGACAGGTGTGTCAGGTACTCAGGTGTGACAGGTAAGAACAGGTATGTCCAGGTGAACAAGAGTAACCACATAAACCAATGTATAATGGTGTAAAACGAAGTGGCAAGCCAATTTAAGAATTGTAGAATGATTTGCCAGTTAGACAGGTGTGTCAGGTACTCAGGTGTGCCAGGTTGAACAGGTAAGAACAGGTGAACAAGAGTAACCACATAAACCAATGTATAATGGTGTAAAAACGAAGTAGCATGACAATGTAAGAGTTGTAGAATGATTTGCCAGTTAGACAGGTGTGTCAGGTACTCAGGTGTGCCAGGTTGAACAGGTAAGAACAGGTGAACAAGAGTAAGCACATAAACCAATGTATAATGGTGCAAAACGAAGTAGCATGCCAATTTAGGAGTTGTTTTCTGATTTACCAGTTAGACAGGTGTGTCAGGTACTCAGGTGTGCCATGTTGAACAGGTGTGGTAGTTGATTATATTCCAACTGGTGTGTCAGTGGTATATGCATGCCACTTGAATGGATATGTCAGTGGAACATTACTGTAATGTTGTACAGTGGAACAGTCAAACATGTATGTCCATTGATTAGGTGTGTCAGTTGAACTGGTGTGAAATGGTATGATATTTGGACAGGTGTGTCAGTTAAACAGGTGTCTCGGGTTGAATACATGTGAAATGGTGTGTCAGTTGAAGAGGTGTGTCAGGCTTCACGTGTGTGAAATTGTATGTCAAACGAGCTGGTGTAACAAGTGTTACAGGTGTGAAAAGGTGTGTCTCTTTTTAACGGGTGTCAGGTGGAAAACGTGTCTCAGTACAATGTATGTGAAATGAAGTGTCAGTTGAAAAGGCATGAAATGGTGGCTGTACCAACTTGAAAACGAGTGTATTGTGTTCACAGGAGTGTCAGGTAATAACAGGTAGATAAGGTGTTAACAGGTGTGTCATGACATCAAAATAATCAGATGTCTCAGGTGTAAGCTGTAGATAAGTTGTTAACAGGTGTGTCATGACATCAAAATAATCAGATGTCTCAGGTGTAAACATGTGTTTAAGGTTGAACAGTCAACAGATGAAAAACAATGTTACAGTGTGTCAAGGAATAGTTGTGCTAGGTTTAAAAAAAATGTCGAGTGCTAAATGGTGTGCCAGACTGAACAGGTGCTAAAGGTGAATCAGTATAAGAATGTGTCAGGTGTTAACATATGTCTCAGTTTGAACATAAATATCGATATGAATACGTCAGGTTAAACAGATATGTCAAGTGTTAACATTTGAACGACAGGTGTAAACGGGTTGATACAAATGTATCAACTAAAGATTGTGTAAAAGTGAAGTAGATGTGTCAAATGTCAACATGCTTATGGCAGGTATCAACAGAGGCTTCAGGTTGCATAGGCCACTGCAACGACTACCTTTTGTAAGAGGGAATGCCCTTGGTGGGTGGGTGTTTGAGTACTGACCAAACCCTATTTGAGGCCCCTTTTGCAAGAGTGAATGCCCTTTTGGATACTGATCAACAAGGGCTTAAATCGTGCCGTCCAGGTTGTTAATAACCCTAGTTACAGTGGCCAATAGATGTGTCATGTACTAACAGGCGTGTCGGGCTGGATAGATGTGTCAGGTACTAACAGGCGTGTCAGGCTGGGTAGATGTGTCAGGTACTAACAGGCGTGTCAAGCTGGATAGATGTGTCATGTACTAACAGGCGTGTCAGGCTGGATAGATGTGTCAGATACTAACAGGCGTGTCAGGTTGGGTAGATGGCTCAGGCATCAACAGGTGTGTCGTTATCAATCACAAGTGTGTCAGGTATTGACAGGTATAAGTCATGTTAGGTTGAATATAAAACAAAAGTGTTTAAGTTCTCATCAATTGTGTCAGGGACAGCATGTTGTGTAGGTGTGTCGGGTATTGAAAGGTGTTCTAGACTGAACAGGTGTGTCAGGTATTAACAAGCATGTCAAGAGTAACAGGTATTACCAGGTGTGTCAGGCTTAGTAAGTGTGTCAGGCAATAAGAGGAGGGCCAAGTGGAATAGGTGTAAACAGTCGCGATCAGATATGTTGCGTTGAACTGTTTCAATTTGAGTTGATTATAGTTCATTAGTTGTCCCAAATATCTGGCTGGGAGTCACCACCATGATGCTGGTGCTCTTGGATTCATGTTGTGATTGATGAGAGAGAGAGAGAGAGAGAGAGAGAGAGAGAGAGAGAGAGAGAGAGAGAGAGAGAGAGAGAGAGAGAGAGAGAGAGAGAGAGTTTTGTTAGTGTAGCCTACGAGAAAAGGTCTATGTGTGTTTGAAGTACTTGTATGTACTCTCTCTCTCTCTCTCTCTCTCTCTCTCTCTCTCTCTCTCTCTCTCTCTCTCACACACACACACACACACACACGAGCGCGCACACGCACACACATGTACTCTCTCGCGTACACATGTACTCATACAGGCATGTATTCTCTCTCTCTCACACACACATACACACACATGCGCGCGTGCGCGCGCGCATTCCTAATAATGCAGGCATGTACTCTCTGTCTCTCTTTCTGGCGCTCTTTCACACACACACACACACACACACACACACACACACACACACACACACACACACCTAAAATGCACACAAGCACGCGTGTGAGCACACACACATGCACATAAAACACTCATATTAAAAACACATAAGCACAGAGAGAGAGAGAGAGAGAGAGAGAGAGAGAGAGGGAGAGAGAGAGAGAGAGAGAGAGAGAGAGAGACAGAGAGAGAGACAGAGACACAGAGAAAGACAGAGAGAGACAGAGAGAGATGGATGCGTGTAGTGTGTAAGAGTGTGTACACATGTATTACATTTTGTCAGTTTGTATATAAACATGTGTGTGTTTGTTCTTGTTTGTATGTGTGCTCATGCGTTCATGCGTTTGCATGTACGCGCATGTGGATATTGCATATTGACGTGGGTGGAGAGAGAGAGACAGAGACCGACAGACAGACACAGGGAGAGACATACAGACAGGCAGACACACAGATAGAGAGTCAATAAACAAAAACAAAAACGGGTTCATCCAGAACAAGCTTATGTGATTGTGCAAGCGTAGGATGTACCCACGCACCTGTACAGATGCACGCGCGCGCGCACACACACGCGCGCGCACACACACGTGCGCGCGCGTACACAATATTGTATACAGCCCCCCCCCTCCCCCGCTTGTACCTTGAACCACACACATACACATACACATACACAGACGTAGATGGAGAGAGTGTTTGTGTTTTTGTGTGTGTCAATGCGGCATGGGTGGAACTGTGCGTGTGCGTGTGCGTACATGTACGTGTGTGTGAGTGTGTGTGCAGCGCGCTTGTGCGTATGTGTGTGCACGCACGCACGCGAATGTTGAGTGAGAGAGAGAGAGAGAGAGAGAGAGAGAGAGAGAGAGAGAGAGAGAGAGAGAGAGAGAGAGAGATCGTGTGTGTGTGTGTTTATAGAACCAGTGTGTGTGTGTGTGTGTGTGTGTGTGTGTGTGTGTGTGTGTGTGTGTGTGTGTGTGTGTGTGTGTGTGTGTGTGTGTGTGTGTGTGTGTGTGTGTGTGTGTGAGAGAGAGAGAGAGAGAGAGAGAGAGAGAAACAGATATACATTGAGAGAGAGAGAGCAGAGAGAATTAAACTTATAGTTTGTGGAGAGAGTGCAAAATGGGGTGTGGGTGTAGATCTAGCTTGAGCCAAAACTGGCAATGACATTCATGACATAGATCTAGATTAGCGATTTGGCTTGATCATTACACAGCTTACGTATGTAATCACGACAGTGCGCGCGCGCGCACACACACACATTGTGACAAACGCACACAGACGTAGGCCAAAAGTGCAGGCGGTTGCGCACATGTATGTGCATGTGTTGCAAAGCACCTGCATCTATCTAGTCCTATCTTTGTATCATAGGCCTAAGCACGCACGCGCGCACACACTCACAAGCACGCACGCACACGCACACACACATATGCGCGCTTTGTCCAGTGTTATCAATGACGTAGAACCTGCCTCATATCTCTGAGGCTTGCAAATAAATGTCGTCACTGGGTTGTAGGCCTCACAAGTTTGCTTCTTTTTGCTTCCAAAACTAGACATGAGGGAGTTAGATTTTGACGTATTTGAAGAAGGAAGGCTGCAGGTTGTTCCACACTTTTCGTGATTCGTGTGCATTGAGGAATAAAAAAATAAAACGGTGGTAAAAGTGAGTGAAAATTGTATAGGGAAACATAACTTTAGCTAATTCTACTTTCTTCAAGATCAACAGCAAATCTTGGTTGTTAGTGCTTTGAACAGCACCCCATCCAGATCAAAGAATTATGAAAGCCTGAATAACTTTTTCTTGTATTCCCTGGAACTATTTTTCCAGAGTTTTTCTTCACACACAAAAAATAAAAAATCGTGAACGGGAGTATGTTGATCAGCCATTGTGATCATAGCAGACAGCAACAAGAAACCACTTCCTCTCTGTTTCATCGTGTCCAGTGTGTAAAATATTGAGCTAAAACTCATAATTTTCATGTTACAGAGTCGTTTCATGCACATACTAACGATCTATACTGTTGCCGTTTCGTTATTGACTCGAGGGAAGCAGCAACAAACACTCTATGGTAGAATAGATCTATGGTAGACAACCAGTCTACGGTAGCATAGATCTATCGCGACAATAGTCGCGACAACCAGCGTAAGGGTTAAGGGACAGAGAGGAAAGGGGTTCACACCTATCCCTTAAGAAGTTCAAAACTAAGAACACGTCCCACTGTGGGACGTGAATCGTCCTGGAAGGAGCCTGCAAACGGACGGCATCCAGAAAATGCGAAACGGGAAGAGCCGAAAGGTTCTCAGCGCGTTTCGCCCCCAAAGCCAAGGTAATGGTACTGACCAAGGCGGCCTTGTAGCCGGACAGGGTCTTGTACGAAAGATTTCTAGAGTTACGAAGATGAGTTAGAAAATCCAAAAATTCAACCGTAGAAGGCCTGAGCGCATCAAGCTTCTTCTCGGAACAAAAAGAAAACCACGTCGCCCAGCGAAGACCATACAAGTCGCTGGTTGATTTACGACGCGAAGAAACCAAAAGGTCCACCGTCCTGGTGGAAAAGCCTTGCCGCCTGAGCCCTTGTCTTAAAGTAGCCAGGCGGCAAGGTTGAGCCGAGAGGGGTCTGGGTGGCCGACCCCGCTTCTTGGCTGGATGAGAGTGGCCCGAGTGAGCTCGAGACGCAGAGGACCGTCTCGGGCCAGAGCGAGGAGCTCCGGGAACCAGTGGCTCGTGGGCCACAAGGGAGTGATCAGCACCATGTGGGGGGACTCCCGGAAACACTTCTGAAGGACCCTGGAGATCAACGCCGTCGGTGGGAAGGCGTAGAGGGACATGCCAGTCCAGTCCAGGGAGAACGCATTGAATACCAACGCTAGGGGGTCCCGAACAGGGGACACGTAGAGAGGCAAGCGAGCGCTGTACTTCGTTGCGAAGAGGTCGATCATGGGCTTGCCCCAGAGATCCCAAATCTGAGCCAAGGCGTGATGGGCGATCGTCCATTCGGTCGGCAGAACCTGCTGAGACCGGCTGAGGGAATCCGCGAGAACATTCAGTTTTCCCGGGATGAACTCCACGGAGAGATCGATGCCCTGAGAGGCTGACCAGAGCAGGATCCTCTCCGCCGCCAGAGAAAGAGGAAGAGAGCGGGTTCCTCCCTGACGACGAAGGTAGGACAAACTCGCGGAGTTGTCCCCGCACACCGTGACCCACCGTCCCTGAATCGCAGGGGCGAAGTGGAGAAGAGCCAAGCGAATGGACTCCATCTCCAAGAGGTTGATGTGCTGACGAGACTCCTCCGGAGTCCACAGACCGGAGATCTCCTCCTTGTCCATGTGGGCTCCCGAACCGCTGAGGGAGGCATCCGTAAAGATGAACAGCTGGGACCCCAATCGACTGATTGGGACCATACTGTTCATCCAGGATGTGTCGGTCCATTGAAGGACCGCCTTCCGGAACCATTGCCCTAACGGCACCAGCTGGTCGTATAGGGATGGATCCGAGACCCGCGCGGTGATCTCCCTTTGCAGAGGTCTCTTGAAGACCCTGCCGAGCGGGAGAAGCTTGGAGACCGACTCCATCAGCCCCAAGAGGCTGAGGAGTCGGCGAAGGGTGGCGGACTTCGCTTCTGAGAGGTCCGCCACCAGAGAAGAGAGAGCCGAGATCCTTTCCGGCGAGGGCGACACCGAGAAGGTGAGAGTGTTGAAACACATGCTGAGGTACTTGAACCTCTGAGAAGGGACAAGATCGGATTTTTTCCGATTGATCTTGAAACCCAGGGAGACAGAAATGTCCTGAAGGACTTGAGTGTGTTGAAGAGATAGCGACTGACTGGCGGCGAGCAGCAGCTAGTCGTCGAGGTAGACCTTCAGTCTGAGGCCTCTTGCGCGTGCCAAGGAGGCCATCTCCCTGGTCACCTTGGTGAAGATCCAAGGAGCCAGGGAGAGGCCGAAGGGAAGGGCGCTGAACTGAAACACACACCCCTGCCAAACGAAGCGCAGAAACTTCCTGCGGCTCGGGTGGATAGACACGTGAAAATAGGCATCCTGAAGGTCTATGGAAGTCGCCCAGTCGCCTGGGCGAATGAAAGCCCTGACCGTGGAAGGAGTCTCCATCTTGAACCGAACCTTTCTGGTGAACTTGTTCAAGGGAGATAAGTCCAGAACAGGACGGAAGCCGCCCGACTTCTTCGGGACGGTGAACAGGCGAGAATAGAAGCCGGGGCCCGGTTCTTCTAGAAGAGTGACCGCTCCCTTCTCCACCAGAGCGGAGACCTCCTTTTGAAGGATGTCGAACCGCTCTGGATCTGAAGGTGGTGGGAAGGAGATCGGTTGTGCAGACAGAGGAGGTTCCAGGATAAACTGAAACCGAAAACCCTCCCGCACAACACCGAGAATCCATGCGCTTTTGACAGCCGACTGCCAAGCCACAGCTGTTTCGGGAGGAACATTTAGTTTATCTATATTTTCAGAAGTTGTTTCAAGCCAATTTTAGTTTACCATTAGTTGCTTTTCATAAATTACAATCACGAATATGTTGTAGTATGTGTCTAAATTACTTATATTCAGTGGATATTGCTAGATGTTCACTCATGGGCAATTTTATTTATGTTTGTGTATTATTCAAGAACATTTTCTGCTAAATATGTTGTATGATACTGCTCAACAAAATAAGTTTTTACCATAAATCCGATGGAAGAAAGATATTAAAAATACAAGGAAGAACATACAGCCCAAATATTTTTACAAGCAAAAGCTTGGTGCAGTTTTTATCTAAGATTTTTAAATTCAGTCTTTTAACTAAATAGCTTGATTTTGTATGGGGTGGAACAGCTGTGAAGCGGGATACGCCTTCGCGAGCGCATCTACGCTTGACGCAGGAGCGCCAGTGGATTCCCGGGGCTGCGCGGGGTCTAAAGAAAAGGCTGGCCCCTGGAAAGCATCTTCCTGAAGCCCCTGGAGGCCTGAGGACGAGACCTTTGAGCCCTGGACCGGAAAGGTGCTCGAGAGGAGGAGTACCGTAGGGCTTTAGACTGCTGCGGTACCCTGAAAGCCAAATTTCCCCTCCTAGCCCTTGAGGCAGGAAATCTGGGAAGAGACTGGCGAAAACCAGGATCAGAGCGGGAGCGCTTGAGAAACTCCCTGATCAACGTGTCATGAGAATCCTCAGCCTTTCTCTAGTGGACGATTCCACAATCGGATCCACAACTTCCTGGCCAAACAGTCCTGAGAACGGCAAAGGGAGAGAACGAAGCCGTTCCTTTTCCCTCTGGGAGAGAGATCTGGACTCCGTCAAGAGACTGTCCCTAGACAGAGCAGAAGACTGGACCTTCAAGGCCGCAACGACTTCAGAGAGACTCTGCATAGAGTCCCCTAAGGCGGCAAGAGCCACACCGATGGAAAAAGTCCACCGAATCAAAAATCCGGAAATCCACCGGAGACTCGGAGGTGGACTTCCCTAGAGACTCCGCCACAACACGAATGAGGGAAGTGGCCACGCCACACCCCTTGAGAGCATCAGAAAGCCCAGTTTCCAGTTGCCTGAAAACAGCTTGCTTGAGGACAATCGGAGCAGCGAAGCCCGAATTCAATCTCAACTTCTCTAGCTCCGCTTTAGACGGCTTGGAGAAGGAAGGAAACGGAAGGTAATCCTCCAAGAGAGGGAGGACCGACCTGAATGGAGGGACCGAAAAAGAACCCACTGCTGTGGTGTCCTCTTTCTGACGCGGCAAACGGTTCGAACGGCTAGAAAGACCGATCAGGGGCTGTTCTGGTCTGCCCGTCTGCAAGAAAGCCTCTGCCTTCCGCACGGCGTCCAAAAGAAGAGTAGGAGCCTGGAGGAGGAGACGGCTCTTGCCTTGCTGGAAAGAGCCGACAGACTCTCCGGTAGCCGACTGTGACACAGACCGACTAATCTCAACAACATCCGGGCAAGAGTCCTTCAAAATCTCCAACAAGCCTTGTTGGGGAACGCCCACACCGTGGAACTGAACACTGGCAACAGAGGGCGCGTCCTGGGAAGACCCGTCCTCTTGGGGAACAAGGCCAGACACCGCTGAACGAAGGCGGCGTTGCACTTCGCGCTCAATCAACGCTTCCAAGTCAGAACCGGTCTCACCGTCTGAAAGCTCCGATTCCACCGGAGAAGCCTCACCGTGTGAACGGTGGTGATCACGTTGAGGGAAAAACGGAGTTGCTTCATCCGTATGCCGCCGCGAATCACCCGGTTGCCCCCCTGCTGGGTGGACAAAAACCGGTTCACCGGTTGTACGGTGCCGTTCACCCGGTAGAGTAGCTCTAGGCTTAAACTGAACCGGGTGAAACCTCGCCGGTTGCTCACGCATGGCTATGCGTGCCGGTTGATCTTCATCCGAAGATGCCGGTTCCAACCGGATGAGAGGTTGGTAGACCGACGAGTGGGAAGGTAGTCGACCGGTTCCGTCCTCCCGGTAACGGGAACCGGGAATAACTTCGGGGCGGACAGGTCTAGCCCGTCCTCCACCGTAAGTTTGCCTGTAGGCGCCAGAACCGTGAGCTCGCGTCTCAACGGAACTGGCCATGAGCCTGTGGCCTTCGGGGCCTAGTCCCTTCGTCCCCGGTAGGTTCATAGCCCCACGGTTCGGCTGAACCGTGACCTCTTTTGGATACAGAGGTGGGGGGCCTTCGCCTTGAATCCGACCGTCCGTCGGATTCAAACCCCATAGCATGGGGGGGCGAGCTCTCCGGAGGATACTCCTGATCCCCCGGGAGAAGAACCGGTGGATCCTCCAGGATCGGGCGGGCCAACCGTAGTCCCACCGGTTTGAAGTGAGAGGCCACGTAAGTGCCCACGACGTCTTGGAGGAAGAAAGGGCCCTCGTGGAAAGAGGACGCTTGCTGGAAACCCTGTGGACAAGAGTAGGAGAGAGAGTAGACCCGGTTGTTTGGGCCGAAACAACCGGGTAAACTGACTCATGAGAACCGGCAAAATAATCCGAAGATTCAACTGATTTAACCGGGCAAATGTGAAGACCACTAGAACCGAGCTGGTCGATAAAAGACTGCAGAACGGACTGAGTATCCCCCGAAGGGGTGGAAGCCACCGAAACAGAAGACAAGGGGTCAAGTTCGCTTCGAGAAACTGAAACCGCCTTAACTGAAGAAACGTCTTGTTTAGAAGAAGATCGCGAAGATTTCTTGAGAGTTTTCTCTTTGGAAACAGATTTCTCTTTAGCAGACTTCTCTTGAGAAAGAGAGGGAGAACAGAACCTACCACTCCTATCGCGAGGGAGAGGGGTAGAGGAGAGAACCGGAGCAGAGACCGAAGTCTTAGGAAGAGTGTGGGGGGTGGGTGAAGCCATGATGGCCGCCCACACAACACACACGAAGAAAACCGGCCTGACTTGTATCATGAAAATTTCCAAAAATACAAGAAAATAAAATCGATAGACAGCCCAACAGGCAGTCCAAGAAACAAAAGAATAGTCAGTTACAAAATAAATGGAACGGACCCACCTAGAATAGAGCAGAAACCCCAAAAGGAAGAGAGCAATGGCAAGCCAGGTCAAGTGAGCTTGGGTGGAAAAGGAAGAATGATGTTTGTAGTGCGCGCGCGCACCTCGCCTGCCCGGATGTAGGGGGGATAACTCGCACCCCATATCCGGCGCAGGGGGTGACGTCACGCCCTACTTTCGCTTTACTATATTCTTTGGTATAGTTCCAGGTCATTATGAGTCAATGCACATGTTTTAAGTGTTGGTAATGTATGGTTAAAATAGATTGGATAATTTTAGTTAATATAACTATCTATTCTATCTATATACTTACCGTTTCACTACGAATGGAACTCTCATTGACGGGATGTCACAGTCTGTTGACTGGCTGGGGACAGAGGCCGTTGTGTTGCCGTCCGTGCAGCTCTGGGTGCACGGCACGGGGCCGTCATGACGGGTGCCGTCGTGCCGGTTGCCGCCGTAGCGGTTGCCGTCGTAGCGGCTGTATTCGTAGCGGTCCACGTCAGAACCGTAGCCGTCATAGCGGCTGCCGTCATGGCGGCTGTCGTTGGGTAGCAGGAACCGGGTCGGCCGTGCCCCGGAGGGCACGGTTGCCGCGAACGGCTGCTGAGAGCTAGCGGACACGGTAACGGTGTTTGTTCCGTTCCGGACCGAGTGGCATGTTCTATTGTTACCATGCTCTGAGTACGCTCTGATTTTTCTTCCGCTTTTCTGGGAGAGAGTCTGGGTTTCCGTAGCCAATTCGTGCCCGTGAGGGTCATGTACCATAGCCATTTTGTGCCTGTGAGGGTCATGTTCCGTATCCCGTTCGTGCCCGTGAGGGTCATGCCCGTGCGGGCGGTTTTCACACTCACGTGTCCAAGAAGTTTCACCCGGGTGAAGATGAGTAGAACGGCGTTGGGTGGCCGGGCGGGGACCCATGCGGGTCGGTGACCTCAGGACACACAGAAATGCCAGTGTGCTGCTCCCTGTGGGCCAACTGAGCCGAAGACATGACGGATGGAAATTCTTCTTTCACGGCGAAACAATCTTGGGAATGGTCAGAGATAGTGTCCATGCAATAAGGGTCAACTGGGTAACCCCTGTTGTCCGTGACAGGTCCCTGTGTAGATTGTTTAGTCTGTCTAGTCATTGTCGAGGTGGGCCCTGGTTCGACTGAAAGAGCGGACAGCGAAGAGGAGGGGACCAAAACCATACCCTTGCTTTTGAACCCCGCTATCATCTCGTCAACAAGAGAGATAGAATCCACTACTGTAATAACCTGCTCCTGAGAAACACTAGGAGAAGGAAGAGCCGCTGGCGCGGGGGATGAACAGCTTTTCTTAGAACTAGACGACCTGTGCTTAGCCTCTTTCTGACTAGACGAACGACTAGAAGAAGAACTAACAGGAAGGAACTTGCCCTTCTCATCCCGACTTTGTTTGGGATTGAGAGGGTCAGAAGAAACAACAGACTTAACCGTGAGAACCGGGTCGACAGAAGACATGCTGTCAGGGGCAAGGACCGGACGACCAGTTCACTTCACACAATTCAAAAATCAATATATCACAAAATACACAAGAAACAAATCAAATATTACTTTGAAAACACTAGCCGACCAAACCTGCACCCCAATGGAACACAGATTAAGGCGGGATGGCTAAGAAATTCAAAGTTTAAAGCAAATAAAACAGCAGAGGGAAGAAAAAGATGGCGCCCCAAAAGTGGGAAAATTTATTCTGAGTTTGAAATAGCCTCCACAGAAGTGGCTACATATGGGACTTCCGGTGGTTAAACGCACAGCATCTGTGCCAAGGGAATAAATTTATAGTCTTTTTTAGACTATGGTATTTGGTAATTTGGCAATTGCCCCAAGTTGGAAGAGTAAACTCAGTTCGTAGTGAAACGGTAACATGATAGAATAGATATTCTGATTTTGCTATCATAGTTTTGTTTTTTTACAATAATTATTATTAGTCATATAAAGGCACATTGGTGTCTGTCAGGAAAAAAGTATCACCTTGTGGTCTGCAACATATGGTTAGTGGTCTATTCTTTCTTCCCAATTCTCCCATGTCATTTCCTTGGTTTATTTCTTTACGATCCAAGACACCATAGCTCTCACACCCAAGTGTTTCTCACCCGATCATGTCCCATTTTTCGCGCTCAAAGCCCTTGTGGATGGACTGGGCGATGGAGGACTCCATCAGGTCCACATAGCGCACCACCTGAGGGGCAAACACGTCTCGCAGGTGCTGGTGGAAACGACCGTTGCACAGGTTTTCTGAAACACAACGTACTTCATCAGATAGGCGGGACCATTGAATTACTTCATTTCCAGCAAGTACTTTCTAACTTCCTTTCTGGTTACTTGATGCATCGATTGTATTTATGATAACAGCATGGGTGAAAGTGACTTCAGGATTGGCCATCTTGTCATCCACAACCATGGCCTTTTGAAAATCAAACATTTCTGCCTATATTGATGGCAGATTAAAACAAGATGATATACATGCAATTATAATACCGGCCCCTCCAACCTTGTACAAACAGACACACAAATAGGAAATTATTCTTAATGTGGCCACCACTTCAGGATTTTAGGATGTGCTAGCTGACTTTGTTGCCATTTTTAACCCTTTCACCACCAATGTTGCATTTTTGTACCACAATGATTTAACACTCGTATCATTAAAACTCTTGAATCAGGTCTATTATTCAATAATACTGTGTTTCGAAATTTGGGCAGTAAGGATTGGCCCTAGTCTATATGTGTCAAAGAGAAATCCCACAATATTGCAGATGAAATCTTTTCTGTAACCAAATAAATTTTATGGAAATTGTTGGTTCAAAGATGGCTGGCAGTGAAAGGGTTAAGTCCTGACGCTCTGTGCGCTCAGTCACCTCTGAAATCCTAGCCCAAGGGACGTCACCCCGTACAAAAGGGGGGGTAGCATCAGAAAAATAATAAAATAAAATATACCCTAGCAGATTTTGTGTTTTTTGGAATGTGTTGCCGAGATGTCTGTCCGATTTGCAAAAGGAATTTCAAGATGTTATGGGGATGCATGGCTCCACAAAAAAAATCGAAATGCCAAAGTGTAGTCGCAAACTGCATTGACTAGTCATTCACTGTCTACTTTTTGCAGACTAGTCACCACTGGTGAAGCCTAAGACGACTGAAATGGAAATGTAGATCAAAATCATTCACTTACTCTTTCACTTCACGATCTTATAATTCCTATCTTTCACAAAAAAAGGAATATTCATCGCTGTCATCACTCAGTGGATACAATAACGATTCATCAGCTTCCTGAAGCTTGGTATCTTTTAAGCAGGAGCTTAACACTCTGTCATTCTAACTGTATCACTCCCTCCCCAGCAAAAAGTGACAATGATGGTTGGGGCTGTGCCGGTCGGGGTACGTCCCCGGGGACCGCAACGGTAGCCGGATTGGCCTGACCTGCGACATGAAACGCTGGGGAGAATTCTATTTTTAGTTCCTTTGTTTTTGTGTTGATTTTTAGTTTGGTTTATTTTTCTTTCTGTCGCAACGCACAGCGCTGCATAAGTGTCCAGTGGGACAGAGCAGCGTAGCCAAATTCAGATCATCAATGATGCAAAAGTCGGGAAAATGCCGATGTCAGTAACACGACTTCAAAAATTCGCATCGATCGAACAAAAACAAGCTCGCTGACGAAATAGGTCAGAGTACACTCCTTACTCATCACTTCGCGATCTCATAAGTCCCATCTTTCACAAAAATACGACTATTCATCGCTTTCCTCAGTCAATGGACGCCATAACTGTTAGTCATCTATATTGGAAAAATTGCGAAAGTGCCGAAGTCGGTTACTAATTTTCAAAAATTCATATCTTCCCAATCGGCCTAGAAGCCATTGCAAGCAACAGGGCGGAAGTGTAATATATTGCGAAAGCGAGGCTGAAGCATCCACGTGACTGCCATGTGATAGAAACAAAATGGAAGCGCCCAAACTGGCTACATGGAATCCGTACGTTCTCGGCATTTACGATCCGAATTTTTTCTGAACGTTTCCGAACGTTCACCGAACTAAAGGGTTAAGTAAGTTGTCCTGATGAAGATATTAAAATAGAAAATTTGTGTAAAACAGGTGTTAGTGAGCTTTTTTCTTCCCTTGACTACTTCAGGATTGGGAAGATCCAGAGAACATTAAAACGTGTCATTTCAGGACGGAGAGAATGTTTTACTTTCACCCATGTAACAGGTCATCACAGCTTTTCAAAACACGAATAGAAAGACGGACTGGACATGAGAGTAATGGGAGTTCTATTAAGCGTGCATCCCTCACCGTCGGTGCGCAGGTAGTCGTTGAGCAGCTGGAAGAGGGGGAAGCTGTCCCAGGTGTCCGGGGGCTGGGCCTCCATGACGGCAGTCATGTCCACGCTGAACAGCGACCAGAAGATCTCCGCGTGCTCCACCAGCAGGTCACTGAACCAGGCAAACGCCTGCACACACACACCCACAGCGTGCCACCTCAAGGCTCAACACAACACATAATAACAATTATAGTATCGGTGAATTAACCATTTATTTATTGGGGGGGAGGGGGGGAGACTCAGGCTAGCCGCTATGTTTGTTTTATTGATTCATGAAGTATCAAAACTTTTCCATCTACATAATTGTGTTTGTTCTTGTGTATAATTTGCATGCGCATGTTAATGGATTTTGTCTGCACAGTGTCTGTACAGTGGAGTACACATAAAACAAAACTGGATAACGGCGGGAAGGTGCAGTCGCTTCACACGCAGACTCACCTTATCTCCGACTTTAATCTCGAACTATGTTTGATATATGTTGATTTTCTGCTTCAAGTTGTGCAAGTGTGTTTGTGATGGACTCTTTTCCTCTTTGGCGGCTTTATGCCGCCCCACCGGCTGTGAGAGTGTTTGTTTTCCTGTTTTTATTTTCGGCATGCCAGCTGAAATTCAAATTTCCAAAACCGACCATGGCACCAGCTTTTACCCACCCCAAGCCGTGCCTACCAGCGCGCGTGCGCACATCAGCTCTAAATAGCATCAGTTCGCTGGCAGGCGTGAGTGTACCCCCACCTCTACACTCCCCACCTCTCCAAACCTCCCTTTCTTTCACCACTGTTCCTGCTCCTACTACCAAGACGCGGCGTACAACATATACAAGGGACCAGCTGTTGACCATCAACACAGCTACACAGTCGTATCTTAAGCCTGACATGATCGCCACTTTGAAAGACCTGGGCAAACTGCCACACGGAAAGCGCTCTAATCGTGGCGGTACACGAAAGCATAAACATATCCTTGTGCTAAGCAGTGAACTTCGACCCTGCGTTTACGACCCTCACGGACCTAGGCCTAGCCCTGAAAACTTGATCTATGTGCCCCTCGTAACAGTTAGCACCCCACCATCAGACCAGCTGTGTGTGTCGCTTTTCAATGCACGATCTGTGGGCCCTGCAACTACTAGAACGCAAATTACTGACTTCATCACTGACAATGACATTGACGTAATGCTATTAACTGAAACTTGGCTTCGTTCGTCTGGAGATGAAGCCAAGTGTAGTGACCTAACTCCAATCGGATACGCTCTACGCTCCATCCCCCGCCCTCCCCACCCCTCCGGAAAGTTCGCTCGCGGTGGTGGCATCGCATTTCTACACAAGCACTGTCTGTCCTCTTTCTCAACTGTTAAGACTGTGTTTCCCTTCACTCATTCTTCGTTTGAACTTGCTCTACTCTCCCTCAACCTACAGCACGCCTTTGTCAACTTCGTCTGTGTTTATCGTCCACCTCCCAGTAAAAGAAACATGTTAAAAGACAGTACATTCCTCGACGAACTGCCTCCTTTCTTGAGTATTGTTCTTCCCTGTTTGGTAACGTGATCATTGCTGGTGACTTTAATATCCACTATGAAAATATCACAGACAATAACACCATGAAATTTAGAGATATTGTAAGCATGTATAATTTTGTTCAATCTGTCATCGAACCTACTCATGTTCATGGTCACATTCTTGATCTTGTCTTGTACCCATGCTGTGAAAATTTCGTCTTGTCTACAAATGTGTGTCACGATTTTACGTCCGATCATGTGTCTGTGTTGTGCAAAGTAAGTCTCCCCAAACCTGTCCGTCGCCGCACAACAAAATTCATCCGCTCTTTTCATAAGATTGACAAGACTAATTTGAAAGATGATTTAGAAACTGCCATAACACCTGACATGTCTCTTCCCGATTTAAACTTTTCTTTGCAAAATCTGCTCGATACGCACGCCCCTCTCCATCAGGTGTCTGTCAGGATGGAGAGAGCCACACCTTGGTACAATTCAGTTGCTCCCCAACTCACAGACTTCAAACGCGAGCGCCGCAGAGCAGAAAGGTGCTGGCTCTCCTCTGGTCTGACTGTTCACAAACAGATCTACAAATCAATCAAACGGACAATTACTGACTTAGTACAAAGGGCTAAGACTCAGTTTTTCTCCTCTAAAATTTCCGCTAGCAAGACTTGCAAAGAATTCTACCGAAACATGAATCAAATCCTAGGCAAAACACAAGCAGCTGTATTCCCTTCAAATATAGCACCTAAAAAACTCCCTGACGCCTTTCTTAACTTTTTCCGAGACAAAATAGTAGCCATTCGAAATGCTTTTCCTTCTTCTCAGCCTCTAGACGTGTCCCCAGCCTACTCTGGTCCAACTTTGTCCGCCTTTAAACCAGTCACAACACAGTTCGTGAAAGAGATTCTCCAAAAAACGGCCAAGAAATCTTGTGAACTTGACCCTTTCCCTACATCCCTCCTCTATGAAAATATTGATACCTTGTTACCAGTCATAACAAATATTTTCAACCGTTCTTTGTCAAGTGGTACAGTCCCTGATGATTTTAAAGACGCAATTGTGAAACCCCTCTTGAAAAAATCTACTCTGAATCCAGATGAATTAAAAAAACTATCGGCCAATCTCTAACCTTCCCTTCCTGTCAAAAATCTTAGAGAAAGTAGTTCTTTATCAGCTGTCTCAGCACCTTGTTACGAACAATCTTCTCAGTCCCCATCAATCTGCTTACCGTGCTGGACACAGTACTGAAACAGCTCTTATTAGTATCTTAAATAACATTTTGACTTCCTTTGACGACGACAAAATATCTGTTCTCCTTCTTCTTGATTTATCAGCAGCATTTGACACGATAGACCATGACATTCTACTGACACGCTTGACAACTGACTTTGGCATTTGCGGCACCATACTAAATTGGTTTAAATCATATCTCTCCAATAGAAAGCAATTTGTTCTCATTGAAAATGTGCAGTCATCTAAAATGTCTCTTGACTTTGGCGTTCCTCAGGGATCAGTACTTGGGCCTGTACTTTTTATCATGTACACAACACCACTGTCCAAGATAATTAATAGACATTCTGTTCAGCACGAAATTTTCGCCGACGACACCCAGCTCGAACATTCTGACATACATGGAAACTACCACCAACTTGTCCAAACACTTGGGAAGACTGTGTTTCTGACATCAAACATTGGATGTCAACCAACAAGCTTAAGTTGAATGATGATAAAACAGAGGCTATCCAGTTTGCTAGACAAAATCATGCTCAAAATCTCCCACCCTCTATAGAGCTTTGTTCCACCGAAATTACGTTTATGTCGTGCGTTCATGATCTCTGCCTTCATATTGACTCTGAGCTATCTTTGAAACAACACATTACCAAAATCTGTCAAGCCTGCTTTCTTGAAATCCGTTGCATTAGTTCAATTAGACCCTTCCTGACTGAAGATGCCACAAAGACACTTGTCACTTCCTGTATTCTGTCTAGATTAGATTATTGCAATGCCCTCCTCCTAGGCCTTCCTACAACCTCTCTTCAACCTCTTCAACGTGTTCAAAATTCTGCTGCGCGCCTTGTATTCAGAGTACCAAAACGGCACCATAATCAGATCTTTTAATGAAACTACACTGGCTCAAAATCGAATACCAAATCAAATACAAATCTGCCTGCCTCTGCTACAAAATCGTTACAAAAGACGCACCAGCCTATCTTTACAGACCTGTTTACCCTTATAATGAAAAACCCGGAATTTGCCACACAAAAAAACGGAATTTGAGAACAAAAACCGGAATTCACATGATCTGTACACGACTCGCGATAAAGCGTTTTCTTGTTCTTCTCCTTTCCGCGAACATCGGCGTCGATTTTCAATATTGTGATGATTTCTTGGCTCAATTTTGCCAGAAAAGTTTTATTAGTAAATTCAGTCACTAATTCTTAGTCAATTTTAGTATAAAACAAGCTAGAAAAAGCAAAATACCTGGAAATGTCCACGATGGGACAGAGAAAAATCACTCGGCCGCGGACCGGCGGATGCCAAGTTGCAACTCGGCGCCATCGTGATCAATTTTGACTTCATTTTCCGTTGAAAACTTCAAAATTCTCACATCATCGTATTTTCCAGTGATAATATAATCTAAATTGACTCATTTCAAGCCCTAATTACAATCTCTACCATTACAAAACTGCCTGGAAAGCTCTTCGAATCGACAGTAAAAGTCTGGCCGCCATTTGCTCAGTCCCGAAATAGATCGACCAAAATAAAAACATTTCACCCCTTTAACCAATGAAAATGCAGCATTTAATGCATGTGAGGTCAATCACAACCCCTTTTCTGATGACGTAGCGTGTTAGGTACACGTTTCGGTCAACCCGTGCGTCTTTTCCTACGAACGGAAACAAATAATAGACGTTTTTTCGAAATCCGGAATTTTCAGCGTTCACCCGGAATTTTAGCAAATTTCCGGAATAATTCCGGCTAAACCGGAATGGTAAACAGGTCTGTCTTTGTAACCTTTTCCAGATCTACGTTCCTGCCCGTAGCCTTCGTTCTTCCTCTGATGACCATATTTTTCAAATTCCCTCTTACCATCGGAAACAACACGGCTCCAGAGCATTTTTTGTTTCAGCTGCTACACTCTGGAACTCACTCCCTTTCAGCCTTCGTCATGCCAAATGCTATGTAACGTTTAAGTCTGCTCTGAAAACACACTACTTCAAACTGCAGCTGCAGAGTACATAAAACTTAGAAATATTGCCAGCCACTCTATCTGTCCATCTTGTTCTGTGTGTGTGTGCGCGCGCGCGCTCGCGTGCGTGTGTGTGTATGTGTGCGCGCACGTGTGTGTGTGGTGTATGTGTGCATGCGCATGTTTGTGTTGTGTGTGTGAGTGTGATGCGTTCATGCAGGCCCCTATATGAGTGTATGTATGCATGGTGTGTGTGTGTGTGTGCGTGTGCGCGTGCATGCGTGTGTATGTGTGTGTGTGTGTGTGTGTGTGCTTGTGCTGGGTGTGCGTGTGCATGTTGTTTTTGTGAATATTATGCTGTTATTTCATGCTTGTGAATTGTGTGAAAATGCATACGTGCATTAGTCCTAGTAGTAGTAGTAGTAGTAGTAGGAGTAGTAGCAGTCACAGCAGTTGTTGTTGCTGATTGATATGTGTATTGTTTTTGTTTGCTGATGTTATTGGATTTTTGTTTCATGTTTTTATTCCATTTCAATTTTGTGTAAAGCGCCCTGTAGCCTACATAGTAGGATGGGCGCTATATAAATTTTCCTCATTATTATTATTATTATTATTATTATTATAACATGAAATATTGGTTAACGCACAAAAAGTTTGTTTGAACGGACGAAACCCTTCTTTATTATTACTTAATGCTTAACACAAATAATGATTAGCGCACACACAAAAATCTTTGTCTCCTGAATTTCGCGTTAAGAGTACTCCACTGTAAGTACACATGGAGATGGAAAAGAAGGAATGGGTGTGGGGAGGCCGCGAAGGTTTGTATGGCGAACATTTATACATAACGGCTAAAAAGCTTGAGTGGATTGATTTTTTGATGAAAGCAAGTATCTCCATGAAGTACATAATTAACTAAGTACATAACTAAGTTTCTGTTGAAAACAGGATGAGCTTGTAGTTTTAATTTGGTTCATACTCTAACCTTCTACAAAAATCCATTCAAATATTTATCCCTACTTTTTGAGTAAACTACCTCACAAACAAGAGACAAAAACATAACCTCTTTGGTTGAGGTATTTTACAAAAAATACACTGATTAAAGTCTACATTTTAATACAAATGAAAAGTGATTTAAATGAAATAATCTAGAAAGTGTAGTCTACCATAAAAATCAAACCCACTACATGCTACATGCTTGGTGACTAAAAATAAATGTATTTATTGAGCTAAATATAGTGTCAATTTTACTAAAATAAACCACTTGACTTATGCATGCACAATCAGCTTGCTACTTTTGCTTCGAACAAGCCATTCCAGATGGTGGATTTTTATTAATCCCTACTATCTATTTAACTTAATACTTACCAACACCTGAAACAACTGCATTAGCGTTAAGCGACCTGGAGCTATACCATAGCATATAGAAAAACGAAAGTAGGCCTCTGGCCTTGACCCCTAGCCGGATGTGGGGCGGGAGTGATCCCCCCTTACTGGTCAGAGGCCAAGTCAGAGGCTGTTGGTGTAGAGTCGGGAGTACCCCAAGGATCAATCCTGGGCCCAGCCTTGTTTCTTTTCTACATCAATGACATGCCTGACAAACTGTCCTCCACATCTCGGCTCTTTGCAGATGATACCCTCTGCCACAGAAGTATCGCATCTCAGAAAGACCAAGAGGCGCTCCAGCAAGATCTTGACAACATGGCAGAGTGGGAAAATAAATGGAAAATGGAGTTCCACCCAGGAAAGTGTCAGACCCTGCACACGACCAGAAAAAAAGAACCCACAACCTGGCTTCTACCATCTTCATGGCCAGAAGTTGTAGGCAGTAAAAGAGGCAAAATACCTTGGTGTCACTATCCAACAAGACCTGTCGTGGGATGGCCACATAAACAACACAGTAAACAAGGCCAACAAAACCCTTGGATTCCTACGAAGGAATCTTAAAGTAGGCTCCATCGCTGTGAAAGAGACAGCCTACAAGGCCTTAGTACGACCCACACTTGAGTACGCAGCGCCTGTCTGGAACCCGCACACTGCCAAGAACATCGGCAAGTTGGAGAAGGTCCAAGATGAGACAGTCGCACATGGCAGCATACATGCTTCCTGCTACCAAGACCAACTACAGGAAGTTCTGTGGCGGCACGGATTGTCTCCGCTGCACAAATTGTCTCAGAGACAATCCGTGCAGGGAGACAATCCGTGCTGCCTAGACGGCACAGATTGGTGGATTTTTATTAATCCCTACTATCTATTTAACTTAATACTTACCAACACCTGAAACAACTGCATTAGCGTTAAGCGACCTGGAGCTATACCATAGCATATAGAAAAACGAAAGTAGGCCTCTGGCCTTGACCCCTAGCCGGATGTGGGGCGGGAGTGATCCCCCCTTACCGGTCTAGCAGTGGCTAGGCCAATGAGCGCCTACTTCCGCCATTACAAAATTTTACAGGAAGCATCTTTATTAGTGTGGGAGGATACAAGGGAGGGTACCTCGTTTGTTTCAGGTGTTGGTAAGTATTAAGTTAAATAGATAGTAGGGATTAATAAAAATCCACCAATCTACTTTAACCATACTGTACCAACACCTGAAACAACTGCAGATTACCAAAGCGGAGGAGGGTAGATGCTTCAGTACCCCAACCCAACGCGTGAGAGCGAGACCTGGGCGCTTTTTCCCTTAGGGGGTTTAAAAAAGTGGTAATTCCACTAGACCCCCTTCCCAAAAAGCCCAGAGTAACCCCTTTTACTCCTTTAGCCTATATGCGGCTTTAGAAAGGGAAGGTAAAAGGCCTGCTCCAAATATTGCCCCAAAACATCATTGCAATGATATACCCACTAAAGTACCATAGGGGGAGTCGTTGGGAGCTTGCCTCCGTACTGACGGTCTAGACGGAGACGGCGGTCTGGGCAACAACTATCGTCCCGGGCGACCAAAACTTTCCTGATAGAGAAAGCGTCGCCTTCGTTCCCGGCCTCGATGTCTCGGAGGTCGAGCTGAAGGAACGTGTCGCGCGACCTCCAAAAGCTTAGAGAAGCTTAGTTCCGGAAAGGAGAAGCCCGAGGGCCCCGACCGGACAGAGAAAACGGTCCGAACCGTCGGGGCCGAGGACGGAACGAAAGATGGAGATGCGAACCAGAGGCGAGGGAACGCCGCCCAGCTGATTCTAAGCCCCGAATTCTGGTAGAAAGATCAAGGTGACCGAAGAGTACTCATCCGAGAACTCTATGACGCGGGCCAGGACGCTGAGAGCGTGAAGACCGCCGATCCTTCTGGCTGAACGACTGAGGGACTCGAGAAGTCCTGGCAGGAGCTTGGAGGCGGACCGCGTCCAAGAAGAGAGAGACAGGGGTGACGTACAGAAAAGCCATGGCCAAGGAAATCGTAGTGATGAAGGCTGCTCTGTACCCCGAAAGGGTCCGGGCAGAGAAATTTCCAGACCCGTGAAGAAAACGCCAAGAGTTCTACAGACTGTACCGTAGAAGGTCTTAACGGATCGTACTTCCTGTCACCACCGAAGACGAACCGAACGAAAGAGTCCTGGAAAAATCCAGGAAGGCATCTCAGGAAAGAACATGGCTGACTAAAAAAGCAGCCAGGAGATGACAAACCCCGCATGGAGTCACCTAGAGCAGCCAAGGCCGATACAAAACGGACTATGAGTGGCCGGACCGGGCCACCACACGCTGCTACGCCCTTTCGACCGGAAAAATATCGATCGAAGTGGCGAGACTGAGTCAAAAACAAATTGGCCCACATTTGGACAAGACTTGTTCAGAATGACGGGCAAGCAAAGTGACCGACGACGGGAAGAAACAGCTAGTACTAAAAGATTAAGATGAGAATCCGCAAAACAGCAGATTCAACCTCTAAACTAGCAAACTGAGAAGCCAAGGAACGAATGTGCAACTGCACTTCGTAACCAACTCTACAAGCTAAGACCGTAGGAAGGCAAAATAAAAAAAAACTGCCTCTGACGTAGGGACAGACCGAAACAGCAACATAGTTGCTATCGCATGACGTCAAATCAAACCAGATGACGCGGAAATGTCCCCACCGAAAAGGAAACATGTAGCCAAAAGCGGAACAGTGTGCAAACACACCTCGACTTAACCCATTTCAACAGCACTGACTCAAAATGGGGGTGGGGGGCCTGAAGGAAGGCCCCAAAACACCCAGTCGAACAACTAAGTTGAAAACTGACGTTTAGTGATCTGACAGCTGGGCATAGAAGATCATGTTAGCCGGACAGATGAGTCCGATCGGGACGGAACCAGACCGAAAAGGATGGCTGGAACGAGTGAACGAGTCCACTGGATGAACAACTCGTGGTTGTAATGAGAGGAAACGAGGGTCTGAAACAGAGCAAGTAAAAACCATGCCTGCCAGAACAGACATCATTCGAAAGAACGGCGAAGCCGGGGCCGTTCAGAAGGAAGGCAACAAGGGTACGGTTGAACCACGCTCGGTTGCAACCGTGAAAGAAGGAGCGCACGCTCCGACTTCTCTCTGCAAGGGCCTTAGTATACCTTGGCAGGAGGAAGGAGCTCCGAAACTGACTCCATCAGACTAAGAAGTCTGAGGAGACGGAAAAGTGTGACCGACTTCGTACTGAGAGGACGGACACCAACAGAGAAAACGAGGACAGTGTCCTCCGAGGCTGAGACTGTGAATCCGACCGTGTCGAACCCATCTCCAGACAGTCTTTAAAGCGCCCCCAAAAGAGTCTCTGGCCAGAAGAATCACCAAGAGAAGCTAGAGCCACTCCAAAGGTTGGTTCAATCACGGACTCAAAGAGCCTGAAAACCGCAAGAGAGGTCGTTGGAGAGGTTTTGCTCAAAGTACAGCAATGAACCGAATCAACAACGTCACAAAAGCACAGCCCTTGAGGGCTTTGGACAAAGATGCTTCCAACTGTATTACGTTGGAAGGAAAAAACTTGACCGGGCAAGACTCTTGTCACAATGGAGTTTCTCCGCTACAGCCTTAGAAGGCTTGGAGAAAGAGGGAAATGGGAGGTAGTCCCATGGACACCTAGCACCGACTTGAACGGATGAATCAACAAAAAAGCCCACGGGAACTGAATCTTCCTTGGGCCAGGTAGACCTGCCCAAGGAGAAACGGTTAGTTACTGCGAGAAGCATAACAGAGTATCCAAGTGACGTCAGGATAACCGTGGAAAAATCCAATTGAACGATACTGACTGAAAGAAACGGTAGAGGATTGAGGAACAAAAATAACCGTTTAAACGGCCATGACTTGTAACGAGTAACCCAAGTCAGAAAACAAGGCCTGACAGGCTGGGCCGAAAAAGGCCGGAAAAGTTGATAGAACGGTTGGCAGGACCGGTTGAATGAGTAATCAGGTTGAACAACCCTTGTTGTAACCAGAAAAGCATGAAACTGAATAGAGCAAGAAAACCCATGCTCGTCAGAATCGAAGAAACGGACCACAGGAGCCGTTGCAACAGACATGAATGAAACAAAGAAAAACGATGGATCATTCCCAAAAGCCACCGTGACAAACGGAAGGTCAGAATCACCATGAGGTTCTTGAAGAATCGGAACGGAACCCAACGGTCCGTTGCCCAACCCGGTAAAATGGATCAGTGAAAGCGATCGATCACAAGCACAAGAGCTCGAGATCAGCAGATCGAAGTAGATCTAACCAGATGATTAGATGGTACAAGAGAACTCTTCTTGTGAGAAAACCCTTGAAGAGCCCGACGATGAACCAAAAACCGATAGAAAACGGCTGGTTCATTCACGGACTCAAAGAGCCTGAAAACCACAGGAGAATTCGTAGGAGAAAAAATTTCCCCAAATTCTCTGTGATGGGCCGAACCAACGAAGCCGCAAAGCCACAGCCCTTGAGGGCTTTGACAAAGATTCCTCCAACTGCTTGAAGTTGGAAGACTTAATCTTGGTCGGGGCAAGATTCCTGTCGCAAAGGAGCTTCTCTGCTTCGGCCTTAGAAGGCTAAAGAGAAACGGTTAGCTTCTGCCATCTTCCCAGCACAAAGGAAAGCCTCTGCTTTCCGATTGGAGTGGTCCAGAAGCTTAGGAGCTTGCAAAAAGACAAGAACTCCTTTCCCTGGTGAGTGGCCGGACCGGGCCAGAACACGCTGCTACGCCCTTGCCTGGATGGAGACGGACTTAGCTAAGTCCACGTCCGAATCCACTGGAGAGCGCTGACGTTACGAGCCTCTGGGGTGGACTGTCTGGTCAGAACCAGGAGAGACCGCTGCGTCTTGACGGGGGTGACGGTGGACGGGCTGAAGAACCGCTACCGTTTCCATCTTACGACGGACGGTACGGGGAACCGACATCGTGCCCTCAGGCCACGGCGGTGGCTACCGCCGGTGGCTACGGTCCACGGACCGTAGCGGGCGGTGACGAAACCGCCGGTCCACGGACCGTGCGGTCCGTAGCGGACGGTGACGGAGACCGTAGCCGTCTGACCACACGGTCCGCCGAGGCCTCCCACCGAGGGAGGCCCGGGTCCGAAGGAGGCCTGAGGAAGCCGGAGAGGGCCCAGGCCCGGGGAGGCCGCCGCGCCCGGCGCCCGAGGCCTCCCACCGAGGGAGGCCCGGGTCCGCCGGGGGCCCGGTGAGGGAGGCCCGACGGAGCCCGGGGAGGCCTCCTAGGCCGCGGCCTCCGAGCACGGCGCCCGAGGCCTCCCACCGAGGGAGGCCCGGGTCCGGAGAGGCCTAGGACCGGGGAGGCCGCGGCCTCCGGGCACGGCCACCGAGGCCTCCCACCGAGGGAGGCCCGGGTCCGCCGGGGGACCGGTGAGGGAGGCCCGACGGAGCCGGAGGCCTAGGCCGGGAGGCCTCGTCGGTGGGGAGGCCTCCGAGCACGGCGCCCGAGGCCTCCCACCGAGGGAGGCCCGGGTCCGGAGAGGCCTAGGACCGGGGAGGCCGCGGCCTCGTAGGCCGCGGCCTCCGGACACGGCCACCGAGGTCTCCCACCGAGGGAGGCCCGGGTCCGCCGGGGGACCGGTGAGGGAGGCCCGACGGAGCCGGAGAGGCCTAGGCCGGGAGGCCTCGTCGGTGGGGAGGCCTCATCCGTCCGTAGACGTGTCGACCGGCCTCCTGGCCGGGAAAACACTCAACCGATGTTACCCCCACTGGGGCGAACACCGCGAGACTCTCTCCTGAGAGGCACCAACAACACCATCGGGGATTTCCCGACGGGGAAGTGGTTTTAGCCTGTAGGCCTCGGCGTCCCCGGGCGGGGAGGTGTCGAGAGGCCTACGGTCTTCCGGGCTCGAGCTCCCATCGAGATCCCGGGATGTCTGCCCGAGGTCCCAGTCAAAAGACCTCGACCGGTGGTCGGAAGGGGACCTCCTTCGCCCTCTCTCCAACACTTGGTCTGAGAGGGAGGGGAGACTAGGCGGGGCCCCGAGTGCAAGCGTGCCACTCGGAGCGACAGACATGCGCGGATGCGACTTATCCAACGAAGCATTGTCCAAACGTCCGTGTAGAAGTGGAGGCCCGTGAAGAGAGGCCTCCTGGAACAGAGAGGCATGGCAGAAAAACACACGGACGAAATGGGCCTAGAGGCCTTCTGCACAACCGAAGCAGAAGGAGGGCCGAAATAAACAACTCGTGAAGACCAGTTTCTGGCTGAACGAGACGAGAACCGAAGAGGCCGCAGGAGTACTACGACCGTAGAGGCCTATAGAGGCCCAGACGGATAAAGAACGTTTAGACTTTTTAGAAAAAGTTTGAACGGATGAATTTTTCTCACGAGGACCGAATCGGAACAATAAGAATAAAATCGTGGAAGAGAACGAACCGTAGGGTCCGAAAGAACTTGACTGATAAATAGGAACTCGAGTTGAAGAGACCAAATGACGCGCGCGCGCGCGTGCACTACTAGTACTACTAGTAGCAGTGCACGGTGAGTGACGAACAGAAAAACTAAAACTGTGAAAGTTCTAGCGAACTTAGGCTATAGAAACTGAGACAATCGAGACTCAGTATTACACTGAAACTGATGATAGAGAGGAACAGGAACGAACCCACCAGTTAAGAGTGTTGTAAACCAAAAAAGGTAGAAGCCAGGCAGCCCAGGTCAACAAAGAAACGCTGGAAAATTGTAATGGCGGAAGTAGGCGCTCATTGGCCTAGCCACTGCTAGACCAGTAAGGGGGGATCACTCCCGCCCCACATCCGGCTAGGGGTCAAGGCCAGAGGCCTACTTTCGTTTTTCTATATGCTATGGTATAGCTCCAGGTCGCTTAACGCTAATGCAGTTGTTTCAGGTGTTGGTACAGTATGGTTAAAGTAGATTGTACTTTTACTAAGTACATCAAACTAATGAGGATTTTGAAGCGCATGAATTTAATAACACAAATACAAATGGAAGTGATATGCTAAAAACAAAAAGTCAAATATGTTAAACAAACAAACATGCTATCATACAATAATAATCCAAAAACAATGTCCATGTTTTTGTGCTTGAGTATCTTTATCAGGCATTGTTCCTGGTAAATACTGTCATTTACCAATGCTCAAGAATTTTCTATGATTCATTTCAGACATCTCAGTTGGCTGCTTTGACTTCTTTAAAACAAAAATTGACTGTATGGTTTGTTGGCATACAGTAATTTAAACCCACTTGATATATCTTGCTGTATCTGTTCACATAACAAAACATTTTTTTCAAAACAAACGAATAGGATACAGATATATTGACATAAAAACAAACAAACACCAAAACGTTGTAGAGAGAAATATTTCAAAGGCCTTGGCCTTCTTTATCAATTCATGGACTAATGAGACATAATGAGGACATACAATTAGAAAACTAAAGAACTTACAAGGTCGAAGCTCTGAATTAACAATACTGACCTTTGCAAAGACATTTCAGCTTATAAGTTTCTACAGGGAAAAAAAAGTAGCAGAAACTGAGAAAATGCTTCTGATACACATCACAGTTCCAAGATTGTTGCTTCCAGTGAAACATGCCACAGGTGATATTCCACAGCTCGAATCACTTGATGTGTTGGTGGAAGCTTTACAGTGCATCTCGCGACACAACAAAATTGCTATGTGGACAGAAAACATGACACAGACAGACAGACACACAGAGAGACAGACACAGAAAGTTATTATCCCCAAACACACAATGTGTATACCCATATTATCTGCATTTTGTTATAAATACAGTAAAGGAGAATATCTAAAAAGCAATTATGGAGCTGGATTACAATGGATAAATGAAAATATGAAAAGCATGAAACATGTAATGACTCTGAAGAACAGATTAAATGAAACAGCAAATAACAATGGGCAGATTACAAAAATCTTACTTTTTAAATAATGTGAGTAACACAGCAACAAAGTTTGCAGAGAAATCCCTAGTGGGAAAAAATAACCCAAACAGTGGAGCTTGGAGAAATAAATACCAGAAATAAGACAAAGCCACTCTGTTAACTGCAGTACTAATCAACATGAGATAAACAAATTGAAGTGAAATGGGAGGAGAGAGAAGGAAATGAGAAGCAGGAAGAAATCATGCTCTGACCCAAATACCATCTCTACACAACTACTTCAAGAAGTCAGCCTTAAAAAACAAACCACTCTAGTATTCCAAGAGCACATACATTTCAAAAAGCAAAATCACTATCCAAAGCCATGAAAAGGCTTTTTTGTTGTTGGCATGATTGGGAACAACCACCACATTAATAACAACCACTTATAAATCAAAGCAGTCTTGCCCAATCCAAGTATGGCTAACCAAGGGCAAATGTTCTGCTAACATACAGAGTATTTCTATATTCAGAAACATGATGTTATAATTTATGTGTTCATCAGTTTCCTGAACACAGTCATCAAATAATAATTAAAGAAATAAAGGGGAGCAGAGACATTTTAGTATGGTATTGTATGTTATCACTTCTTAGTCACAGAGACTCAAAGTAACTCGGGAAACCTAGCGGTCAATTTGGTTTATACATTCACAAGGTTTGAATGTAACTGAATTATGTGTTCAAATCAGTTTGAAAACCTTATTGAAGTCATTGCCAAGTTTCATGGAAAAAAGCTTTATATTGAAAATTATCTGCCCCTGTCGTGTGCACTGAAACACATGTGGCACCTACATAAAATGATTCCTCTTGAGCGCCATGAAGTAGTAGTATATAGCAGGCATGAAAATAGATTGTCACAATAAAAGAAATTTGCTGGGGGTCTGAATTACTGATAAAAGCCCTTTTAACACACATGCACACAAGCGCTTTTACACACACACACTCATACTCATTTATTGGCCGTTTTATCGAAGCCGGTTTGCAAGAGTGAATGCGCTTGTTTATCTCTAGCGCGCGGAGTCGCGAAAAGTGATCTCACTCACTTCCGAGCCGATGGGGCTGAATGTTTGCATGACGACAAGTAACGGGCAAGGAACAACCAAAGATGTGCGTGCAGCTTGCAGATCTCGCATTGAATCTCTGACACACAATTGTGTTACTGATTAAAAAACAAAATAATCAGCTCTACTTTTACACAACACTGTGTGTTTCTCATCACAGATTACGATCTTCTTATTTGTTTGGCTCAGTTGTGATTATTTGATCACAAACACTGTTACACTGCAACTGAGCAAACTCATACTGTCTTGCACAAAAAAGCCACAGAACATAACTTATTTTTCATTAGCTTAGGCGGTTCCTGTTCGATTATGTTTCATAATGTTGGGTGTCCGCTGATCGGGACCTGACTGGCTGGGTCACATAGCTTAGAGTGAAGGTAGCTATGGTAGCTCCATTCAGCATCACGTTGGGTGTCCGCTGAAAGGGTCCTGACTGGCTGGGTCACTTAGTTTAGGGTGATGGTGCTCTCTCTCTCTCTCTCTCTCTCTCTCAGTGCTTAAAATCAGTGCTTATCCCAGGATAGTTTAGTAAATCTTCCCCCAAAAAGGGGAGGGAAGGGGGCAGTTAGGTAGGCTTTGTTACATTTTTTTCTTCTCAAAACGGTTTTGGTAAAAGTGAAATACATTTGCCTGCTATTGCAATGAACCACGCCAAAAACAATTACATAGTTTGCCTATTCAAAACATGTTTGCCTAGTAAACACTTCAATAAAAAATAAAAAATTAAAGTGAGGAAGGGGGAGGTTCCTACGAAAAGGTTTTGAGACTTTCGGGGCTGGTATGATTTTATTCAAAATTAATGCGCATGCACAGGTGTACTTTACTTTATAACAGCATTAAATACAAATACACTGACACAACAAAGAAAGACATACTCACCTTAGTTTAACCAACACTATCCCCACAACCTCTCAATTTCAGACAACATTTAAAAATAATTTGTATGATTCAATCTCATTCCCAGTATGTTGCACTACCAATGATGTAAATTATTCACTGATTCTCATGTTCCCTCCCATGTGCCTGTAATCGTTAGGACTGCAGGATGTAAGCTATTCACGCTTTTTAAAAAAAAAGTGGTTCATTTTGGATTTTCAAAGGGTATACATACAGCAAGTTTGTAACAAGAAAGTGTACTGCATACTGATATTTCTTCTTGGGCTTTGAAATGGTGTGAAATTATGAAATGTGTAGTAAGAAAATGTACTTTACTTCCACCCATCTCCCAGTGCTTGAAATAAGAAAGTGTACATAAGCCATCACCCCAACAACCTGGGATAGTGCACCCAGTACTCAGAAGTCAAATAGTACATGCTAAGACATTGTTTGGCCTGCACTAGATCTATTTATTTAAGAACAAACAATAAAATAAAATAAATAATAAATAATGTTTTAAAAGAACTTAATCAACTTTTAAGCCCAAAGAAACACGGGACACTCTTTCCATTACAACATAACTGTTGTAAGTAGGCCTTCAACATAAAATTAAATTACATGGTTATGGAATCCGCAACAATTTACTTAAACTAGCAATCGCCCCGTGGCAGTTTTAACCCCGTGGCAGCTATCTCCTCCCTACACCTACCCCCTCCCCACATTTACTTGCTCGGGGACTTATCTGCCACTCGGCGACACACTTGTTTGCTATTGTGGCTTTCAACAGACAGCCAGTCTCAAACACACGAAAGTGAAACTTTCGGTTTTACATTTCCAAGAAGAAGGCAGCATTTCACCTTCCAAGAAAATGGATCACAAATGTGTAAGGTCTTTCTTTTCAGGGGGGGCACATCTTGACCTATCGCAGAAAGAGTGTTTCATAATCATTTCGACTTTGACATCGCGCGCGCAGAGAGAGAGAGAGAGAGAGAGAGAGTAGTACTTCTTCTTCTTCTTCGTCTTCTAAGTTCTTGTTCTTCGGTCGTTCAGGCATGTTTCTGTCAATTATGAACGTAGATGCATCATGCTGCTGTTATGCGCCTAAGTAAGAATAATTAGGCCCAGCATGTGTGACTTCGGGTAGAGGAAATCTTTTTCAAAGTATTTGTTGAAAAAAGGCAGGAGAATTTCTGTCAATTACGAACGTAGATGCATCATGCTGCTGTTATGCACCTAAGTAAGAATAATTAGGCCCAGCATGTCTGATTTTGGCTAGAGGAAATCTTTGTGAAAGTATTTCTTGAAAAAAGGCAGGAGAATGGACCGGAAAGGCAGAACGATAGTAGATAACAGCATGCAAAGGCAGAATGAAAGAGACCGACAGATTAGAGGTAGTTATAATAATAATAACAGTACATTTATATAGCGCTTTACCTCAGATGAGCCCAAAGCGCTTTACAATCAATTATTCATCAACAGATAACAAAAACAACATTCAAGAGTGACACCAACCACCAACAACGCATATGCAAAGCAACTCTCTCTCTCTCTCTAACACACACGCACACACACACGCACACGCATACACACATAAACACACAATTATTGACGCCAACTCGTTCATACCCCATTCGGTAAGCCACAGCAACTGAGCCGCATGGACTGACCACATACACCAACACACTTACACAAACACCCTCACACACAACGTACGCACGCAGACAGACACACAGACACGCACACACATGCGTGCACACAACCCACAAAACCAAAATACACACAAGCACACATTCATGCTCACACACACACACACACACACACACACACGCACCACAAAACACAGCACAAACCTCTTATTCAATCTTCCCTCACGTGCACACAACGATAGACAACTGATCAAATATTTAGGGCGCAGCAGGAAAAAGATGGGTTTTAAGAGAGGTTTTGAATGAGGAGACTGAGTTGGAGTGTCGGAGAAGAGAAGGCAGAGAATTCCACAGAGATGGTGCTTGACAAGAAAAAGAACGTTGGCCAGCAGATTTGAGACGGATGGAGGGAATGGAAAGGAGACGAGAATCAGAAGACGAACGTAGTTGGCGAGCTGGGACATAGAGATGAAGAAGATCAGAGAGATACAGGGGAGCTTGATCATTCAGTGACTTGAAGGCAAGGAGGAGAATTTTGTAGTCAATACGTGATTGAACTGGGAGCCAATGTAGGGAACGAAGAACCGGAGTGATGTGATCGTACCTAGGGGAGCGAGAAATGAGACGAGCAGCATTATTCTGGACCCGTTGGAGCTTAGAGATGAGAATTGATGGACAGCCAGCAAGAAGTGAGTTACAGTAGTCAAGGCGAGACAGGACAAAAGCACATACTAGAGTCTTCAGGGCATCCTGAGAGAGGAAACGGCGGATGGAACTAATTCTTCGAAGTTCTAGATAGCAAGCCTTGCAAACATTGGAAACATGCTGTTTGAAAGAAAGGGTTTGGTCCAAAGTAACACCTAGATTGCGGACGGATGCCGATAGCTTGATCTCAGTGCCATCAATGTCTACAGAACCTGGGAGAACCTGAGTTTTAATTGTGTGGTTAGAGGCTACAAGAATCATCTCTGTCTTATCAGCATTCAGTTGCAGTTTGTTGTAAAACATCCATGTTTTAACAGCAGAGATGCACAACTTAGAAGAAGAAATCATTTGATCTAATTGACTCAGGTGGGCAGAAATGTACAGTTGATTGTCATCAGAAAAGCTATGATGTAGAATAGAATGCTGGTTGATGATGGCGGAGAGAGGTTGGGCATAAAGAACAAAAAGGATAGGGCCTAAGACTGAACCTTGGGGCACACCGAACTGAAGACCTTTTGGAAGAGATGGAGAACCATTGACAACAACTGTCTGTGTGCGATCAGAGAGGTAGGAAGAAAACAAGGAAAGAACAGCCCCAGATAGATCAAAGGAGGTGTGAAGTCTAGAAATGAGGATGGAGTGGTCGATAGTGTCAAACGCTGCAGAAAGATCAAGGAGAGAGAGAGAAGAGAAACCTTGTTTTCATCCAAGGCAGTGAGCAGGTCGTTCGTTATCTTTAAGAGGGCTGTCTCAGTACTGTGACCTGCTCGATAAGCAGACTGGTTTGGATAGTAGAGATCATTTACCTGAAGATGGTCAGACAGCTGTTTAAGAACCACCTTTTCCGTAAGCTTAGAAAGGAATGAAAGATTAGAGACAGGCCGATAGTTCTTTAGATTTTCAGGATCAAGACTAGGCTTCTTTAAGAGAGGTTTGACAACTGCAGATTTGAAATGAGTTGGAAAGCGGCCTGAACATAGAGATTCATTGATGATGGATGTAAAGTAAGGAAGGAGATCATCAAGACACTGGGAGAAGAGAGATGAAGGTAGAGGGTCTAGTTCACAGGTTTTAGTCTGAGTTCGGGTCAAAATCTTCTTAACCTCATCAGTGGAAACAGAACGGAACTCAGACCACATACTGCCAGAAAAGGAGGGATCAGGGACAGAGTCAGTTGATGGTGGAGCAGATTGAGAATCAAGATTGTGGCGGATGGTGTCTATCTTGCTGTGAAAGAAATCAGAGAAACGTTGAGGGAGTTCAGACACAGGGATAGAAGAAGGTAGAGGTGTGGACTTTGGTTTACCAAGGAGGGAGTTGGCTAAACTAAACAATTGACGTGAAGTGGTACAAGCGAGAATTTGGGCATTCAAACAAGAGCATTTGGCCTTATCTATAATGTCAGACACAATTTTGTTCATGGCTCGAAAAATCTGTTTGTGAATTTCAAGTCCAGTCTTAACCCACTGGCGCTCTGCACGGCGGCGTTCTCGTTTACCCTGAGTCACCTCAGGTGCCACAGAAGCATACCACGGTGATGGAGGCCTACTGGAGATCTTGCGACGGATGACAGGGGCGTGGAGGTCGAGTAGACTGATCAGGAGGTGGTGGAGCTGGTCGGCAGAAGGCTGTAGAGATGAGTCAAGTCTGGCCCTGAGGTCAGACATGAAGGCAGTGATGTCGATGGAGGAGATCTTCCTGGTCTCAGCATACACAGGAGGGCATGAAGGGCGAGATAAACGGAGGCAGGAAAGAACACAGAGATGGTCAGAAAAGTCCAGGAAGGAGTCAGGAGCAGTAGACCACAGGATGTCTTCGTCGTCACGTCTGACGATAACCAGGTCAAGGGTGTGACCTTTCTGGTGGGTGGGGAAGGTCACAGCCTGGTGCAGGTCGAAGTCATCCAGCAGTGCGGTGAAGCGGAGGGTGAGGGGGTCAGTGGGAACATCAACATGAATGTTGAAGTCTCCCATGATGATTGGAACACCGCTGATAGTGTTGCAGTGCTCCAGCAAAGAGGGAAACTCGGGAGTCCGAAAGTTTGTTTTTCTTGTTGGGAGGGGGGCGGTAGAGGCAGAAAAGCTGTAGGCAGTGCTGATGGAGAGCTGGGCCAGTTCAAAGGAGGAGTGTGGAATGGGGAAGAGGGAGGTAGAGGTGAGATGGAGGCACAGTTTTTCACGCACGACAAAGGCAATGCCTCCGCCACGTGAAGAGCGAGGATAGGAGATGGTTTTGTAGCCAGGGGGAGAGAGATCAGCGCATTTAGCTTCATCACCCGAAGGCAGAAGCCAGGATTCAGTGATGCAGAAAATATCAACATTGTTCTCTACAATGAAATAATTAATAGAAGAACGTTTCTGTGGGACGCCAACGGAACGGGGGTTAAACTGGGCAACAATAAAATTAGCATATTTTGTGGGCGAAGCAACGGGAACAGTAAGTAAGTTAGAAATACTCATCCGTTTGGTAGGTGAAGGGGGAGGGCGAGGAATTGAGCAGACGACAGAAATCTTCCGTTGCTTCCTTTTTCCTTCTCTGCAGCCTCGCGTGCGTGGAAGATTAATCCCTATACGCAGATGACGTAGCGTGGCAACAAGGGCAGAGTCAGGGGTCGAAGGTTGTACAGCCAGTAACGCATTGCGACTGTACTGCAGTGGGGGAGAGGGGGGCTCGCAGAGTGGTGGCGCACGCACGCGTGTTGCGTGCGTGTAGTGGTCAGGGAGAGGGAAGGAAGAGGGAGACTGAAGAAAAAGGATGGTAGGCAATTTAGGCATGGCGTTGTTTGGCCGGTGCTGGAAACATGGCTGGCTTGGAGAATCCAACAAGCCAACCAGTCTCGTCAAGAAAATAAACCAAATTACTCTCATGTCCGGAGGCAGAGAGGCACAGAAAACAGCCCAAAATAATGTGCAGTTCATCACGAACACACAGACACAAAACAACAACTCAAGCACTACTGGAAACACACCAACAAAAGAATATTGACGAGAGTAAATGATTCAGCCGGCTAGGCGAAAAACTCCCGCTCAGACACATAACTTCCAGAAGGTGGGGGAAGTATTTGTACGGAAGACCCCCCCTCCCCCCAGTATCCCTAGGAGGGGAAGCTTGCTGCGTTCTACTCCCACCCCCACCCCCCCACCCACACCCACACCCCAGTCAGTCTCTCTCTCTCTCTCTCTGATAATTTCAAAAATAAAACTAGCGTATCTTCCTTTCGCAAATCTTATCACAAGTACATAATGGACAATCTTGTCCATCAGTTATGTTAATGAGTTTTACTACAAATATCAACTTATGCCAAGATTCTTGTAACATTTTTATGTCTCTCTGTATATCTGTTTAATGTCCCAATTTGATTCTCTGTCAATTATTTCATGTGCCAATTTTGGTTTCATTTTTTTGACTTGATTGTTTTTATGTCATTTTGTCATTGCCTGATGCATGGTGTGAGTGTGTGAGTGAGAGGGCCAGGTGCAAAGAAGCTATTGTAGCTTATCCTTTTTACCCTCAATAAAACATTCGTATTTCGTATTTCGTATTTCTCTTTCTCTCTCTCTCCACTGTCTGTATAAAAATAGCTGCAGCGGGGCTCGCGGCGGGGAGGCAAGCAAAGAGCCAAAGACATTGAAAAGAAAAGACTGGCATCTGGTCCTTGTTCCCTATATCAGTAGTGAGGACAGAAACACTGGTTGTGTCCCTTTTAAACATCTTTATGACATAACATGTCGATAGGCCAGTTGAATTCTCCGTTCAAATTCCAATCTGAGTCTTTGCATAGCCGCCACTGTGAACTACCCCACTAATGATAACTCTATCAGCCAGGCTCGCCGTAACTCTTAAGTAGTCCATTTTCCCCTTTTAGAGTCTTTGGTTATGTGTGAAGTGTTGGTTGAAATTAGCGTCCTGCAAAATAAATCGGTTTATAGCGCGTGTTTATGAACGGATGGTGTTGAAATTTTGCACGACGATAGTCACTATCCCTGGTCACGCATGTTCCAAATCTTGTGTCAATGTCGGGTCTGGTTACGCCGCGGTTTGTGAAAACGTGAAGCGGCCTGTCGGCGCCCGTATCTCCGGCATTTCTTAATTGATTCGCTTCCGGTTTGGCACACGGATAGTCCCCGGCCCCGGTCATCTTCCTGCCAAATTCGAAGGCAATCGGCCCAGAAACGCCGGAGATACGGGCACCGAGAGGTCGGCGGATGCGCGTTTCGCGCATTTGCGAAACCGCACAAATGATACGACCGCCTCGGTTGCCGTTGCCATCGCCCCATGAGGGCTCACAGCAAATTTGAAGCGATTCGGTCGAAAAACGGCGGAGTTATAAGGCCCGTTTCGTGTTTCAGACACACACACACACACAGACACGGACAGTTGGCTTATTACTATATGATGATGATGGATAGAAGACTTTTCAAGAAACAGAACTCAGTATTGTAATAGTAAAGAAGTGAAATCAGTCTGTAGGCTGCACATGTTAGCAGTAGTGTTCCTCATGGTAGTATTCTAGGTCCTCTTTTTACTTATTTTATAGATGCCTAGGTGTCTGTCACTGCTTCACAGCTTCTATCCAGCCCTGTAGTTCTAAGTAGAATAGCAGTCGCTTTTTCTGCTATGTGAAAGTCATAGTCAGACACAAACTGACTCAGTCAATGAAACACACGCACACACACACACGATAAATTGTTTTGTCTTATTTTTTTTTATAGATGCCGAGGTGTCCGTCACTGCTTCACAACCACCACTGAAAACAAATTTCAGTCCACTGAGCCCTGTAGAAGTAGAATAGCAGTCGCTTTATCTGCTATGCGAAAGTCATAGTCAGACAAGTCAGTGACACACACACACGCATGCATGCACGCACGCACGCACACACACAAACACACACTGACACACAAACATGAGTGTGTGTGTGTGTGTGTGAGGAAGTAAGAGAACGTTGCGTGCAATCATCATGTTTATCTGACTTTCTAATGATTGATTATTTGTTTGCCTTTAATGTTCTTGTTATCAATGTAAAGCGCACTGAGCTCATGTGAGAAAGAGCGCTATATAAATTCCCATTATTATTATTATTATTATTAAAGCTATTTTGTTTTTAACATCCCCACCAACACCTAAGATCATTTTACACACCTTATTTTGAACTTTTCCCCTTCTACCCATTCCCAAATAGCAATCCTTCATCCACGACCCCACCCACCCTCTAGTATAACCCCCCGTTTGCTTGCATGCCCCTTTTCCCCTCAAATTATTTTTGTAGTAAAACCATCAAAGGAATTATGGAACAAACCAAAGCATACGGCGCTCTTGCCATACCGGAATTATTTACACAGATGTGGAAAACAGTAAACACATACCACGAATAAGCAAATAAGGAGTAGTAAAACTCGCGTAATCATGTACAGGGACAGCAAAACATTAATGTTCGTATCAACATCGCGATTTATCGTCAGAAGTGGCGTCTGTGACGTATCCAGACAGAAACAGAAACGTCGATCTACTAGGCCTATCTACTGTATCGACTGCCCAACTCACCACCGGAAGTCATAGCAAACAAGGGGACTGTATCAGTGAGCCACATACCAAGGGAAGTAACAACCCCACCTAAAACGGCCAATAAATCCATGAGACTTCATGTGATGAAAATAATCTACCACGTCTAATAACACCATAGATTCTTATGAGATTTTAATTACAAGAAAAATCGAACACATCAATAGTATGGCTTAAAGTATGGCTTAAAGCGCACAAATGTGAATAAGTGTTCAGACTCACTAATAGACACCACAGTGACTAAAATTTTGGCTAAAATGTGCCTTCGTCATAAAAACAGGAAGTTGCTTTATTCGAAAAACAACAAAACAAAACAATGACACTGAACAACAAGTCACTAAATGTGCTGAAAATTGTGAGTAAAAAGAGTGAAAAAGACAAAGCTATGAAATTATTAGAAAAATCAATCCCTAAATAAAAAACAAATATAATCAAAACCACACACACACAGAGGAGTATTTAAGTGTCCAGCAAGTGAAGAGGTGTTAAATAAACTAAGAAAGAGAGACGTTTTATTACAAAAAAAGTCAATTAACTCTTCAAACTAGATCCCCCCCCAAAAAGAAAAAGAAAAAAGATATCAATTAATCAACAAACTGAAGAAACAAACAATACTACTTTCCAATATTTCCACACAGCTCATTTTGCACCCGTATATAAAAAAAGGGGGTAGCTTTTGATTCTATATCCAACTACGATTTCCCATGTTCCCTTCATGCTACAGAAGACAAACACAGTTAGTATGTGAACGGACAGGGACAGAACCACACGGGCTAGGGCTGTAAGGGGCAGACACTACGCCCAGGCAAACTGATCCAAACCAACAAGTCGGTGCAGAGAAACAGAACAACAAGCGGGACTCACCGATTGAAACTCCTAGCATGGGAAGAAAAGCACAACAGCCCATTAATCAACACATCATGCATTTTTTTTTCTCTCTGTGTGGTCTTTTTTCTGCGGACAGATACAGGTACACGTCCAACCCACCACGTACACAGCACACTGACACATCTCCGTCACCCCACAAAAACACACAAACAAAACAAGAGGATGGGAGTAATTCAAAGGACTATCTGAGATATACTAAAGGATGGGATTTTAAAAAACAAACATTCACACAATATTGCATCAATAAAGGTCTGTGTACATGTTAACACTATTCACAAGATATTTCTATTTCCCCATGGCAACATAGTGAGCTGCAAGTCATATTATGAGAGGGCTAACACTGTGTCGCCATGAGAAAACAGAAATATCTCGTGAATAGTGTCAACGTGTACCCAGACCTTAAGAAGTCTGAGTACTAATCAGACTTCAAGAAATCAAAGTTTGTTTAGGGCACATCACTGACAAGTTAAAATTCAGTCTTTCAAAGCTCTATGAAGGTAAATGGGAAAGAAAGGGGCAAGCACAAGAAGAGGCAATGAGCAAACAAAAAGTTGACTTATGGACGTAGGAGCACAGCATTTCCTGCCATACTACTATGCAGCAACAGAGCCTGTACAGCACCACACATTACAACACTGTCAGCACAATATGGTCACAAGATTGGGCACTTAACACAGCCAGGGTACACTCCTAGCATGAGATTACCACACTAAGAGATAATCTATGAACACAAGTATTCACTAATTTGTTTACTTCTTAAGCTTCTTCAACATCATTTGCCACAA
>CM065687.1:44027438-44031406 GCA_017654935.2 Phymorhynchus buccinoides
AGTGTGTGTGTGTGTGTGTGTGTGTGTGTGTGTGTGTGTGTGTGTGTGTGTGTGTGTGTGTGTGTGTTTTTCACAACATTTAGGCACCTACTTTTCTCAAAGTGACAAAACCTAAGTCTGTTCTGTGCGAGGCTTGCAATTGCTTTCTTGAAACTGGGTCAGGTGTCCGACTTGACTGCTTTCCCTTCTTCCTCTTATAATAATTTTTTTACATCGACTGTCTAAGAACTTAGAAGCCTTGATAGCTCAATAGATAAAGCGGCGCGTCCGCAAATCAGTAGGTCGCGGCACGCACCTCTACACACGTCCGTAGTCGCGGGTTCGAGTCAGCCCCTCGCCACATTTTTTTTTTTGGGGGGAGTCATCTTTTTTTAAAGGAGAGGGGAGTGGGCGGAAGGGAGGGGGAACAACCACATATGTTTTGGTCTCTTTTCTTCATTATTTACATCTAACCAGTTCTTCTCCTTCTTCTTCTTTTTCTTCTTCGATCGCTCAGACAGGTTCCTATCAATTATAAACGCAGATGCTTTGTGCTGCCGTGCGGAGCACGGGTTTATCTAGTAAGAATAAATGAGAGAATACACTATGATTTACCAGATATTCCATTTATAGATGCATCTCTTTCAGAAATTGAGTTGAACAATGTTCTTGTAAAGGAAGTCATAATAGGTTTAGATAAGAACAAAGCAGTGGGGCCTGACCTTGTCCATAATAAGTTGTTAATTGCTGCTTTGCCAGTCATTCTTAATTCCTTAACAATACTTTTTAACCCTTTCACCGCCAGCCATATTTCAGCAAAAAATGTCCATTATATTTACCTGGGTAGAGAAAAAACCCCATCTGCAGTATTGGGGATTCTTCTGTGACATATATAAAATAAGGTCTATCCTTACTTCCCAAAACTAAGACAATAGGGTCTTTATATAATAGACCCCAATTTGATGCTTTTTAGTGACATAGGTGTTAAATCACTGTGGTGCTAAAATGCGACTTTGGCGGTGAAAGGGTTAATAGATGTTTAAATGAAAGTAAATTTCCTTTAGCTTGGAAGACTGCGCATGTCAGTCCTATTCATAAAAAAGCATCTAAAGAGTTATGTACTTACTATCGACCTATATAATTACTTAACTGCGTAGGTAAGGTATTGGAGAGATGTATTCATAAACATGTTTTCCACTTTTTGTTACTTAATAACATTATTACTCCTTGTCAGTCTGGGGATTCCACTGTCAACCAGCTTGTGTGTATCTACAATGATTTATGTTCATCTTACGACAATGGAATTGCAACACAGGCAATCTATTTTGATATTTCTAAGGCTTTTGACCGTGTGTGGCACAAGGGTTTAATTCATAAACTTAATGCTAATGGCATAAGAGGGAAGCTGCTTGGGTGGTTTGTCGATTATCTTTCTAATCGTTTTCAGGCTGTTGTCATTAAAGGCAATAAATCTGATTATAAAAAGATCTCTGCAGGTGTTCCTCAGGGATCTGTCTTAGGTCCTCTTTTATTTCTGATATATATTAATGATATTGTAGAAGGAATTCAATCAATTATTAAACTGTTTGCAGATGACACAAACATGGCATTAGCATCGAACAACCCAGTTCTTCGTGCAGAAGTTCTTAACTCTGACTTAGATAAATTATATGCTTGGTCTAAACGTTGGAAAATGAAATTTAATGATGATAAAACAGAGCTATTAAACATTATACGTAGTGCACACACTGTTTTACCCTTGACATTTGGCTTAACACACTTGCAAAGCACTGAATATCACAAGCACTTGGGCATCACACTTCAACATAATTGTAAATGGGACATTCATATTAAAAGTATAATTAGCACTGTTGCCATGTTGATATCATGTCTGAAAACGTATAAACATAAGTTGAGCAGAAAAGCATTAGAAATTATGTATAAATCCTTTATATTACCCCATTTTGATTATGCTGACATTATATGGGATAGTTGTACTGACACTCACACCTTACACCTTGAAGCCATTAGAACTATTATTGGAGCTGTTCGTGGCACTAGCCATCAGAAATTATACAATGAATCTGGTTTTTCTTCTCTTAGAGAAAGACGACGTAGACATAAACTTATATTCTTATATCTTAAAATGATTTATGGTCTGTGCCCTGATTATCTCTCAAATTTAATTCCTGATTTGGTTTTTGTAAGAAATCCGTACCATAGGTGAAGACCTTCAGAGAGAGTTGTTCCACCTTCTAGAACAGAATTGTATCATAGGTCATTTATTCCATCCACTACAGAACTCCGGAACACTCTTCCAGAAAATTTTAAAAGTTGTGATTCCCTTAGTGCTTTTAAACAGTCTATCAGCACATGACGCTGTTATACCTGCATATTTCTATTTTGGCAACCGCAAAGAACACATTTTGCACTGTCGTCTTCGCCTTGGCATTAGTGACTTGAATTATGATTTATTCACCCGTCATTTATTGGATGATCCAGGTTGCACTTGTGGCTTTGTACGCGAAACAGCTGAGCATTATCTCTTAGCATGCCCCCTGTTTAATGTTGTTCGTGCTAACACCTTATCTAACCTTTCTCCTGATTATCTTAATTGTGACATTCTCTTGTGTGGTAGGCAAAATCTTCCATATGAAACCAACATATTAATATTTGAAACTGCACATCTCTTCATTTCTGGTTCAAATCGCTTTTAAATTTATTTCTAAACTGTTTTCAATTATCATGTCAAATCAAACATTCCAATCATTTTTGTGTGAAAGCGCAGGTGCACCTCTATATTGGTCTAATTGATTGAATAACTTGTTCTAGATATGTAAACATGGTTGTAATTACTTTTGTGGGATGTTTTAATGAGTGTCATATTGAGTCATCAAATTGTTGATTAATTTGTCTCTCAATCCCCCTTTTGTTTTCCTCCTTCCTTTCTTTTTTTTCTTTCTTTTTTTGGATGATTTTCCCAAAATGTGACTCTTTTATTTCTTTTCTGGTTTTTCTATTTCTTCTTTTTTTTTTCCAACAACAAAACATACACGGACAGCAAAATACATCATATCAAAACTTTCCTCAATCATCTCTTTATTATTATTCCAATAATCAAGTCTGCACACAACACACAGAGAAAATTATAGCATTTTTAATCAAGTGGGTGTTAGCAATTTTCACCGCCTCAAAAAGAATGCATTGGCAGAGAACGGAACGTCAGAAAAAATGCAGGGTGCTAAAGGTTAAGGAGTATCTTTGCAACACTTCCGATATGAAACTGAGCCAGAAGTGCCAACTGGAAGTGGGGACAAATATTTTCAAGTTTATTGACTCAAAACCCCTTCGACAAAATGCATAGAATGCTATTTAGAGTAAGCAAGCCATAGTGTTACAGTGACGCAAAGTGACACTGACGTCATTGGTGTCTTGAAGTAAGCTGTGACGTATATAGTAGCTTATGAAATTGCGGTAGGCCACAACAATATCGCCACAGAAAGAGAGAGAGAGAACAATGAACAATATTTTACTGAACTGGGCCACCTGCCCATGTCAAAGGGGACAGGGGGCAGGGTCATCAGCAAATAAGAGAGAGAGAGAGAGAGAGGGGGAGAGAGAGAGAGAGAGAGAGAGAGAGAGAGAGAGAGAGAGAGAGAGAGAGAGAGAGAGAGAGAGAGAGAGAGAGAGAGAGAGAGAGAGAGAGAGAGAGAGAGAGAGAGAGAGAGAGAGAGAGAGAGAGAGAGAGAGAGAGAGAGAGAGAGAGAGAGATTGAAGATGATATATAGATGGTTGATGAAAAGGGAGAATCCTGTCATGTTTGTCCTTAAGACAAATATAAGCCTTCTAGTTATTTTTACTGTGGTTATTGTGCTGTCACTGGCATCATCATCATCTTCATCTTTATTATTACAATTGTTATCATTGTTTTTCTTGTTACCATCATCCCTATTTATTATCATTGTTGCTGTGGTTGTGGTGGTTCTCAT
>CM065687.1:44031906-44065243 GCA_017654935.2 Phymorhynchus buccinoides
CATCAAATTTCAGTTTATCATCAAATATTATCCCAGCTTTGTCCTCAGAGCATTCATAATGACGCTTTCTACACCATTGTTATGCATTTTGTAGGTCTTTGCATGGATTACCTCTTCCCAAATGCAAGCTTTTACATTTTGAAGATTAAAAAAACAGATTCCATGTTCTGACCACCTAACCAAGAATCTAAGTCATCTTTTTTGTAATACAATCATGATTTTTTCGTTATATTATACATTTTCGTATCATCTGCAATAATTTTACAACAGCTTTTTATTTTTTCAGGTAAGTCATTTATAAAAATTGTAAAAAGAACTGGGCCAAGAATGCTCCCTTGAGGTATTCCACTTAACACATTTGTTTTTTTGAGAGTATGCATTTCCCACCCTTACAGTTTGTTGTCTTTCTTTTAAAAAATCTTCAATCCATGCTAAAACTTGACCTGTTATTCCGTAGTATTGTAATTTAATAATTAATCTTTTATGCGGTACAGTATCAAATGCTTTTTTGAAATCCAAGTAAATTACATCAATATTTTCACCTTCGTCTAATAGTTTTGTAAAGTCTTCCATCACTTGCAGTAGTTGTGTAACACAAGATCTATGCTTTATAAAACCATGCTGGCACCCTGTAAAAAGATTATTAATTAACATATGATCAACAATTACTTCTCGAATTATAGATTCAAAAACCTTACTAGTAACAGATGTTAAGCAAGCTTACAGGCCGATAATTTCCTGGATCACTTTTTGTTCCCTTTTTAAGTAAAGCAATAACATTTGCCACTTTCCAATCATTAGGGACAGTTTCATTATCCATTGATTTATTAAAAAGAATACTTAGGGGTACAGATAACTTTTTGCTTAATTCTTTTAATATTATAGGCGGTATGTTATCTGGTCCCTGGGCCTTATTTACATCCAGTTCTTTTAATTTGATTTCAACAGCTTTTGGTGTAAACCAAAATTTCAGTTAAAGTTTTACCTTCTGACCAAATAGCTTCGTTTACTGGGGGTAAGTTATCTAAATTCTCCTTTGTAAACACACTTGTAAAGTATTCATTAAATGTATTTGCCTTTTCACTGTCTGTTGACGCAATATCACCATTTTTTTAAAAAAATGGACTTATGCCTGTTTTAGCTTTAGTCTTTGTACGTACATATTTCCAAAATCTTTTTGGATTCGATTTACATTCCTTTGCTATGTTTTTTTTCGTGTTCTTTCTTTGCCTTTTTTATTTCTTTGTTTTGTTTCTTATTGCTATATAATGAAGGTAATCGTTTCCACCTTTAGTTTCTAAGAATCTTTTAAATACATAATATTTCTTTTTTATTATCCTCCACACTGATTTATCAAACCAAATGGGTTCTTCTGCCTTCCCCTCTTCTATATGTCGGCCAGTCTAACATTTCCTTATCATCCCAGGCTAGAAATCTTGGCGTCACCATTACAGACACTCTCTCCATGGACACTCATGTTTCCAACATCTGCCGCTCTGCTTATCATCTCAGAAAAATCAGCAGCATTCGCCACCTTCTCACTTTCGATGCAGCTAAAACTCTTGTCTGTTCTCTTGTTCTGTCCAAGTTTGACTACTGTAATTCACTTCTCTCAGGCATTCCACACTACCTTCTTGAAAAACTCCAAAAGGTCCAAAACTCAGCAGCTCGCCTAGTGTTTAGGGCAAAGAAACATGAACATGTACAACCCCTCCTTCAAAAACTCCACTGGCATCCCATCTCTGCAAGAATCGATCATAAAACAGCTTCTCTTTGCTTCAAATCTCTTGTCCATCCCAGCTTTCCTAACTATCTGTCTGATCTCCTACATGTGTACTCTCCTCCTAGATAACTCCGCTCTTCTTCAGACAACAGAACATTTACTGTACCACGTACAAAAGCAAAAACAAAAACTTACGGAAACCGACCTTTCAATTTTTCTGCACCAAAAACATGGAACCAGCTCCCCTCTATCATACGCCACTCCGGAAATCTTCCACAGTTTAAAACATAATTAAAAACTCACCTGTTCCGTCAATCACATAATTTTGTGTAGATAACTCAGTCTCTCTTTCTCTTTTTGCGTAGGTGAGGGAGTCCTCGCGTGCATGTGCATGTGTGTGATCCGTGTCGTTACCCCCCCACCTGCATCTCTTCCCCCAACCCCCAAATCCTCTCTCTCCTTCTGACTTTCCTCTCGATTCCCCTTGTCCTCTCCAATTCTGTTCACCTTCCCCTTCCCTCGCTCTCTCTCTCTCTCCAACTTTTACCCTACCTACCTTGGTCCGGACCCCCCTCCCCACCTCCATGATATGTGTCATGATGTTTGTGAAAAGGGTGTTTTGCACTATAGGTGTGTGCGTGAGTACGTGCGGGCTTGCTTGCACGCGCATGTGTGTGCACACATGTATGTGTTTACATGCATGTCTGCCTGACTGTGTTTAGATGTCTGATATGTCATGTTTATAAAATGTGTTTTACTTAACTGTAATTTAATTGTACGCGTGTGTGTATGTTTGTGTGAACAAGTGCGGGTGTTCTATATTTTACTAGATGAATGTTTATAAGAAAATCTTACTTTTAATATAACAATTATGTAATGTTTGTGTAAATAGTGTTGCTAAGGATTATGAATTTGTTTTACTAAAATTGATTCTCTCTCTCTCTCTCTCTCTCTCTCCTCTCTGTGTGTGATACTAGTTGTATATTATGTTGCTTACAATACATGTTTTATCTTTTTGTGTGGCTGTGTTCGATAATGAGAGATGGAGCATTGGGGTGGGTGGGTGACGGTGAGGGATAGGAATGTTTGTTCATATATGTTTTTAATGTAATTTTAATAAATATTCTGTATAAAAATTGTAAAGCACTTAGAGCATTGATGAATAAGCGCTATATAAATGTACATAATAAATAAATAAATAAATAGTGAAGTGGAAAATGGCGTTGTTCGTTCGTCTGCAGTCGAAATTTGAGGAGATTTTTGCACGAAAATGGTCAAAAATTTAGAGGTCTGAGTGATGAGGAGATTCTTTGGTTGCTCGAAATTGATGAAGATGAAAGTAATGCTGGCAATCAGTCATGTTTTAAGGATGAAAGTAGTGAAAATAATGTAAGTACTGTTTATCTTTTACAGCGAGTGCCCAGTACAAGTACTCTAGAGTGAGAATGTGGCAACAAAAAGTGTTGTTATCGGCAGAATCGTTCGATCTCGTCGCGGAGTTCGATCTCGAAGTCAAGCAGCATGTCGGCTTTAAATCGTTCATGCAATATTTTGACAAAGCATAAAATTGAATTAAGCATCCATTTTTCATAAAGTACAGAAAGTTTGGTGCATAACAGACTTCATTTAGGCTCTTAAACAATGTTTGACAGTCACTCGACAGTAATCTTTCCAGTGCAGCCTCAGGCCAGCACAGTGGCTTCACTGACGCAGTGCCAGTCACAATAGTGTTAATGGTACTTTGGGGCTGAAAAATGGCTGGCGGCGAAAGGGTTAATTACATGTTAATACAACCCAGTCAACAGACCTGTTTACCCCCTACACAAGTCTTGAGTAGTCTGGATAGCTGAAATGAGTAGTTTGGGTGCCAAATGTGTACTTTTATTCATTAAACTATCAAACAATGTTCACTGAAAATGGTGGATTTTTGTTAATCCTACTATCTATTTTTGAATTTAATACTTACCAACACTCAAAACAACTGCATTAGCCTAAAACAACCTGGAACCTTACACTAGCACATAGCTAAAACGAAACTAGCCCAAGGGAATGCACCCATACCACGGGGAGTAGAGGGAGTGACTCCCCTTACTTCCGGGTATGACGCGCACCCTTGGGACACCGGATATGTCATTCATGTAATTTTACAGCCCCGCATCAGGAGGGAAGCTGGGAGGGTACATTTTTTGTTTTGAGTGTTGGTAAGTATTAAATTAAAATAGATAGTAGGATTAACAAAAATCCACCAATCTAATTTAATCATACTGTACCAACACTCAAAACAACTGCAGATTACCACCGTGGTGGTGGGTGATGCGTGCGAACAGACGCACCAAACAACCCGATATAGCATTTAACAATCAGAGAGGGTAACACTCATACATGAAGAAAACCCCCTGAAAGATGCAAAACATCCATAAAATATGCCAATAAATACCCCCAAATAATCATATACATGATATACCAAAGAACACAGAAAGACAAAAACGCAGGGACTCACACTACAAGGAGACCGGAACCTGCGCAACGACAACCTTCTTAATGGAAAAGGAGTCGTCTTCGCCCTGAGCGGTGATGTCCCTCAGATAATACTGGAGGAAAGAGTTCTGAGACTTCCAGAACGCGGAGGCCATCACTTTCACGAGAGGGACGCCCTTCACTATCGCCAGGGAAGAGCTGATGGCCCGCAACTCATGGGCGCGAATGGGGTTATCAGGCAACCAAACCAGAGAGCCAGCGTAAGCCAACTTAATGAGGTTGAGGATCCAATGAAACACAGTACCTTTAGCCACATCGCTACAATACTTGGCATTGATGGAGACAAACAACCGACGCTTAGACCCTCTGAAGGACTTGGTCCGAGGAGGAAAAAACGTAGAGCTCTAACCGGACAGAGGAAGCGATCACAGACTCGAAAAAGAGACTAGAGGAGAGGACACGTCGCCAGACTGATTCTTTGCCCGGAACTCCGGGAGAAAAGAAAGGGAGACGGACGAGAAATCCTCCTCGAACTGGACGTCCTTGGTCAGGCCACTCAGAGCATGCACACCGCTGATGCGCCGAGAGTGGCGAGCGAGATCAGAAAAAACTGTCTTAAGAGTCAGACGACTTCAGAGGTTCATACTTGTCCCTGAGAAAAGAAAGAAAGAACAAAAAAGATGTCCCACTGGGGACACTGGACCGTCCTGGACGGAGCCTGGAGGCGCACAGCGTCAAAAAAGTGAGAAACAGGCAAGGCTGAGAGATTCTCCGTAAACTTGGAACCCAAGGTCAACGAAATTGTGCTAATCAAAGCCGCCCTATAACCGGATAAGGTTTGAGAAGACAAATTCCTGGTTCTAAGCAAGTGAGAGAGGAATTCTAAAAACTGGACCATTGGGGGACGAAGCGGGTCAAACTTTCTAACCTGACAGAAGGAAAACCAGGTGGTCCAACGAAGATCATACAGATCGTTAGTCGACTTACGCCTAGAGGCGACCAACAGGTCCACAGTGCGTGTGGAGAATCCCTGGCTACGAAGCCCTAGTCGAATAGTCGCCATGCGACCAAGATTAGCCTTGAAGGGCAAGGGTGTCCGACCCAGCTTCTTGGCTGAAGAAGAGTGGCGTGAGTGAGATTGAGAGGAAGAGGACCGTCCTTCGCCATGTCGAGAACTTCTGGAAACCAATGGCTCGTGGGCCACATTGGTGTGACGAGAATCAAGTCCGGGTGCTCCCGGAGGACTTCTTCAACACCCGGGGGATTAGTGCCGTCAGAGGGAAGGCATACAACGGCATGCACTTCAGCAAGAAGTGCGAGACAGGGGTGGCGTACAGCTTAGCGGTACGGTAGCACCTAAGGCCATGGAACTCATACTGAAGATGGCTGCTCTGTACCCAGAAAGGGTATGGGCAGAGATTTCTAGACCTGAGAAGAAAACGCTAAGAATTCGACGCATGCACCGTAGAAGGTCTTAACGGATCGAACTTCCTGTCACCACAGAAGGCGAACCAAGAGAAAGAGTCCTGGAAAAGTCCAGGAAGGCATCTCTGGAAAGCACATGGCTGACTATCAAAGCAGCCAGGAGATGACAAACTCTGCATCGAGTCACCTAGAGCAGCCAAGGCCTGATACATTACGGACTATGAGTGGCCGGACCGGGCCACTACACGCTGCTACGCCCTTTCGAACTGGAAAAATATCGATCGAAGTGGCGAGTCTGGGTCAGAAAACAATCTGGACAAGACTTGTTCAGAATGTCGGGCAAGCAAAGGACCGATGGCGGGATAGAGACAGCTAGTACTATAGGATGAGAATCTGCAAAAGCAGCAGATTCAACCTCTGAACTAGCAAACTGAGAAGCCACGGTACGAATGTGCGACTGCACTTCGTAACCAACTCTACATGCTAAGACCGACGAAAGGGACCCCCGTTGACTGGGTGAAAAACCAGCGGAGACAATTCGGTCGGTTGGGAGGTAAAATAAAAATAAAAAACTGCCTATGACGTAGGAACAGACCGCAACAGCAACATAGTTGCTATCGCATGACGTCAAATCTAACCAGATGACGCGGAAATGTCCCCACCGAAAAGGAAAACATGTAGACAAAAAGCGAAAGTGTGCAAACGTGACGTCGACACACCTCGACCTAAACCATTTTAACGGCACTGACTCGGAACGAGACGCCGAAGACCAAAAAGGGGGGGGGGGCCTGAAGGAAGGCAAAAATCACCCGTCGAACAACTTTAGGTTGAAAACTGTGCCGTTCGGTGATCTGACGGCTGAGCAGGGAAGGTCATGCTAGCCGGACAGTTAAAGTCAGATCGGGACGGAACCAGTCCGAAACAGGATGACTGGAACGGCCGAACGAGTCAACAGGTTGAACAACTCATGGTTGAAACCGTGAAAGAAGGAGTGCGCGCTCTGACTTCTCTCTGCAAGGGCCTTTGTATACCCAGGCCAGAGGAAGGAGCTCCGAAATCGACCCCATCAGACTAAGAAATCCGAGGAGACGGCGAAGTGTGACCGCCTTCGTTACTGAGAGGTCGGACACCACCTGTGTCCTCCGAGGCTGAGACTGTGAAACCGATCGTGTCGAACCTCACATCTAGACAGTCTCTAAAGTGCCCCTAAAAAGAGTCTCTGGCCAGAAGAATCACCAAGAGAAGCTAGAGCCACTCCAATGGCTGGTTCATTCACGGACTCAAAGAGCCTGAAAACCGCAGTACAGCAATAAACCGAACCAACAACGTCACAAAAGCACAGCCCTTGAGGGCTTTGGACAAAGATGCTTCCAACTGTATAATGTAGGAAGGCTAAAACTTGACCGGGCAAGATTCTTGTCACAATGGAGTTTCTCTGCAACAGCCTTAGAAGGCTTGGAGAAAGAGGGAAAAGGGAGGTAGTCCTCATGGACACCTAGTACCAACTTGACTGGATGAAGAACAAAAGAGCCCATGGAAACTGAATCTTCCTTGGGCCTGGTAGACCTGCCCAAAGTGAAACGGTTAGTTACTGCGAGAAGCGTAACAGAGTATCCAAGTGACGTCAGGATAACCGTGGAAAAATCCCATTTCAACGGTACTGACTTGGAAACGGTAGAGAACAGAAGATATGATCGAAGAACAAAAACCCTTTAAACGGCCATGACTAGTAACGCGTAACCCAAGTCAGACAAACAAGGCCTGAAGGAGGGCAAAGATCACTCCATCGAACAACTAAGAGATCGCCAGCCAATTAGTCAGGATGGGCCGAAAACGGCCGGAAAAAATTGATAAAACCGGTTGAAAAAGTCATCAGGTTGAACAACACTGTTGTAACCAGAAAGGCATGAATCTGAAAAGAGCAAGAAAATCCATGCTCGTCAGAATCGAAGAAAATCGAACCAGATGACGCGGTAATCCCCCTATTGGCAACAAGTTAACGAAAAAAACGCAAAAGCGTTCCACTGTGACGTAGAAACAACGGCACTGACTTGGAACGAGTCGCCGTTGACAAAAAAGAGATCGAAAGACCTGAGGAAGGCAAAGATCACCCAGTTGAACAACACTGGAAAGCAACTGTGATGCCCGAGGCGGAAAGATGTCCTATCATCCATCGCAATCTGCGGTGGCTGGGTCCACAAGACCAAGTTTGCTCGTAGAAGTGCTGGGAGCGCCGATAGTTTGGAGGTGCGATCAGCACCCAAAGCCAAAGAAATAGTAGCTAGAAAGCATCTGGGAAGACAGGTTTCTCGTTCTGTGTAAATGTGACAGGAACTCCACGAATTGGACCGTGGAAGGCCTGAGAGCATCGTACTTTCTTTGAGCGCAGAAGACAAACCAAGTGGCCCAGCGCAAGTCATACAGATCGCTGGTGGACTTGCGCCGGGAGGACACGAGGAAATCGACAGTTCTGGTAGAAAAACCTTGACGCCTGAGTCCTGTTCTCACAGTCGCCAGGCGACAAGACTGAGCCTGGAAGGGTCTGGGTGCCCGATGCCGCTCCTTGGTTGAGCGATCGCGAGAAGTTCCGGGTACCAGTGTTGCGCCGGCCAACGCGGAGTGATCAAGATCATCGCTGGTGCTTCTCGAAAGCACTTTTCCAAGACCCTTTGGATCAGAGCCGTGGGCGGGAAGGCGTACAGGAACATTCACGCCCACGACATCGAGAAGGCGTTGTGTGTCAAAGCCAGAGGGTTCCGAACCGGGGACACAAACAGAGGGAGACGCTTGCTGTGCCGTGTGGCAAACAGATCCACCATCGGCTTGCCCCAGAGTCTCCAGACTGGGGACAAAGCTTGATGAGCAATCGTCCACTCCGTTTGAAGGACTTATTTGGACCGACTTAGTTGATAGGCGATGACATTTAGCTTGCCCGGGACAAACTCTACCGAGAGCGAAATGCCATGGCTGTCGGCCCAAACCAAGATCGTCTCCGCTGCCAGAGACAGGGGGGTAGAGCGGGTGCCCCCCTGACGACGGAGGTAAGCAAGACTGGTGGAGTTGTCGCCACAGACTGTGACAACAACAACAACAACATACAGTATTTATACGGCGCTGAATCTTGATATAAATCAAATCAAAGCGCACACACACGTTAGCATTCATAACACATTCAAACAAAAATGCAATACAAAGCGAACACACACGGATGGCATAAATGGTATACAACAGAAACAGACCTAAAGGCAAGAGAGAGAGAAGAGAAAGAGAGTGGAGCCTCAATGACGGGGGAACAGGTGGGTTTTGAGGCTAGATTTGAAGGCTGCGAGGGTCGGTCGCTGACGGAGGGAAAGAGGAAGTTTGTTCCAAGATGTCGGTCCTGAGACAGCAAAAGAGCGCCGACCAACAGTTGAAAGCTTATACCTAGGGATCTGGAGAGAAAGAGGGTCAGAAACTGAACGTAAAGTGCGAGCTGGCATATAGATGGAAATATTGTCGCAGAGGTAAGATGGAGCAGCTTTATGGATAGATTTATAGCAAAGGGTGTTTAATTTATACTCAATTCTGTCTGCGATAGGAAGCCAGTGCAAAGAACGGAGAAGAGGGCTAACGTGATCAAAACTTTTTCTTCTTAAGGACAAGATGAGCAGCTGTGTTTTGAATACGCTGGAGACAAGATAGAGAAGAGACTGAAAGGAGAGCATTACAGTAGTCAAGACGAGACAGGATGAGGGAAGTAACAAGTTTTGCTGTGGCTTCATCTGAGAGATATTTACGAATATAGCCAATGCGACGAATTTGATAGTAGCAGGACTGACAGGTCTGAGTCAGGAAACTCTGCATGGAAAGAGTATTGTCCAAAGTGACACCTAAGTTTTTGACAGAGTCTGAGAGGGGAATGATATTGTTACCCAGTTGGATTGACTCTATGGAAACAGAGGCTAGTTTGTTTTTTGTTCCTACAAGCATTGCTTCGGTTTTTTCACCATTTAATTGAAGTTTATTTTGAACCATCCAATTTTGAATATCAATATAGCACTTGTTACTTTCTGAAAGAATGGAATCTAGATCTTCGGGGGTTGTACTATTTTGGAGTTGTGAGTCATCTGCATAGAAGTGATGTTTCATGTTGTGTTGGTCGATGACATTGGCAAGAGGTGACGTATACAAAGTAAACAAGACAGGACCAAGCACAGACCCCTGGGGGACTCCACAAGAAAGCCTAACCTGTTCAGACTGACGACCATTGACCAGAACTGATTGAAAACGATCAGAGAGGTAAGAGGAGAACCAAGAAAGAGCGGGGCCATTAATCCCCAAAGTATGTTCAAGACGAGAGTGGTCTATGGTATCAAATGCAGCAGAGAGATCAAGAAGCGTCAAAAGAGAGATCTGACCAGCATCAGAAGCATGTAGGAGGTCATTGACGATTTGAACAAGGGCCGTTTCAGTACTGTGATTGACTCTATAAGCAGACTGATAAGGATGATGAAGATTGTTTGAGGATAGATGATCGTTAAGCTGTTTCAGAACAGTCTTCTCTAGGAGTTTGGAGAGAAACGGGAGGTTAGATACAGGTCTGTAGTTTTTCAGATTATTGGGATCCAGATTGTTCTTCTTGAGAAGGGGCCTTACAAGAGCGGTTTTGAAAGCAGAAGGGAACACACCTGAAACTAAAGAAGAATTGATGATGGTGGTGATTGATGACCCACCGACCCCGAATCGCGGGGAGGAAGTGGGACAGAGCCAGGCGAATAGCCTCCAACTCCAGCAGGTTGATGTGGAGTTTGGACTGCTCTTGAGTCCAATAACCCGAGATCTCCTCGGCCTCCAAGTGAGCCCCCCACCCGCTGAGGGAGGCATCCGAGCAGATAAACAGCTGGCCCCCCAAACGACTGATTGGGACCATACTGTTTATCCAGCACGGGTCGGTCCACATTATGACCGCCTTCTGGAATCATTCCCCGAGGACGATCTGCTGATCGTATAGGGAAGAATCCAGGACCCGAGCCTGAACTTCCCTCTGCAAGGGTCTCTTGTATACCCTGCCCAGAGGGAGGAGCTCCGAAACCCGACTCCATCAGACCGAGAAGCCTGAGGAGAAGGCGAAGGGTAGCCGACTTCGCTTCTGAGAAGTCGGACACCAGCTGAGTGATCGAGGACAGTCTGTCCTTCGACGCAGAGATCACGAACTTCACCGTGTCGAAACTCATCCCCAGATAGTTGAACTTCTGGGAGGGGGTGAGGTCCGACTTCTTGGCATTGCCAAGCTTGAGAGCCAAGTCCACCAGCAGTTTCGTGTGATCCACAGAGAGAGAGTGGCTGGAGGCAAGAAGAAGCCAGTCGTCTAGGAAGACCTTTAGACGAAGGCCTTGAGCATGGGCCAGAGAAGCCATCTCCCTGGTCACCTTGGTGAAGATCCAAGGTGCCAGAGAGAGGCCAAATGGAAGAGAATTGAATTGGAAGACTTCCTGCTTCCACACAAAGCGGAGAAACTTCCTGCGAGAAGGGAGGACATTGATGTGGAAATAGGCGTCTTGCAGGTCGATCGACTTTGCCCAGTCTCCTGGGCGAACGAACGATCAAACCGTAGCCGGAGTTTCCATCTTGAACTTGACTCTCCTCGTGAATTTGTTGAGAGGAGAGAGATCCAGGATGGGTCGAAAGCCTCCAGACTTTTTCGTGACGGAGAAAAGGCGCGAGTAGAAGCCTGAACCCGGATTTTGAATCCGGGACACGGCACCCTTTTCGACCAAGGAAACGACTTCCTTCTGGAGGATCTCGAGCCGCTCTGGATCTGACGGAGGAGGAAAGGACTGAGGAGTTTCTGCGAGCGGAGGTTCCCTTTCGAAAGGGAACTTGTTGCCGTCCCGCACAACTTCGAGAATCCAGGCATTTTCGATCAGTGAGTGCCAAGCAGGGTAGGCCTGAGAAAGCGAATCTACGCTTGACACTGGAACGCCTGGAAGATCTCGGGGCTGTGCGGGCTGTACTGAAAAGGCTGAGTCTTTCCAAAAGCTGGCTTCTTGTAGCTTTTGGACTGGAAGGGCTTGAACTTCCGAGCCTTGGAACCGAGCGGTTGCTTAGAAGCATACCTGGCCGGTTTCGAGTCCCAGAAACGTGAGTCTCTGAAATTGGAGGGAGCCCTGAACTGCCTCTTGTACTGTCGCTGATGCGATTGACGGTGAGAGGGATAGGACAGGGGGCCCTTGAGGAGGTGATTCATGAGAGTTTCGTGACTTGCCTCTGCTTGACGCTTGGAAACAGACTCCAAGATGGGGTCCACACGGTCCTCCCCAAACAAGCCCGCAAGAGGCAGAGGGAGAGATCTGAGCCGTTCTTTCTCTCTCTGAGAAAGAGTCCTAGAATGGGACAGAAAGGCATCTCTGGCGATTGAGTGCAGCAATGAGATCAGACAAACTCTGCATGTAATCACTGAGAGCGGCTAAAGCGACTCCAATCGGCGGCTCGTTGACAGACTCAAAGATCCGAAAATACACTGGTGAAGAAGTGGGAGTGGATCTGCCCAGAGACTCCGCAATAGTTTGGACCAATGAGGTAGCGACTCCGCAACCCTTGAGAGCCTCAGACAAAGAAGCTTCAATTTGCCTGAAAACTGGAACCTTCATGTTGAACGAGCGAAGATTGGTCTCACAGTGCAAACGTTCCGCCTCTAGCTTGGAGGGCTTTGAGAAGGGAGGAAAAGGGAGGAAAAGGGAGGTAATCCTCATGCACACCAAGTACCGACTTAAAAGCCGGGACGGAAAAGGATCCCACCGACAAGGAGTCTTCCTTTGGCCTGGTGGAGCGACCCAGCGCAAAACGGCCTTTTTCCGCTGTCTTACCAGAACGCAAAAACTTCTCAGCTTTGCGGATGGATTGATCCAGAAACTTAGGAGCCTGGAGATAGAGGTACTCCTTCCCTTGACTGAAGGAGCCCACTGAGCTATCCGTGGCTGAAGCGGCAACTTTCTGAGTGATCCGCACAACATCAGGGCAGGAGCCACTCAAAATGTGTAGCAAGGACTGACTGGAAATGTCAGGGTGCTGTACCCCTCGACTCGTTAGGACGGGTTGAGGGTCATCAGAATCCGTGCCCGAGCCAGATTGACGGGCAGAAGAAGGACGGCGGAGCTTAGAAACTCTTGGATCGGCCTGCTGGTCCGAAACCGAAGAGAGCGCATCGCTGACTGAACCTGAACCCGGAGACGAGCCGTAATCGGACTTGGAGAAAGCCGGGTGGCCACCACGGGCGCCGTACGGTTGGTCACCGTGCCGCCGGTCTGATGCCGAACAGACTGGGGACCGATGTCGTTTCCCTGATCGGTCCACCTGACGTAGGGCCCAGCTGGCCGGGAGGTCCTCATCGGTCCGGGCCGGTTCCAACCGGACCCGTGGCACATAGCCAAAAGAGACTGATGGTTGACCGGTGCCGTCTCTGTGACGGACACCGGAAGAACTGGCTTCCTGGCCGGAGGAGTCCCCTCCATGGCCGCCAGATATTTGCCTTGTGGCCCCACTGGTTGTGGGTTCATGTCAACGGCCTTCAGGAGATGGGGATCTAGTCCCTCCTGGCCTGGATAACGGATCAAAACACTCTGCTCTCCGCCGGGGGTCCCTTCTAATGGGAGCAGAGTGCCCTTGCCCCACCAATGACCGTCCGTCAAAGGTGGGCCTCGAGTGAGGCGGCAAGTCAACCAGGGGAATCCTGCGTCCCTGGGAGTCCGTGCACTCTAAGAGTGACTTATCAAAGAGTGGCCCAGCCGGGCGGAACTCTGCAGAAGAAGTCCACCGTCCAGACGTCCTGGTCGAGGTAACTGACCGAGTGGAGAGCGGCTTCCTGGAACACAACCTGTGAACCTGTTCAGGGGACAAAGTAGAACCAGAAACACGAGAGGAAACAAGCGGACGGTTCGATGGCTGAGTGGATAAAGTCGAGTTTTGTGACGGATTGAACGGACCGACCATAAAACCCGAAGAGTCTAATCTCTGAAAGAATGACTCCAGAAGAGAATTGACCTCAGAATGAGAGGAATGAACCGGAGCAACTGGTTCAGGAGCGAGAGTTTCCGAAAGCGAAACCGAGTGAACCGATTCTGTCCGTTTACGAACAGACTTGGACGACTTCGAACTTCTACTACTCGATTTTTCTTTGCTTTTCGACTTTTCTTTGCTCTGTTTAGCAGGAGAGACCGAAGTAAACCGACCTTGATCATCCCGAGGGAGTGAAACCGAAGGGGAGTAAGGGTCTACAGTCACAATTTGAGGAGTCGAGTTGGGAGGGGTGGGAGAAGCCATGATGGCTGACACTGAGTGTGAGAACACGTGGAGAGAAACCCACCACCAAAAAATTCCAAACAGGAAAACTCGATTGAACTGGGAGAAAAGCATATGCTAGAAAGCAAAAAGAGAACGAAAAGAATCGACCTAGTGATAGGAGGAAAGGAACAAACCCACCCAAGATTCAAAACAAGATCGATGAAGGGGAGCTAGGCAGTCCTAGGTTTTAATCATGGTGCTGGGAGATCGAGAATGACGGAAGTCGCATCTCATTGGACCAGCCACTACTGGTATCAGGGGGAGTAACCCTAGTCTGATATCCGGTATTGGGTCAAGGTCATGAGCTACTTTCGTTTTTACTATGCGCTATGGTATAGTCCCAGGTTGATTTAGGCGAATGCAGTTGTTTTAGGTGTTGGTACAGTATGGGTAATATAGATTGGTGGATTTTTATTAATCCTATCTATTTTAATTTAATACTTACCAACACTCAAAACAACTGCGTCCTATAGCGCACCGAGTTTTGGACGAACTCTTACTGGAAGTTCTATGCGAAGAACTGTTTGATTTAGATTAATATATCTATCTATTCTATCTATATAATTAACGTTTCACTACGAACTGAGTTTACTCTTCCAACTTGGGGCAATTGCCAAATTACCAAAATACCATAGTCTAAAAAGACTACAAATTTCTTCCCTTGGCACAGATGCTGTGCGCTTAGCCACCGGAAGTCCCATACGTAGCCACTTCCGTGGAGGCTATTACAAATCAGGATAAATTTTCCATAACTTGATCAAACAATGGTTCATTGGAGGGAGGATGGGTGGGTACCTTTACTCGTAGTGAAACAGTAAGTATATAGATAGAATAGATAGATATATTAATCCAAATCAAACAATCTATTCTATCATGTTACCGTTTCACTACGAACTGAGTTGATTACCAAAGAGGAGGTGGGCACAGAATCATTGTTGATGCCATAAAAAGAAACAACAACATTTTAGACAATACCACTCACCCGAGAGGACCCCAAAACCTGGGTATCCATTGGCAGGTCTCCTGGAAAAGGGACCACTTGTACAGATCACAATAAGCCCATCCATTTCCCCAAACAAGCATACATATGCATACAAACGATACTACCCAAACAAGTTACCTAGTTCAGGGAGACCGGGGTCTGAGCCAGAACCGCCTTCTGGATGCTGAAGGTGTCGTCTTGCCTGAGGGCCGAAAAGTGCCTGAGGTAAAAGCTACTGAAGGTGGACTGGGACCTCCAGTTGGCCGATTCCATAATGCTGGCCAAGGGAACCCCCTTGGTCATGGCGAGAGAGGCACTGATGGCTCTAATCTCATGAGCCTTTATGGCGTTAAGGGGCAAGGCTGTGTCGGCATGGTTATAGGCTAACTTAATCACGCAAAAGAGCCAACGAGAAATGGTGGACTTAATGATGTCCTTAGTGTATTTCTCGTTCAGAGAGACGAACAGTCTCTGCCGTTGCCCCCTGAAAGCAGAAGTTCTCTTCAGATAGAATCTAATAGCCCTGACTGGGTACAAGAACCTATCCTAGTCATCCTTAGAGAGGATTTGCCTAAGGCTCTGAATAGTGATGGAAGGAGAAGAGGTCTGGGAGGGCTGATTCTTAGCCCGGAACTCTAGTAAAAAGGACTGTCACAGACTGGGGGTTAGAACTGAACTCGATGTCTCTATCTAAACCGCTAAGAGTGTGGACGCCGCTAACACGCCGAGCCGTGGCTAGAGAGACCAAAAAGACAGTCTTGAAGGTGAGCAACTTAAATGACAAGGATGACATAGGTTCGCAAACATCCCTAAGGAACGCCAGGACGAGAAAGATATCCCACTGAGGAAACCTAACTGACCGCGTGACCGAAAGGTTACGAACTGCATCAATAACATGCGAAACCTCAATGGAACTGGAGAAAGAAGGAGACTTCTTTCCTCTGGACACAGCTACTGTATGGGCAACCGCTGCCTTGTAGCCGTTGAGAGTTTGACCTGACAGACCCCTATCAAAATGCAGATGAGAGAGGAACTGTGCGAACTCTGAGCCCGACGGGTTCAGAGGAGGAATACCGTGCGAAGAGCAGTAAACAAACCATGAGGCCCACCTTATGTCGTACAGTTTGTTTGTACTCTGTCTCCTGGCTTTCATCATGAGATCAATCATTCTCGGAGGGATTCCACGTGATCGCAGGGCTGACCGCATAGTAGCCATGCGGTCAGCTGAAACGTCTCTGGGTTTGTGTGTCCGACTCCCGTGCGTGGCTGGAGCAGGGTGCGCTCTGTTAGATGCAGACTGATAGGTGGCACGTGGGAGAGATTGACGGGGAACCAAGGGCTTGACTCCCAGAGAGGGGCGACAAGGATCAGGCGTGGCCTGTCGCGGGAGTATTTCTCGATGACTTTCGGAACCAGTGATGTCGGAGGGTAGGCGTATGCCGAGATGCCTGTCCAAGGTATCGAGAAGGCTTTGCGCGCCAGTGCCTGGGGGTCCCTCATAGGTGAAACATAGAGCTGAAGTCTTGCATTGTACTTTGTGGCAAACAAGTCCACATGGGGTTTTCCCCAGGCTTCCCACAGGGGCCGAAGGGACTGGTGCGCTATAGTCCATTCTGCTGGAAGGATTTGTCCCTTCCGGCTGAGTTGGTCCGCCAGAACATTGAGTTTGCTGGGGACATACTCCACAGAGAGGAAGGTGTTGTTGGGTTGAGCCCACAGAAGAATCTCTTCCGCTTTCTTCGACAGGGGCACGGAGCGCGTGCCGCCCTGGCGACGTAGTTACGACAGAGCCGTAGTGTTATCGCCGCATATGGTGACCCAGAAGTCTGAGAAGAGATGAGAGAACGCCTTGAGGGCTCAAGACACTGCTTCCAGTTCTAGCAGGTTGAAGTGCAGGAGAGACTCCGACGGGGTCCACACCCCTGAAACCTCCTCATCGTCCAAATGCGCTCCCCATCCAGCTGTGACGCGTCCGTGTGGAGGAACCGTTGTTGTTGCAGCGGACGGATGGGGACTGAGCTGTTGAGCCAGGAGGGCTTCGTCCATTGGTCCGTGGATTCCAGGAACCAGGGGCCTAGCTCCATCTGGTGATCGAGAGGCACTCTGGCCAGAGGGAGGAGGTCCGCTACGGACTCCATGAGGCCGAGGAGCTGAAGAAGCTGACGGGCTGACGCCGAGGTTTTCTGTCTGAGGAGGGAAACTGAACTCAGAACGTTGTGGACTCGCTCCTGAGACGGATGGACGCAGAACCGCACTGAGTCGAACACCATCCCTAGATAAGAGAAGGTGGTCGAGGGGACGAGGTTCGACTTCTTCTCGTGGATCTTGAAGCCCAGGGATCGAGAAAGTTCTACTAGAGTGTTCGTCTGGGCTAGGCACAAACATTGTGAAGAGGCCAGAAGGAGCCAGTCGTCGAGGTAGATGCGAAGTCGCAGGGACTTCGCTCTGGCCAGGCGGGCTAATTCCTTGACGACTCTCATAAAGATCCAAGGGGCTGGGGAAAGACCAAACGGAAGGGCCACAAACTGGTACGTTCGTTCTTGCCAGACGAACCTCAGGAAGCGATGGCGCGAAGGATGAATGGCCACATGGAAATAAGCGTCCCTGAGGTCGATGGAAGTAACGGGCGGTGAGGCGGAACGGACCCGTCTCCCCGTGCGGTCAGCCGACCGGGAGGCCGCCGGCAGGCGGTACAAACCGCCGGCCGTAACGTCATCGTCCGACAGGTCCGGTTCTATCCGGACCCTCAGCACATAGCCGGGTCGGGATGGTAGTCCGTGAATGTCACCGGGAAAGTCTCGATCGCCGCCCCTGACCGTGAGGGCAAAGCGTGCGAGTGACTGCCGGTAGGCCCCGTCGCCCCGGGTGGGGGACTCGGTGGGAGGCCTACGGCCTTCTGGGCTCGGAGATTCATGTGCACCCAGGAATGGTTGCCAGGATTCCCAGTCCGAAGACCTCGACATGCCAGCCGGAGGGGAATCCCTTCGCCCCCTCTCTGAGCGTTCGTCAGATAGAGCGCCCACATGGGCAGGCGAGTCCCTGAGAGCAAGCCTGCTCGGCAGGGGGTCAACCATGCGCTCAAAGAGCGACTTTTCCAGCGAAGCCACGGAGTCCATCCACGAAGTCCGGGTGGAAGTCACGGCCTTGGTCGATAGGGGCTTCCTAGAACAAAACCTGTGCACAAATGGGGGAGACAAACCAGACACATGAGCAGAAACAACCGGTGGAACCAACTTCTGACCGGAAGAAGTTCTAGCAAAATAGTCAGAAGACTGAGTAGGTTGAACTGGACCAACAGCCAAACCCAAAGAGTCCAGACATTGGATAAACGAATCCAGAAACTGATTGACATCCGAGGGGGTGGAGGCCACCGAGCCACGAAACTGAGACTCTGTTAGAGAGACAGAGACAGACTGACTTGAATTGGTTTTCTTTGATGAAGGTTTAGACTTGGAAGAATGTTTGGAAGATTTTGTTTTTGCGGATGAATTTTCCTTAGAATATTTGGAACGACCAGGAGACACAAATTGACCTTGGTCATCCCGAGGGAGAGGAGGAGAAATGACCGAAGGAGTAGAAATATATTCTTGAGAAACCACTACAACTTCAGGTGGAGGCGAAGCCATTTTGGCAACACGTGAGCGCGAGTGCACTGTGTGCAATAGTCACTAAAAATTTTCCAAACAGAACGAGTTACAGAACAAAAAGAACTATAAAACGCACCAAAAGAGAGCTAAGAACTCGAACTAAACGATAGTGAGAAGGATTACAGGAACGAACCCACCATAGAGTATTCAAACAAGAAAGAAACAGGACGCTATGGTGCCCAGTGGTGGAAAGTTGTAATGGCGGAAGTAGGCTCCCATTGGCCTAGCCACTACTAGACCGGAAGGGGGGATAACTCCCACCCCATATCCGGCTAGGGGTCAAGGCCAGGGGCTACTTTCGTTTTTCTATATACTATGGTATGGTCCCAGGTCGCTTGAAGCGAATGCAATTGTTTCAGGTGTTGGTACAGTATGGTTAAAGTAGATTGGTAGATTTTAATTAATCTTACTATCTATTTTAACTTAATACTTACCAACACTTAAAACATGTGCATTAGCCCTAATGAACCTGGAATTATACCATAGTATATAGGAAAACGAAAGTAGCCAAGGACCTTGACCCCTTACCGGATATGGGGTGGTAGTTATCCCCCTTACATCCAGGTGAGTCGTGGTCCCTCTGGCTAGCAAATACGCCATTCCGTAATTTTTACATAGCATCAGGAGGGAGGTTGGGAGGGAACCTTTTTGTTTTAAGTGTTGGTAAGTATTAAGTTAAAATAGTAAGATTAATTAAAATCTACCAATCTATTCTAGCCATACACTACCAACACCTAAAACAATTGCATGCACACCAACCGACCTGGGTTAAACCTTAACACATAAAATAAACAAAGTCAGCCACGGAGCTAGGCCTACTAGGCCGGCTATCGCGGTGGGGTTAGTTCCCATGATAGCGCAACGTAGCCTAGTCATCCGGGGTGACTCCCCCTCATTCCTGATATCCCAGGGCGCCATGATCTGACTTGGGTTTTTCCTTCTGAGAATTTGTCTTATTTACTCTTTTCAGGGTTTGTTCGTTCCTTTTTCTCCTTTCCAGTTCGATTCTTGAGGCTTTCGGCTATTGATTCGTTCATTTCAGCCTCTTCTAGGATTTCTTTTACTGGAGTTCTGAAATGTTTTGTGGGCTTGGCTCACTTCGTTTTTCTAACGATGTCGGCCATTATGGCTTCTCAAACTCCACTGTCTCAGTCACCCAGACTTTTTTGTCTCGGTCTCTTCCTCAATCGCCTCACTCCCTTGTTATGTACTAGGGCTTTTTGTTTCTTCTTCTACTACCTCTTCGAGTGGTAGAGAGAAAAGTTCGTCCAGGGAAAAAGCTAAGAAAGAAAAATCTTAGCAGGAAAAATCAACTTTCAAAACGTCGTCTGCTACGGCTCAACAAGCAGACTCGCCTTCTTTTTCGCGTTCCGCCTCTGTTGTTCCCGAGCATTCCTCTGTCCCCGAGCGGGACTTTTCGGATCTTTTCACAGGTTATTAGCCTTTTTGAGGCTTCTTTCCACAAACTGGACCAGTAAATGTCGTCTTCTACGACTTAGCTCAAAGTTGTTCCCGAGCAGTCCTCTGTTCCCGAGCCCAACTTTTCTAATCTCTCCTCTCAGTCGGAGGTTAATAGCCTTTTAGGGGCTTTTTTTTTCCCCTCAATTTTGATCAGTCTGGTCTCTTCGTTATACTATGAGCCGATCTGATCAGCGTCTCCAATATTATCCATTGGATCAGTCGGGTCTCTTTCGCGGTCAGACCTTTGGTGTCACCCCATGTTTTTCTCCCATGGATGTTCATCATGTCTGTTCCAGGAGGCCCTTTTTTACGGACGAACCGTTGCCTCTAGACGGACCGTGCGGTAGGTCACCGCGCCGTAGACTTGAGTCTGACGGGCGGGAGACCGCTGAAGGTTGGACGGACGGTGCACCGGTTCCTCCGGTGACCGTCGAGCACCACGGCGGTCCGCCGATGAATGGTGCGTCCAATTAACCGGAGCGTCCTCGTCCACCGGGGTAGGCTCCAGCCTGACCCGTGGGACATAGAGAGAAGACGCCCGGCGCCCGTGACCTGCCGTGTGGTGCCGTCAGCCCTCCTGGGCGCTACGGACTTATGCCACTGGCGACGGACGGTCGTGCGGTGAGTCACTGCGCCGCGGACCACGTGTCCGACGGGCGGGAGACAGCTGACGGATGGACGGATGGTGCACCGGAGCCTCCGGTGACCATCGGGCACCACGGCGGTCCGCCGAAGAATGGTGCGTCCATACAACCTGAGCGTCCTCGTCGACTCGGGTAGGCTCCAGCCTAACCCGAGGAACAAAGTGGATAGAGGACGCCCGGGGCCCGATCACTGAACACCCTGCTGTAGGTGTAACAGTGCGGGGAGAGATGGCCTCCTGGCCTTTGGTTGAATCTCTCTGCCACTCAGTGGCCTGCCGTGTGGTACCGTCAGCCCTCCTGGGCGTAACGGTCTTACTCCACTGGCCTTCAGACATTAGCCTGGATGGACCAAAATTTCCCTCACTCCGTAGAGGGCTTAGAGAAACGGGCGAAAGGGAGATAATCCTCATGGAGCCCCAGCACGGTCCGGAACTGGGGCACCAAGAAAGAACCGGCGGACGAAGCGTCTTCGCGACTGCGCACAGCTTGGCCTTGAGCGAAGCGTCTTTCGTCCACCAGCCTTCCTGAGCGTAATGCTTCCTCCGCTCAGAGAATTGACTCCTGGAGGCAAGTGGGAGGCTGAAGAAACAGATGGTCCTTTCCTTGACGGAAAGAACCAGCCGAGTGGCCTGTGGCTGAGACGGGAGCAGCGACGCGGACCACATCGGGGCACGCGTCGCTGATCACATCCAGGAGGCCCTGGTTGGAGGTGTCCCGCACAGGTGGAGGGGTGACGGGAGAACTTGGTCGAGGAAGATGGCGAAAGGACTCCATAATAGCCCTGAGAAGGCGTTCGTCAAAGGCCGGAGGGGAACGGGCCGGAGACTAAGAGGCCTCCGGTGATCCGCGGTCCATGGGTGAACCTGACCCAGAGGGGCCTTGATCACGTTCCCCAACCGAAGACTGAGGAGAGACCTCCATCCTGCCCGCGGCCCGGGGAGCCAGGGAGGCCGCGGCCTCCCTGGTCCCCTGCCGGGGGAGGCCCATCCTGTCCACAGCCTGGAGTACCGGGGAGGCCGCGGCCTACATGGCCACGGCCTCCGAGGCCTCCTACCGAGGGAGGCCCGGGTCTAAAGGAGGCCCGGTGGGGGAGGCCTGAGGTAGAGGGAGAGGCCGAACGGGGCCGTTTGCCACCATGGTCGGCCGACCGGGGGCTACGGTGGCCCATACGATGGTAGGCCGCACTGGCGGGGAGGCCTTCGTCCACCGGCTCGGGGTCCATCCTGAGCCGTGGTGTAGGGCCTCCAGGCCGGGAATACTCTCGACCGGCGTCCCCACCGTTGGGGGGAGCACCGGGAGACCCTCTCGGACCGAGGCCCGCGGCCAGGTCGAAGCGGCCGAGAGGGGCACCAACCCCACCTTCGGAGGCCTTCCGACGGCGAGGCGGAGATAGCCGGTAGGCCTCGGCCTCCCCGGCTGGGGAGGTGTAGAGAGGCCTACGGCCTTCCGGGCTCGAGGTCCCATCGAGAAACCGGGACGTCTGATTGAGGCCCCAGTCAAACGACCTCGACACACAGTCGGTTGGGGACCTCCTTCGCCCTCTCTCCAACACAGGGTCGGAGAGGATGGGGGGACAAGGCGAGCACCTGAGTGCAGGCCTGCAACTCGGGGTGTCAGACGTGCGCAGCTGCGACTTATCCATGAAGTACTAGGAGTGGAAGTCCGGGTAGAAGTGGTGGCCTTGGTAGAGAGAGGCCTCCTGTCTGAAAAGAAAGGAACGGCAGACGAACTGACGGACGAAATTGGCCGAGAGGCCTTATGCTTAGAAGGAGTGAACATGAAACCCGACGAGTCGAGACGTTGAATGAACGACTCCAACACAGAAGTAGAGACGGACGACACCACGACCGAAGAGGCCTTAGGAGGCCTAGACGGAGAAGACTGAGAACGCTTAGTGCGCTTAGACTTAGACTTGTGAGAAGAACTCGAACGGACAGATTTTTCCGACGACCCCTTAGGACAGAAGCGACCTGATTCGTCTCGAGGAAGGGGAGAACTTTGTTGAGAAAACTAGAAGTTGAACTAGAAGCGGCCATGCCACGTGCGAGCGCGCGTGCACTGAAGCACGATGAGTGAGCGACTCGAAAAATAATTAAATTTCAAAAGTTCTAGCGAACTTAGAACTATGAGAACTGAGACAATCGAGACTCAGTGAACTACTACGTTCGATGACAGAAGAGAAAGGAACGAACCCACCTAGTTTAGAGTGCAGGGAACGAAAAAGTTAGGAGTACAGTTAGCCCAGGTCTGCCATGTAGCGCTGGAAAATTGTAATGGCGGTAATGGCGGTAAGGGGGGATAACTCCTGCCCCACATCCGGCTAGGGGGTCAAGGCCAGTGCCTACTTTCGTTTTTCTATTTGCTATGGTATAGCTCCAGGTCGCTTAACGCTCATGCAGTTGTTTCAGGTGTTGGTACAGTATGGTTAAAGTAGATTGAGTAATTAGAGCATTATTTTCAATTTTGAAGAGTAGTAGAGGTCCAAATTGAGTAGAATACTACTCGAAAAGAGTAGAGTAAACAAAACAGGTTGAGTCAATTATTCACTGATGAGGCCTTCTCCAGGCAATCAGCTCCTAGGAACAACAAAAACTCATCATGGAAAGCATCTCTCACCTCCCTGCATGCGAGAGATCTGTGTGTTGCTGATCTTGTTGGTCTGCTGAACGGGAGGGGTGGGTTTGTGTGTCTGGCCCGTGGCCCGGTACACGGCCTGTACCCACAGGGTGCGCTCCGACTCGTCTTCTGTGGCAAACGTCAGCGTGTCTCCCTCCTTCACCAGATTGAAGAAGTTCTTGCCGCCTTCGTAATCTGTTCCAGTCAAAACCACCGCACAAAACATCTAATTATAGTTTTTATATTCTTTTTCGGTCAAAAAAAAGAAGGAGAAATAGCAACATACATGTAAGTACCCTTCAAAAACAACCGTAGTACAGATAAATATTTGTAAACATAAGTTGCCGCTTAGATGACATCTCTTAATCGGTTAATGTCTGAAATTCAAGCCTATTACTTACTCTTTGCAATTGAACAGTCAGAATTTTACCTGTGTTCACTCATTGAACTTCAAGAAATGAGGTTCAGTGAGTCAGGTGAATTGACTGCATGATGTATTGCATTTGAATCCTGTAAAGGTTGGAGAAAAAGTCAACAGCTGGCATTGTGTCAATAGTCAATCAGTCTCCTGTGTTGACTACTATTATGTCTAGATTTTGAATCCCATAAAGGTTGGAGGAAAAGTGAAGAAGTTTCAGTTTACTTAGCAGAGACATACCGTGCCTGGGCTCATAGTAGTCCACAGTGTACCCCTCCAGCTGCATCATCTCTGTGGGGTCAGGCTTCTTCTCCCGATACGAACACATGGCAAACGTGTACTGAGACACCTGAAACACCAAAGAAATCTTTCAAAGAAGAATCATTAACAATGTGGTGAGTCGAAAGGGTGATAACTCTAGTTAGTGGATGATAGAGAGCATGGTAGATAATAGCGCTTGGAGGGGGCGGAGTTAATTAGTCGCTAGATGGGGGGGGGGTGTTGAGAGGAGATGATATGGACTCCAAGGTGGCCACGGATGGCTAAGCGGTGCACTCGGGAACGGAGGAGGCGGCGACAACGTGAGGTGAGCACTCGGGATGTACATCATGTAATAATTAGTTAGCGAGGTTTGGGGTGGGTTTAGTGGGGGATAGAAATTCTATAGTAGAGATTCTATAAGATCAACAACAAAAATGATAAAATGATTAAAGAAAAACAAATTATAAAAATAACTATGCAATATGAAAAAACGGGTCATAAACGGGTAAGTGTGTGGAAATTCTTCAGTATATGATTTTGTCTGTTGTCCTAATATCTGACTGGTGTTCAATTGGCATGATAAAGCAATCTTAAAAGAATGTCAAACACAAAATGACTGTAGAGCTGTAGGTATTGTTAGCAGTATGCAGTAGGGAAGAACGGACTAATAATTTGGTTTTTCAGTCAAATCTTTAACACACACAGAAACAATCTCAGAATTTGTATTTAGTAATTTCTTTTAACTTACAAACTTCAAATCACACACCTGGGTCGAGTTTCTCTAGACGACGGTCGCTGTGCGCATAACTGTTACGCCAAAAGAGGTCTAAGAAACACTTTATAAAACGTATGAGTAAATAAGACAATTTCTCAGAAGGAAGAACCCAAGTCAGATCATGGCGCCCTGGGATATCAGGAATGAGGGGAAGTCACCCCGGATGACTAGGCTACGGTACGCTATCATGGGAACTAACCCCACCTCGATAGCCGGCCTCGTAGGCCTAGCTCCGTGGCTGACTTTGTTTATTTTATGTGTTAAGGTTTAACCCAGGTCGATTGGTGCGTATGCAATTGTTTTAGGTGTTGGTAGTGTATGGCTAGAATACATTGGTGGATTTTTATTAATCCCTACTATCTATTTAACTTAATACTTACCAACACCTGAAACAACTGCATTAGCGTTAAGCGACCTGGAGCTATACCATAGCATATAGAAAAACGAAAGTAGGCCTCTGGCCTTGACCCCTAGCCGGATGTGGGGCGGGAGTGATCCCCCCTTACCGGTCTAGCAGTGGCTAGGCCAATGAGCGCCTACTTCCGCCATTACAAAATTTTACAGGAAGCATCTTTATTAGTGTGGGAGGATACAAGGGAGGGTACCTCGTTTGTTTCAGGTGTTGGTAAGTATTAAGTTAAATAGATAGTAGGGATTAATAAAAATCCACCAATCTACTTTAACAATACTGTACCAACACCTGAAACAACTGCAGATTACCAAAGCGGAGGAGGGTAGATGCTTCAATACCCCCAACCCACGGAGTGAGAGCAAGAGCTGGGAGCTTTTTCCCACTAAACACTTCTGAAAACAGCCCTCAGTACTCCTTTTACCCCTAGCCAACTAAGTGACCCAGAAAAGGGGGGTAAAAGGGGTGCTCCAAATATTGCCCCAAAACATCATTGCAATGATATACCCACTAAAAATAACATAAGGGGTGGTAGATGGGAGCCTGTCTCCGTACTCACTGTTTAGAGGGAGACGGTTTAACCCAGGTCGGTTGGTGTGCATGCAATTGTTTTAGGTGTTGGTAGTGTATGGCTAGAATAGATTGATGGATTTTAATTAATATTACAATCTATCTAGCTAAATACCTACCAACACCTAAAAACAATTGCATGCACACCAACCGACCTGGGTTAAACCTCAACACATAAAAGAAACGAAGTCAGCCACAGAGCTAGGCCTACTAGGCCGACTATCGGGGTGGGGTTAGCTCCCATGATAGCGTACCGTAGCCTAGTCATCCGGGGTGACTTACCCTCATTCCTGATACTCCCTTAAAAAAGAAGCATCCGAAGCGAGGGAGGAAGGGAGGGACCCTTTTTTGTTTTAGGTGTTGGTAGGTATTTAGCTAGATAGATTGTAATATTAATTAAAATCCATCAATCTATTCTAGCCATACACTACCAACACCTAAAACAATTGCAGTTTGCCCCAGCGGGGGCGGGTGATGCTTCCATAATTAGCCATGCGAGAGGTCGGGGGGAAAAGATGATTCCCAGAATCATCGAATCCCCTGAAGACATGACAAAAAGGCACACCCACGAAGTAACGGAGTTTGCACTTACGTTTAGAGAGAAACGGGAACCTGCGCGACCACCACCTTCCTGATGGAGAAGGTGTCGCTTTCGTTCCTGGTTTCGATGTCCCGCAGATAGTACTGGAGGAACGTATTGCGTGATCTCCAGAAAGCGGACGCCATGACTTTCAACAAGGGAACCCCTCTGAGGAGAGCGAGTGAGGAAGAGATGGCGCGCAGTTCATGCGCCCTGACGGGGCTAGCAGGAAGGGCCAAAAGGGACTTAGAGTAGGCTAGCTTAACCAAGTCCAGAATCCACCTGGAGACAGTAATCTTAGAGATGTCCTTCAGGTACCTCAGGTTAATGGACAGGAAAAGCCGGCGCCTAGCGCCCCTGAGCAGCTTTGTCCTGGAGAGATAGAGCCTGAGGGCCCTGACCGGACAGAGAAAGCGGTCTGCATCGTCAGGGCCGAGAACAGAACAGAGACTGGTGACGTGAACGACGGGAGAGGAAACGTCCCCCGGTTGATTTTTTGCCCTGAACTCCGGAAGAAAGCACAAGGAGACCGACGAGTAGTCGGCCGAGAAATCGACGTCGCGGGCCAGGCCGCTGAGGGCATGGAGGCCGCTGACCCTTCTGGCAGTGGCCAGAGCGATCAGAAAAACTGTCTTGAGGGTGAGAATCTTAAAACTGACCGTAGAGAGAGGCTCACACTTATCTCGCAGGAAGTTCAAGACCAAAAAGACGTCCCATTGGGGAACTTGGACCGTCCTAGCCGGAGCTCGGAGACGGACCGAGTCCAGAAAGTGGGAGACGGGAGCGGCGGACAGTTTCGAGGTACGGTCGGCACCCAGAGCCATGGAAATGGTACTTATGAGGGCCGCCCTGTACCCGGAAAGGGTCTGAGCAGAAAGATTCTTGGTTCTGACCAGAAAAGACAAGAACTCCATGAACATGTAAACTTATTTCTAACAGAAAGCATAGTGTTATTTGGATGCGGTGATCGCTTCAAATCTGATAGTACGTTTGACCTTATTTTGCTGTTGGCAAATTTTTTTATATATAAATGCAGATGTGAAGGAAAACTCCCACAGTGTGAACAATTTATCTCATATTTAAAAAAGAGATATGAAATTGAAAAATGTATTTTTGGTTTTGAAATGTCACAAGAAGTTTTTTTCACACGATGGCATCCATATTTATCTCTTTTGCGTTAATTTGAATGTATGACTGTACTTTCTGGTTGAAAGTGACGTAAATTTGAATTGTTGTGGATATGACCACAGGTATAAGAATGTGTGTGTGTGTGTGTGTGTGTGTGTGTGTGTGTGTGTGTGTGTGTGTAAGTATGTGGGCGTGTGTTAATGTTTTGTTACATGTTGTGACTACTTGTAAAATGCAAAAAAAAGGAATAAAAAAAATAAAAAATAAAAAAAGAACTCCACGAAATCAACCGTGGAGGGTCTCAGCGGATCGTACTTGTTGTCGGTACAAAAGGCGAACCAGGAGGCCCAGCGCAGATCGTACAGATCAGAAGTGGACTTGCGCCTGGAGCCCACCAGGACGTCAATCGTTCTGGCGGAGAAACCTTGTCGCCTGAGACCCGATCTTATAGTCTCCAGGCGACAAGGTTGAGCCAAGAGGCGCTCGGGTGTCCGATGCCGCTTCTTGGCTGCAGCAGGGTTTCGCCCGTGAGGCCTAGAGGAAGCGGGCCTTCCCGGGCGAGAGCGAGAAGCTCCGGATACCAATGCTGGGACGGCCAATTTGGGGTCACCAGGATCAGGTCCGGAGCTTCCCGAAGGCATTTTTCCAGGACCCTCTGGATGAGAGGCGTGGGAGGGAACGCGTACATCGACTGCCCGACCCACGACATCGAGAAGGTGTTGTGCGCCAGCGCCAGAGGATCCCGAACAGGGGAGACAAACAGGGGCAGACGAGCGCTGTGCCGTGTGGCAAAAAGGTCCACCATCGGCTTGCCCCAGAGTCTCCAGACTGGGAGCAAAGCTCGATGGGCGATCGTCCACTCCGTTTGCAGGACCTGGTTGGACCGACTCAGCTGGTCCGCAATGACATTGAGCTTGCCCGGGACAAACTCTACCGAGAGCGCAATGCCATGGCGGTCGGCCCAACCCAAGATCGTCTCCGCCGCCAGAGACAGGGGGGTGGAGCGGGTGCCCCCCTGACGACGGAGGTAAGAAAGACTGGTTGAGTTGTCGCCACACACCGTGACCCACCATCCCCGAATCGCGGGGAGGACATGGGTCAGAGCCCGGCGGATGGCTTCCAACTCCAGCAGATTGATGTGGAGTTCGGACTCTCCTGCAGTCCAAGAACCCGAGATCTGCTCGGCCTCCAGATGCGGCCCCCACCCGCTGAGGGAGGCGTCCGTGTAGATGAACAGCTGGGTGCCCAAACGTCTGATTGGGACCATACTGTTCAACCACGCCGCGTCCGTCCAATGACTGACGGCCTTCCTGAACCAGTCCCCGAGGACGATCACCTGATCGTATAGGAAGGGGTCCAGGGTACGCGCCCTGACTTCTCTCTGAAGGGGCCTCTTGAACACCCTGCCGAGAGGGAGGAGTTCCGAAACCGACTCCATGAGGCCTAGAAGGCTGAGAAGGCGCCTCAGGGTGGCCGACTTCGCTTCTGAGGAATATAGGGGTGTGAGGACGCCCGGGGCCCGGTCACTGGACATACTTCTTTTGAAGATGTACCAGTGCGGGGAGAGATAGCCTCCTGGCTTGTGGTAGAATCTCTCGGCCACTCAGTGGGCCGCCAAGTGGTGCCGTCCCTCCAGGGCTCAACGGTCTTATGGCACTGGCCTTCGGACAAAAGCCCGGATGGATCAAAGTCTCCCTCCCCCCGAGAATGGGTGGAGGAGGGAGACCCCCGACCCCCCAGAGACAGGCCGTCAGTGGGAGCTGCCACGCCTTGGCAAGTCGGGTCAACCAGGGGGATCCTGCGTCCCTGGGGATCCATGCGCTTACCAAGCGACTTATTCGGAGAGGACCACCGGCCGGAGGTCCGAGAGACGGCCCGGGTAGAAAAGGGCCTCCTGGAACAGACATGATGAACATCCACGGGGGAAAAACATGGGGTGACACCAAAGGTCTGACCGCGAAAGAGACCCGACTGATCCAATGGATAATATTGGAGACGCTGATTAGATCGGCTCATAGTATTACGAAGAGACCAGACTGATCCAAATTGAGGAAAAAAGCCCCTAAAAGGCTATTAACCTCCGACTGAGAGGGGAGATTCGAAAAGTTGGGCTCGGGAACAGAGGACTGCTCGGGAACAACTTTGGAAAAATACGCGAAAAGACAGAGAATCTGACGGCTAAGTCGTAGAAGACGACTTTTACTGGTCCAATTTGTGGAAAGAAGCCTCAAAAAGGCTAATCACCTCTGGAAAGATCCGAAAAGTCCCGCTCGGGGACAGAGGAATGCTCGGGAACAACAGAGACGGAACGCGAAAAAGAAGGCGAGTCTGCTTGTTGAGCCGTAGCAGACGACGTTTTGAAAGTTGATTTTTCCTGCTAAGACTTTTCTTTCTTAGCCTTTTCCCTGGACGAACTTTTCACTCTACCACTCGAAGGGGTAGTAGAAGAAGAAACAAAAAGCCCTAGTACATAACAGAGGGGGGGAGAATATTGAGGAAGAGACCGAGACAAAAAAGTCTGGGTGACTGAGACAGTGGAGTTTGAGAAGCCATAATGGCCGACATCGTTAGGGAAACGAAGTGAGCCAAGCCCACAAAACATTTCAGAACTCCAGTAAAAGAAATCCTAGAAGAGGCTGAAATGAACGAATCAATAGCCGAAAGCCTCAAGAATCGAACTGGAAAGGAGAAAAAGGAACGAACAAACCCTGAAAAGAGTAAATAAGACAAATTCTCAGAAGGAAGAACCCAAGTCAGATCATGGCGCCCTGAGGGGAAGTCACCCCGGATGACTGGGCTACGGTCCGCTATCGTGGGAACTAGCCCGCCGCGATGGCCAGGCTCGTGGGCCTAGCTCCGTGGCTGACTTTGTTTATTTTATGTGTTAAGGTTTAACCCAGGACGTGAGTACGGAGACCGGCTCCCATCTACCACCCCTTAGTTATTTTTAGTGGGTATATCATGGACAATGATGTTTTGGGCAAATTGGAGCATCCCTTTTAACCCCCCTTTCTGGGTCACTTAGTTGGCTAGGGGTAAAAGGAGAGTACATGAAGGGCGTTTCGAATGTGTTTTAGTGGAAAAAAAGCTCCCAGCTCTTGCTCTCACTCCGTGGGTGGGGGTATTGAAGCATCTACCCTCCTCCGCTTTGGTAATCTGCAGTTGGTTCAGGTGTTGGTACAGTATGTTTGACAGTAGATTGGTGTGGATTTTTATTATCCCTACTATCTATTTAACTTAATACTTCACCAACACCTGAAACAAAACGAGTTACCCTTCCCCTTGTTATCCTCCCACACTCAATAAAGATGCTTCCTGTAAAAATTTTTGTAATGGCGGAAGTAGCGCTCATGGCCTAGCCACCTGCTAGACCGGTAAGGGGGGATCACTCCCGCCCCACATCGGCTAGGGGCAAGGCCAGAGGCCTACTTTCGTTTTTTCTATATGCTATGGTATAGCTCCAGGTCGATTAACGCTAATGCAGTTGTCTTTCAGGTGTTGCTAAAGTATTAGTTAAATAGATAGTAGGGATTAATAAAAATCACCAATGTATTTCTAGCCATACCATACCAAACCTATAAAAACAATTGCATACGACACAATCGAACCTGGGTTAAACCTTAACACCCATAAAATAAACCAAGTCAGCCCGGAGCAGGCCTACGAGGCCGGTATCGAGGGGGGTTAGTTCCCATGATAGCGTACGAGCTAGTCATCGGGTGACTTCCCCTCATCCTGATATCCCAGGGCGCCATGATCTGAATTGGGTTCTCCTTCTGAGAAATGTTATTACTCATAGTTTTATAAAGTTTTTCTTAGACCTCTTTGGCGTAACAAGTTAATGAGCACAGCGACCGCGTCTAGAGAACTCGGACCCCAGGTGTGTGATTGAAGTTTGTAAGTTAAAAGAAATACTAAATACAAATTCTGAGAGTGTTTCTGTGTGTGTTAAAGATTTGACTGGAAAAACCAAATATAGCCCGTTCTTCCCTACTGCATACTGGCAACAATACCTTACAGCTATACAGAGTCATTTGTGTTGACATTCTTTAAGATTGCTTTATCATGCCAATTGAACACACAGTCAGATATTAGGACACACAGACAAAAATCATATACCTGAAGAATTTCCACACACTACCGTTAGGACCGCCTTATTTAATATTGACATATTATTTTATAATTTGTTTCTTTAATCCATTTATCATTTTTGTTGTGATCTTATAGAATCTCTCCTATAGAATTTCTATCCCCAACTAACACCCACCCAAACCTCGCTAAACTAATTATTTACATGATGTACATCACGATGTGCTCACCTCACTTGTCGCCGCCTCCTCCGTTCCCGAGTGACCGCTTAGCCATCCGTGGCCACCTTGGAGTCCATATCATCTCCTCTCAACACCCCCCCCCCATCTAGAGAACTAATTAACTGCGCCCACCTCCAAAGCGCTATATCTACCATGCTCTCTATCATCCACTAACTAGAGTTATCACCCTTCGACTCACACATTGTAATGATCTTCTTTGAAAGATATCTTTGGGTTTCAGGTGTTCAGTACACGTTTGCAGGTGTTCGTACGGGAGAAAAAAAAGAAGCCGACCCCACAGAGATGATGCAGTGGAGGTGTACACTGTGGAATACTATGAGCCCAGCACGGTAGGTCTCTGCCTAAGTAAACTGAAACTCTTCACTTTTCCCCAACCTTTATGGATCAAAAATCTAGAATAATATTAGTCAACACAGGAGACTGATTGACATTGACACAATGCAGCTGTGAATTTTTATCCAACCTTTACAGGATTCAAAGCAATACATCATGCAGTCAATTCACCCTACTCACTGAACCTCATTTCTTGAAGTTCATGAGTGAACACAGCGTAAAATTCTGACTGTTCAATTGCAAAGAGTAAGAATAGGCTTGAATTTCAGACATTAACGATTTAAGAGATGTCATCTAAGCGGCAAACTTATGTTTACAAAATTTTATCTGATACTACGGTTGTTTTGAAGGGTACTTACATGTATGTTGAATTTCTCCTTCTTTTTTTTTGACCGAAAAGAATATAAAAACTATAAATAGATGTTTTGTGCGGTGGGTTTTTGACTGGAAACAGAGTACGAAGGCGGCCAAGAACTTCTTCAATCTGGTGAAGGAGGGAGACACGCTGGACGTTTGCCACAGAAGACGAGTCGGAGCGCACCTGTGGGTACAGGCCGTGTACCGGGCCACGGGCCAGACACACAAACCCACCCCTCCGCCATTCAGCAGACCAACAAGATCAGCAACACACAGATCTCTCGCATGCAGGAGGTGAGAGATGACTTTCAGGATGAAGTTTTTGTTGTTCCTAGGAGCTGCTTGCCTGGAGAAGCCTCATCAGTGAATAATTGACTTCAACCGTTTTGGTTTACTACTCTTTCGAGTAATATTTTCTACTCAATTGGACCTTACTACTCTCAAAATTGAAAATAATGCTCTAATCGAGCAAGTAAAGTCACGACCGTTATTCACACACCATACGTACCAACACCTGAACAACTGCTATGACGTTTTTTTTAAGCGACCGGAGCTTACCATAGCAAATAGAAAAAAACGAAAGTACTGGCACTGGCCCCATACCCCTAGCGGATTGTCGGGGCAGGAGTTATCCCCCCTTACCGCCATTACCGCAATTACAATTTTCCAGCGCAAAGCCCATATGAGCAGAAGCGAGACACCTGGGCAACTGTACTCTGTAACTTTTCGTTCCCGCACTCTAAACTAGGGGGTTCGTTCCTTTATCTTCTGTCATCACACACCGTTAGTAGTTCACTGAGTCTCGATTGTCTCAGTTCTCATAGTTCTAATGTGTTCGCTAGAACTTTTGAAATTAATTATTTTTCGAGTCGTTCACTAA